>JAYDZK010000169.1:9675317-9692379 GCA_034509185.1 Euphonia xanthogaster
AGACCTCGAGGTCATCAGAACACATTTGTAATGACCTGAAATGAGGCTGCCAGCAACGTCTGTCAGTAGCCAGTGACCTTAGCTGAGGGCTCAGTGTGGCTCAGCTGAACCAGAAAATTTGGTTCCCAGTGCCTCTCCGGGATGGGAGCCACACATCTTGCTGGAAAGGGAGGTTGTGTCTCCAGGCTGGTGCTCTCTCCTGAGCAGAGGCAGCAGGGGGCTGCACCTGTCTGGCATGGACCAAAGGGACTGCCAGGGCATACCAGCTGAAGGGCACCTCTCCTCACACACAGCAGCGCAGGCTGAATCAGCTACTGAAAGGGCTGCCTGAAATGGGCTAAGATCCTGGAAGCATCAGGCAAAGAAGGAGAAAATCCAGAAGTGGGGATAGGCATGGGAAGGATGATCAGAGCAGCTAGTGAGGTCAGGAAGGATTTCCTCCATTTTTAGAGTGTGAGGCTGAACGTTGTTGCTTCAGTGAATGACAGAGAAAAGCACTGGGGGCGCTTAGAGTAAATGCAGGGTTGTTTCTGAGCTAACCTGCAGCTGTGAGTGCTTACACAGCAGGCTTTCCTTTTAGTGTGGGCTTCCCACTGTCAGAAAGCAGCATTTGTGAAGACCCAGGTGTCTTCCACAGGGTTACTGCTGACCCAGGCTCTCTGCAGCTTCCTCAGCCTTTGCTTGAGACAAGGGGGGGTGCAAATGACACCTCTCACTAACACCTGTGGAAAATCACAGGTGATTTCCAGCCACACAGTGGGTGGAGCAGGAAGGGGGTGGCTGTGACAGGCACAGGGCATCATAAAGGAGCAGAACACAAATCTGAGAATCGCTGGGAGTGCTCTTGTTTTCAGTAGTGAAGCAAGACTACTTAGAGGGGCCTGGGATGTGGCAAAACCTCCCCTGTCAGAGTGGCTGCAAACCTGAGTGAAAAGGTGGCACCTGCATTGCATCACCTGCAGGAGGAGCAAGGGGAGCTTGAATGGGTACAGCTCTTCTGACTCCCTGCCAGGCACAGGCCCCTGGGGCTGGCAGGGATGGCTGTGTCATGCCTGGGTGTGAGCCTTGGCACTTATCCCCGTGTTTCTTGTAAACTCAAATGAGATCAGGAAGCCAAACAAAGGAGCCCTGCACGCTGAGCAAGGTTAGGTACAGATGTAGACACTGATTTAGTCATCTCTTGAGCAAGAGCACTTAGACTATTGCCTTAGAGAGAGAGAGGAGGAAGCCCATGAATCAGCAAGGAACTGAGAATCAGTCTGGAGAAATGTACCTGTAGGCATCAGGAGCTGGGATGTTATTAACCTTGGGGTATCTATCAGCCTTAATGTTACAGCATATAGGCTGAGGGGAGAAGCAGCTCCTGGCAACCTGATGCTCTGCAGCACTTCTGTTTAAATAGAGGTGTTAGCAAAAAATATCTCCACCTTTCTGCCAGATGCTGATTGCTTTTCCACAGAGCCCCTACTTCAGTGTGAGAGACAGCTCAGGCTCCATGTGCAGAATAATCCTTTTCTGGGCACCTGGGACTTGGCTGGATCCAGAGCCTGCCCACAGCACCTGCAGCTCAGTGGTGTGGCAGCAATAGCTTGGAGGCACTGGCCTGCCTTGGAGCAGGAGACTGGAGGACTCCCCTGATCTGGGCAGGGACAGGCAGATAGGCATGGAGCAGGAAATCCATTTGCAAGAGGAGTTAGAGCCATCTGAAGCCAACAGAAGATTTGCTGAGGTTCAGAAACCTTTTGCAGGCACCTGCCTGATGTGGGAGGGTGGCATTCGTGCTACAGAACTGTGGTGGGGCCACTTTCTCTGTAAGTTTTAAATGTTGAGGTTTGCCTCAGTGAAATCCAGGAGTGCAAAGCAGGAGAGTCCATTCAGGATTGAAACAAAGTAAATATTTGCAAATCTTTGGCAAACTTTTCAGAGCTCCATCCCATCCACTAAATAAAACCCCAGGCACTCCTGCCTTGGAGATGATGCTTGAGACAGCCTTCAGTTCTGGGTCTGGTGGATGCAAAGCATCCAGCTGAGTTTGAAATGGTGAACTCTTCATCCAAACTTCATTTGGCCTGATGTGTTTGGAGTAATGGGAAGGAAGGAGTACCTTCTGTAGTAGTGAGGGATGGGCTGACTCAGAGGGGGCTTGGGTGAAGCTGAGGCTGGGAGGAGGGCAGATGGATCAGTTGGTGCATTGTGGAAGATGTCCCCTTGGTTTCAGCGTGTCCCCTTGCCTTCCCCAGGAACACCAAGCGCACGGCCGAGGTGTGGATGGACGAGTTCAAGCAGTACTACTATGCTGCCCGGCCTGCAGCCCAGGGGAGGCCTTTTGGGAAGTAAGGATCCTTCCTCTGCTGCCTGTGCCCTGCCTGTGCCCTGCCTGCTGCAGTGGGTGCTCACAGAGACGTGCCCTGCTGTGGAAACCTGCCTGCGTTGCTTTATAGCTGTGCTGAGAGGGCTCTGATGAAGGAGGAATGATGAGGAGGACTCCACTGATATCAGAAGGCCAATTAATTACTTTATTAGACTGTATTATTCTATACTATATGACATCTATATTACATTACATCTAAACTGAGTCTGCCAAGCACTCAATTCTGCTCACACTGCACAGAATCTCATGGCTGGCACCCGACATTCCCGACACACACACACACACACACACACACACACACACACACACACTTGGCCCTGATAGGCCAAGGAGACAAAACACCATCACTTTGGGTAAACAATCTCCATATTTCATTCTGCTTTTGCACAAACACAGGCACAGCAAATGATAAGAATTGTTTTTCCTTTCTCTGATGTTCAGAGAATGTGAATCCCAGAAATATTCTTGGGAATAGTTGTGCCTTGCTTTTCCCTGTGAGGAGAAATGTGGAGACACTATTCTCTGTTGGATGGTGTCTTCTTGCTGAAGCAAGGGTGGAATTTGAGAGTCACAGAAGCTTGTGACCATTCAGCCTTGGACCCAAGGTATTTCTCAGGCAAGCACATCTCACTCAATGCTCAGCTGATGGGTAAAACTTTCCACAGGGGTTTAAGGCACTGGCATCCACAGGTGAGTGAGGAGGGCCATGCAGGACCTGTCTGCAGGCAGAAATGAAGCTCCAGGCAGAGCAGGGCCTTGGTTTGCCCACCAGGCCAGCTGTCCTGTTTCTCAGAAAGGCCATGCTTTTTCCTGTGCCATCAATACCAACCCAACAGCTGTAGGGACCAGATTTTTCCTGAGCTCACCTAGCAGCTGGGACATTCTGCCAGGCTGAGAGCAGATTGCTGCCTTGGGCTCTTCTTGCTGCTCCCCAGCACCTTGCTTGAATATCTGCTCTCACACCTGTTGGAAAGTCAGGTGGTGCAGTGGTGGGGGTTTTGATATCCGATACTGTTCTTTGCAGAAGGGGGTGATAACCACAGCCCCTTTGAATCTGTACACAATGTCCTTTTGTGGCTTTTGAGAACCTCTTGAGTCATGGTGACGTCTTTTATAGACATGGGGTGAATGAGACTGGCTGAAATCACACTGTGTGGATGGAAAGAAAACTATTATGTGTGTTGTTCAAACCAAGAGTCAGAGTCCAAGAGCCCTCATTCCTGACTCCAGTGCCTGGGAGATCCAGCAGTATCACACATGGCCAGGCCTCTGAAATGCGTCACCTGGAGAGGTGGGCAAGCTGGGCAGGTGTTGTAGACAGGTAGATTCAATATACCATGTGTTGTAAGCAGGGGATAGGTTACAGGTTATATTTTTTCCCCAGCTTTCACTAAGGGGTACTGAGCATTTTACCTTGTTCACCTGTTGCAACTTGGGTGTTGAAAACAACTCATACCAGAGCAAAGTGGGTATAAAAATCTACTGAGCCCTTGTGGGAGATCTTTATCCCACCATTTTCCTCTGGGGACTCAGATTCCTCAGGGCTAGGATTTGGGTTTCTTTGTGTGCTTTCATTCCTGTTCAAGGTGGTCGCTGCATGGCAAACACGCAGGTCTGAAATCACTTTCAGTGTTTGGAAGAGTTTGCAGTAATCTATTTCCAAACCCCAGAGACTCTCTGGTGTGAGGTACCTGTAATTCTGAATTTCTCTCTGCAGCGTTTTCTGACCATTTCATCTCTGGCTTGTCTTGAGTGCCATTTCCTAAAAATTAGAATTTGTGTAAGGTGATGGCCCCATTCCAGGCACAAGGCAGACTTGGCTCAGAGGGTCAGATAGCACTGCAGGGCTCTAGGCATACCAGCATTCCTGAAACATCCAGGCTGTGTGGGAGCAGAGGCACAGCATAACTTGGCCAGGCACCTACGACACTCGGAGGGCACGAGTGTGTGATCTCACAATCTGAGCAGACAACTCTTGCTGCTCTAGGGAGAGATGCTTAGGACCAGAGCATTCCTGTTCAGAGCCCATCCTTGCTTCTGGATTTGGAAATGTGAAGAGAGAAATGGGAAAGTCAGCCCTCCTCCTGCTCCTTCTGTTGGGCAATAGTAGGGTTAGACACTTTTCTTGCTCAAAATTAACTGGCAACCATCTGTTATTAAGCAAACAAGGGCTGTTTTTGCAGACATGAGCTGGATTTTGTATTAAGAGGCTCTCTCTTGTGCTTTCCTCCTTGAGGATTGCTTTGGGGACCTTGTTCCTGCAGTATGAGAGAGCGATCAATCCTGTGGCTGCTCCCTCCCAGGCTGCAGCGAAACAAATAAGCAGATGGCAACGTGTTGGGTTGTTTTTTTTTTTTCCCACCAGATGCTTTGAAAACCTCCTCCCCATTTCTCCGTCCTTTAAAAACTTCCTCCCCCTAGCAAGGCTAGGGCTTTATCTTTACATTTAAGATGTGGCAGAGTTCCTGCATGCCTCTGCAGCCCCCAAAGGAAACCACAGCAGAAACAAAAAGCTACTGGCTAACCCAACACCATCCCTGAGTTCTTTCTGTATATGTGAACCAAATACTGAAATATATTCAGTAGTACTGGACCAAAACCTTCAGAGAAAAAACACTCATGTCTGCAGCTCCCATTCTAAAGATTTAAGGCCAGCTGCAATCAAGAGAGTTCCCTTGCTCAGCAAAGAAAGAAATGAAACAGGTTAATGCTTCATTAAAAGTCAGCTAATCTGCACTCAAGTGTCCATCTGTACTTAGCAGTCAGATTGTTACCCGCAGCCTTTAGATTTAATAATCAAGGTCATGCAGAGTTTAAACACTGACAAATGAGTTAAAACCATAAATTGACTTTAAAACCCCTAAATGATATCCCTGGACAGCATGGTTCACTACACAAGGAGAAAGTCTTTTGAGCAGTTGGCTTTTCAGCTGCAGCCTGAGCCCTGCAGTGCTGAGCCAGCATGGGCAGCGCTTGGAGAAAGGCTGTTATTTACCAGAGCACTACGTAGCAGCACTCACAGAACGTAAACCACAAGGAAAACAGCAATTATTTTCCATTCTTACCACCTGAAGTCCCAGTAAAGCTCCAGAGTGCCAAACAGCAAAGTGCAGTGAAGCTGCAGGGAAGGTTCACTGCCATCTCCACCACTCCAGAAGAGGAGCCCAACTGCCAGAGGAGTATCTGCCCTGCTTCCTGCCAGAGAAGTGTTTCTGTGAGTGCTCTTATTGGCTGGTGGGGATGAAAAAAAACCACCCTAAAACCCCCTGAATCATCACAGCTCTGATGCAGACTTAGTTTCCTGCTGATGACCACATACCTCGAAGCCCAGCCACAGAGCTGTGGCTTGGTGACAGCAGCACCAGTCTTTTATGAGACAGGGACTTTTGCTTTGTGATCCTCAAGGACTGAGCAGAAGCATGGACAGATGGACAGATACATGTGATACAGCACTGGAAATGGGTGTGGGGGCGAGCAGAGTTAAAGTCATGTGCTTTAGGGATCATGGGGAAACTTCATATTTAAGAAACAGGCAATGAGCCCTGGGGATGTGGCTCTTGGCTTGCATTTGTGCCTCTGACAGAGATGATGGGTCCAGGGTCTTGCCTCCCCTGATGGGGAGATTGGGGTTAGGGTGGGGGAGACAGGGAAGTTTTAGGGGTACCAACCCAAGGGGGCTGTGTAGAACAAAACCAGTAGGGAAAACATTTTGGCTTTGGTGGTAGAGTATCACACCCTCCATTTATAAAAGGTGTTATGACAACAGGAAAGGGCGGCATCAGAGAGGATCAGTTCTTTCTAGGTGGTATCTAGAAAGAAAAACAGGGCCAGAGGGTTATTTTGTCTCTGTGTGGCTTGCAGAGCTTTTCAGCTCTGTGGTTGAATTATCCAGTGTAAGTCCTTGGTTTCTAGAAGATCCTTTCCAGGCAGTGCTGGCCCACGCTGAGAAGCTTGAAAGACCAGGGAAAGGGCTTGGTTGCCAGACTTTGTGGTGCAGGCTGAAATAACCAGCTGACAGATTTAGGAGACTGGGAGATTAAATTTTGTCTCACCGAAGGGTGAGAGGGGTGGACCTCGCTCTGTGTGTGTGTTCATATGTTTCAGGTGAGCAGGAAGGTGATGGCTGCCTTTCACTTGCCCCAGCAATGTCCCTTTTTGAGCAGAGACATCTTACGGCCTCAGGTAAACTCCTAATGCAGGGCACTGCAGGCTGGAGGAAAATAATATTTGTTATAGGAAGGGATTAGATAAATCCTCTTTTCTAATGTCCCACAGAGAAAGAATGGGGCAAGCATGGTGTGTCACTCTGGTCATCAGTCCTTCTTGCACAGGCTGCTGAATCAGACTCCTTAACCTATGGAAAGCATTAACACAGAATGAGAAGGGGATTTTAATTACTCTCCCTCCTTTTTTTTTTTTTTTTTTGAGCTCTCATGGCAGCCTGGCCCATGACTGTGGCACAGGTAGGGACTCCATCAGGTGTCTTCAGCTCCCTCCTTTCTCCTGAAGAGCTCTTCTTTACATTTGCTATCTCACTGACAGGTTCTGGTGAGTGTCTTTCTAAGCTTTCTAAGTCAGGTGCTCTAACATGCAAGAAGGAGGTGGTTGGGACTCTGTAGGGGCTCAAAACTTGCTTGATGAGAGACTTGAAAGGGCTTATGGGTTTTCATTTACTCTAAGGTAGAGGCATGGGAGAAATACTAACAGGATGTTCTCAAGGGGTTGAAACAACTAAAAACCTCTTTACTGGCATCTTTCAAAAATCAGTGAGTTTTGGCAAAGTGTTTAGAGTACCCTATAGCAGCCTTCAAGTATAGAAAGGGGGCCTAAAAGAGAGCTGGGAGAGGGATTTTTGATACAGTGACAGATCCACAGGAAATGGCTTTAGACTGACTGAAGGCAGTTTTAGATTAGATATTGGGAAGAAGGTTTTTACTGTGAGGGTGGTGAGGCATTGGCACAGGTTGCCCAGGGGCACTGTGAATGCACCATCCCTGCAAGTGTTCAAGGCCAGGCTGGATGGGGCTTTAAGCGACCTCTCCTGGTAGAATGTGTCCCTGCCTGTGGCAGGGGGGGTGGAACTGGGTGACCTTTAAAGTCCCTTTCATCCCAAACCATTCTATGACTCTATAATAAAGCCAGGCAGCAATTTCAGAAAAGCAGCATGTGCCTTCAGGTGACACATTTTGTCCTGTCTTCTTCCCTTGCCCCTTCTTTCCATAAAAATTGATCAATTACAGCTCTTCCATACCAATGTTTTCTAGTGCCCCTTTTATGATTTTGTTGAGGAGGTTTCTCTAGCTCTTTACTCCTAGGAAGTAACAGTGCTCCCTAATGAGCAGCAGTATTAATAGTGCTAAGTGGTATTATGTAAAAAAACCACAAAGAACATGACACCAAAAATCCCACCAACCCCTCACCCTCCCCAGTAAGAGCCTAACAGCATCAAACTCCCCTAAGGCCACAATGTGCATATACCTGTTATTTTTCCTTTGGGAAATTTTGTGCTGTGGGATAAACCAGCAGCTGGAGACTGTGATGGTCGTCCCTTTGCAAAGTCTCATTCCAAGCAGGTGTCACTTCCTGGGGTACTGCTCTGTGCCCCAAATCCATCTGCAGAAGTGAAGCAGTGTGATGTTTTGTCTGACATCCAGCCCCAGAAAATGAGTCAGACACTCTTACCATTGAAGCTCCCTGAGGGTCACTGGTAGGAATTTCATCCCCTTTCCCTGGAAAGTGTGTGTAGATCTCCTCTACACCAGCCCAGGGCATGAGGGGCATTTTGTGGAGTAGATTTCACTCACTGAATTTCCCAGTGTGTGAGCAGGCATCCTGAACAGGGAGAGGATGAGCACAAGTGGGCACAGAAACACTCACAAATTATCCCAGGGTAAACAGAGCATTTGCTTTAAGCAAATAGCTAGCCCTGACCCAGTCTAAATCAAACTTGTGATCTTTCTGCATTAAGAGGGATTAAATAGATCTTGAAAGACTTGCACACATGAAGAAGCCTTGTGTTTGTTTTCTTGGTGTGAGTAGGGGATGTTTATTGCAAGCCTTGGGATACCAAGGCTGCTCTGTTTTCTGCAAGGGAATTTGCGGGGTTGTTACCTTCTCTCTCTCACTGTTGGCCTGAGTTACAACAGGCTTTGGCAACAGTGCAGCTCTGGGGATTCTTTAGATTAAAATAAAAAAAAAACCCAACCAAACTTCTATTACTCAAAAATCAAGGATGTAATTTTATCCTCCTTTGGACTGAAGAAGTAGAAAAGCCACTGTACCTGATATTTGATTTTCATTTGGAACATGAGGTGGATTTCCTCATCATCAATTTTTGCTTCACTTATTTAGGGCCAGACATTTATCCCTGCAGCACAACCCACCAGTTGCTACCGTGCTTCCTGGAACAATGCCAGCAGGATCTGCAAGGGATCCTGTTGCAATTATACTTCTGTAAATGCAATCAGCATCTAGCCCTGCACCCACAATATTTCATTTTCAGTTCTCACTCCCTTTTTGTACTTTGTGGATCAGTGGGGATTGTAGGAAAAACTGATCTCATTAACTTTTGCAGGGATTTAGAGGATGACTGGAGTGTGTTTGAATTGTGCATTCCAAGGCTTTAATTAAGATGCATTTACCACCGTCAATAGTTGTGGTTTTTTTCTCCTTTAAATGTTTTCAACATTTTCTGGGCTTTCATCAGATCTCTGGGGCAGCTAATTTTGTTGGTGTTGCTTTAATGAAGGGTTTGAGCAAGATACTCCATACTGGAGATCTGCACTTTGCAAGGGCAAAATATGTTGAGGTCCAGAGAAAGGATAGTTCAAGGAAGGAGCACCAGGATAAAGAATTCAGCTGCTCCTCTACCTTCCTACAGCAGGAACACCTCCCCAGCCCAGCCTTTGAAAGTGGGAAACCACCCTGACAAGCCACAGGATACTTGATGCCCTTCTGAGCAGGGGTGTGGCTGAACAAGTTTGGTGAGGTACAAGGAGAAGGAGCATTGGGTCAGTGCTGGTGGCCCCATTTGGGAATATGTGTCCATGTACACAGCAACAAGAGGATGCACGGGAGAAATTGGTGGGTTGACCTCCAAGCAGAGAATTTGTCTACTTGCCTTTCCTGCCAGGTGCTCTGTAGCTCAGCCACACTCCCCTGTGCCTCCACTGCATAAGGAACTGTGACTTTTCAAGGGGATTGAGGCTCATGCAGTTGCATCTGCTTTTTTTGTTTTCCTACCTGCAACAACTTCCGAATTTCTATCCAATATCAAGGCAGTCTGGGAGGCTTGAGGATAATCTGGTTACCATACATTTCTAGAGGAGAGATGTGAAGAAGAAATAACTTGGCTGAGGCAGGGGTAGGGGACACAACAGTGCCATTATTTAGTTTATCTGCCAGCAGCACTGCCAGCTGCTGTGAGAGATGGCCTATGGATTGCACTGCAGGCGGCTGTGATATATGTGAAGACCTGTGGTATTCACATGCCCTCTGAACAGAGAGAAGCTGTGACACAAGCAGAGGAGAAGGAAAACACAATTCCTACCTGGCTTGCTGTGCCTCTGTTGTGCTAAAGTAGAATGGAATATGGAGATTGTTTACCCAAAGTGAGGATGTTTTGTTCCCTTGGCCTATCAGGGCCAGGTGTGTGTGTGGGACTGTCACGGGACAGTCACGAGAGAACCAGAGATGAGTGCAGCTCTGTGCAGCTGTGAGCAAGAGTGAGTGCCTGGCAGATTCAGTTTAGATGAAATGTACATAGTGTAGTATAATAAAGTAATTCATGAGCCTTCTGATGTCCATGGAGCCAGGTGCATCATTCTCTCTCCCCTTCATTGGAGTCACCATTGATTTACAATAGGGAGCACTTTACAGAGCCAGCTTCCTGCTGTGAGCTGGAATGGATGGGGAAATGTCCAGCCAAGCCGTGCCTGGCAGCACAAAACTCCCTGCAAAGCTCCAGCAAAAGCAGTGTCCAGTGCACCACTCTGAACACCAGAATTCCAGGCTGAGAGGTGTCCAGTGCACCACTCTGAACACCAGAATTCCAGGCTGACCATGTCATTCTCTCTTCCCACAGCACAGGCGAGGGCACAGGCCAGGAGTGACCCTGCAGGGCTCTCTGGAGTCCCTGGAATGGCTCAGCTGCCATCCCACAGCCCCTGCTCCTGCACAGCCACGGGCTGCAGCAGCAGCATCCCTTTGGGCCATGACATTCCTGCCTGCTCCTGCCACCTCGGCAGCGCCCAGCCCAGCCCAGGGCTCCCTCACTGCGTGGGAGGGAAGAGTGGTGGCAGGAGGAGCTGTGCAGCAGCTGGGAGCTGGGAGGTCACAGGAGGGACACGGTGAGAGGTGGGAATCATCCCGCACCTCCTGCTCCTTCCCATCCTATGTGTGTGAGAAATGTCTATTTTATCATTGGCAAATAACTTTGGCAAATATTAAAATGAATGTTGTATGTGTTACGTTAGAAAGTTAGGCTGTGTTAATTTTTTTAAGTAGTGTGTTAAATATAGTTTTAGGTTATAACATAATGTTAAAATAGAAACTATGCTATGTAAGATACTTTTTATTCTTAAAGAAAAGACTCGCAGAGAGATAGCAGCCACGGGACAGCTAAGTCTTTCAGAGAAAGAGAATTTATTGCTCCCTTATCAGAAGAAATGAACTTCTTCCCGCCTTGCTCAGCCCTGAGACACCATCAGGATCAAGAGGAAGAAGCTGGCACTGCCCAGACAGAATCCTGTGTTTGAATGGAATTGATGCATCATGGATGAGGTGTGTGAATATGCAACAGGCTGTTGCTTTTAGGGGTTAATTCTCTGTTAACGTGGGTCCTTTTTCGGGCTTATTTTGCCCAGAAAAAGGTACCCAGACTGCCCATAACTCTTTGTTTCTATTGTCTCATATTGTCCTAATCCTAATTGTCCAAATTATTATTACTCTAATTATATTACTATTTTTATAACCATTTCATTACTATTAAACTTTTAAAATTTTAAAAACAAGTGACTGGCGTTTTTCACACTCACCATGCACTTCCCCGTCCTGCATGTCACCTTTCAGACAAGTATTTTAATGTGGGAAATGGATTTGTAGATCTCCAAAAACCCATTTCCCACATTTTTTCACACAGGGAACTTCCTTCTTAACTCGGGCCTATTACATTTCCTTTACAGCCCCCACCATGAAGGACTATATTGAAAACCTTTCAGAATTCCAAGCAGCCTGCACCACCCAGGTGTTTCTTTTCCCCCTGCTGACTTCTTCCGAGCATTCCTACACAACTGTGAGGCTGGGCTGCATTTTCTGAAAGCAATAGTGCCCTTGTCCTTGGGTGTAATCATGAGCTCGTGCACCTACTCATCCTTCAAACTCCTCAGCTCCATCCCCTGACTTCTGTTTATTTGCTGGATTTAGTGGTTTCCTTTCTTTCAAGTAAAAAATAAAAAAAAATGAAAAGCAAAGTTAAGAGAGGACTCAAGCTGTCTAGAAAAGGAAAAATAAAGAAGGAAAGCTCTTCCTCACTGGAGCTGGGAGCCACTGGCTGAGACCTGAAGCTCTCCTGCTCCTCCAGCACTGAGAAGAAGCAAGTTTTTTGGACATCATCTCAGGCAGCCCCCTGGGCCAGCACTGCTAAAAGTCTGCAGGGTGTCTTAAGTACCTCAGTCCTAATGAAAATGTTCCTTGGACAACATTCCACATCCTGGTAACACCCCGTAAAAATAAAATAAAATAAAATAAAATAAAATAAAATAAAATAAAATAAAATAAAATAAAATAAAATAAAATAAAATAAAAAAGAAAATAATAAATATCCAGTCTCCAGCTCTCCCATAATTGCCAGGAAAGAGGATAATCTGTGCCATTCTTTCTCACAGCTCCACTGAGGGTGTCATCGTGCTGGATGAGCTCCTGTGGAACAGTTGGGCTCCAGTGCAGCCACATTTCCTGGCAGAAGGAATTGTTCAGGCTCTTCTTCTTCCTGTGTTCCACACAGACATCTTGGGGACAGCGGGATGAGAAATCCACAGGGATATGGATGGGGAATCCACAGGGACATGGCTGGGAAATCCACAGGGACAGGGATAGGAGATGCCCATGGACAGGATGGGAAAACCACAGGGACAGGGAATGGACAGAGATGGGAAATCCACATGGATACAGGTGGGAAATCCACAGGGACAGGGGTGGGAAATCCACAGGGGCAGGAATGGGAACTCTACATGGACAGGGGTGGGAAATCCACAGGGACAACGCTGGGAAATCCACATGGACAGGGAAGTGAAATCCACATGGACACAGCGCGTGGCCACACGGGAGTCGGGCTCCAGAACCCGCCTCAGCAGGGGCCATTCCCTGCTCCACAGCCGTCTTCCTTCTCATCTCCCACACCTGCTGGTGTCCTCACACCCCTGGTACCTCCACAAGATCTGGAAAATGCCTCTGACCCCACCTCGAGTTGACCCCTAACCAGTTTAAACACTTGAGCACCACCCAGGGAACCCCAGGCTCTCCCAGGAGAGCATGCAGCATTAGGATAAGCTCCTAAGATATGAACAGCAAAAATCAGGTTTGATGAGAAATCAATGTTTAAAAAAAAACCAAAAAATCTATGTTGAAAATTAAAGTTTAAAGCATTTGGTCTTCAGGTTTTTAAAAATCACTATCAAATTTTTTTGTTCATGGGTAGATAAGAATGATAGATGAGAATTCTGGATTAATTATTTGGGGTTTTTTAGATGTAACACTGAGGCAAGAAGGTTTTGAAGTCACACCTTCCTGCAAAGAATGACTGTTCCCACACGGTCATTAAGTTTGTATCAGCATTAGAACGACTCTAATTAAAGCAGATCATTACTCACACTGCTCTGTGAACACACACCACTCTCAAACTCTGAGCAGAATAAGGACACGGTTTTTAGAGCTCCTCTTTGCCAGCTCTTTGTGCTCCTCAAGCACCATCTCAGCCACCAGCCTGGGTTCAAAGGTCTTCTCCAGTGAAAAACTCACAGCAGCATTATCCTTAATGCAGGACACATCCAGGAGTACGACAGTGCACAAAACCAGCAGACAGATGTGCCCACACTCACAAAACACCAGAGAAACACTCTTTTGTCATTTTTTTTTTCTTTTTATCAACACAAAGGCTGAGGACTGGAAATAAGGCTGTCTTTATTTGACATCCATTTCTCCAACAATAAAAACAAGGGATGATGGGTTCTTGAAACTTCAGGTTTGAACTTTGAACTCTAATTCAGGGTGCAGAAAACAGGATCCTGCTGCTCCTGATCCCTTTTAAAAAACCCCAGGCAGAGTCCCTGGAATCTCATCCACAGTCCCTGGCAGAGCCAAGCAGCCCAAGGTGGATGTCTGGATCCTTTTGCCTCTGACTGAGAGGCCAACCTTTATCTAAAGTGTGCTAAATTAAATAAGTGAACTAAGAAGTGCTTCTCTCCAACTGCCTGGAGAATTGTCAACACAGGGAAGGAGGGGATGATCCCATCTTAACCTCTCTGTGGAAATTATTGGGACAAATCAGGAAATGCCATCTTTCCCAGGGATGCGCTTCCTCAGCTTAAAATATTGGAGCTTTAAAATACTCCTGTGAGCTGCAGCAGCCCATGTGGTTACACTGCTGAGCATCAGGCATTCAGTCTTTCCTGTAAGAGCCCTCTTAAACCAAAGGGGTAAATGCCCAGTTGTACCATGATGTGGGATCTTCCCAGGTTTCCTGGGGATCTCAGATGCTTTAGGGTTTGCACTGGATTTTTTTTTCTGATATTATGGTTTTACCTCCTTTCAAAAAAGTTATGGGTTGGATTCTGCTCTGAGGCTGCCTGAGCAAAGCAACTCCACCATTTCTGTTCCCCTTTAATATCCAGAAAGTTTGACCTAATTTATTCAGCAGACAAATCCCAAGCAAAAGGTTAATTTCATCAGTGAAAGGCATATTTTGATGGCAAGAGAGGGGGGAAAAAAAAAGCTCTGCAATCTCAAGCCTGGCTGCACTTTAAAATCTTAGAGGAATGATGAAAACTGGAAATATATTACTGGGAATTATTTGCTGCCAGGCTCTGCTGCTCTGCTGAATCAAGCACAAACCAGCAGGGAACAACGCCTGCCCCAGGACCTCACACATCTTTCCCTCCTCCTCCCCATGGGAAAACTGCAGCAGCTCGGTGATTGTCGAACTGTGCGAGCGATTTGTGCCACTGTGGAAGGCTGTGGGTGGTGATAAAGGAGGGGGAGAGTGCCTGGGATGCTTCCACCAGTACAACACCGCGACTGAGCCTCTGCGCTGACTCTCCTTCCCTCTCTCCCCCCTCTCTCCAACTTTCCCGCTGGAAGCACAGCACTTCCCAGGGCACGATTTCTTTCCACCCCCAAACCTGCGCTCCTACAGCCTCTCGGAGAGCCGGGGGGTTGGGAGCACAATAAACCACAATATCCTTACCTTGGGAAGCTCCGGCTGAAGCAGCCCAGCGGTGTCCCCAGCCCGGAGCGTGTTGTCCCAGCGGTGGGGTACCCGGGGCTCGGGCCAGCCCGGATCCCTCCGCACGGAGCTGCTCCCAGCCTGGCTGCGTGGGGAAGGTGGACAGAAGCAGGACAAAATCCTCATCCACAGCCGGCACAGCGCTTGGGATCACCCTCCGGCAGACGGGAACGCTCCTGCACAGCTACAGCAGGTCTGGCAGCCACCGCCTGCCCCGGGAGAGAGGAGAGACCGGGGGACATGGCAGCAATAAAACTCAAGGCGAGGTCAAACCCGCGCCGCAAACACTGGGGTGCTCACCGGCATCGGGAACAGAGCCGGGGTGCCAAAACCCAAACCCTGGGGAGGCAAAACCCAAACCCTGGTGACGCAAAACCCAAACCCTCTGGGGAGCAAAACCCCCAACCCCTGGGGTGCAAAAATCCCAAACTCTGGGGTGCAAACAACCCCAAACCCGGGGGTGCAAACAACCCCAAACCCAGGGATGCAAAAGCACCAAACGCTGAGTACAAAGACACTACCCCCGGGGTGCAAATCCACAGCCCCGGGGTGCCAAATCCACCCTTCCGGGGGTCAAACCCGCCAAACCTCTTGGGGCAAAACCCCAAAGCCCCAGGGCAGCGAAACCCCCGGGCCCAGGTAGGGCAAAACGCCGAGGATGCTGCGGAGCATCAGCCCGGGGCAGCGCGGGTCGGCCCGGGGAAGGGCTGGGGTCCTGCCCGCGGAGGGGATCTGTCCTGGAGGTGGGGAAGAAGAGGGGGGAACCCTTCCCGAGGGGGAGACCGTGTTTGAAGGGGGTGTCCTTTGGGCAGAGGGTTCAGGACGTGCCTCGGGGCAGCCTGCAAGAGAGGGGGTCCCACCCGGAGCGGGGAGCAGCAGCGGCAGCCCTGGCCGGGAAGGGCTCTCAGGATCTGCCCGGGGATGGGGATGAGGATGAGGATGAGGATGGGGATTCCGCCGGCAGCACTTACCGAGGCAGGCGGAGGAGCCGCCCCCTCCCTCCTCCGCCCCGCAGCGCCCGCTCCTCCCGCTCCAGCCGGGAATCCTTCCTTCCTTCCCTCCGGGAAACGGGGCTCCAGCCGGGAATCCTTCCTTCCTTCCTTCCTTCTCTCCCTCCGGGAGTCGGGGCTCCGCGTGGAAACGCTGCTCTCTGTTCTCCTGCTTCCAAACCAGCCCTTCCCACTCCCCCTCGCCAGCCGCGGGTGACCCGATGCATGAAAACAATAATAAAAAATAAGAGGCGTTCCGTGGGCTTGGCTCCCCTGTTGCCAAACAGCGTGGTTTGTTCATAAACTAAACGGGAAAAATCCGAAAAATCCCGGGCTGGAAAAAGAACCTCTGGCATGAGGTTGGTGAGATGTCACCTGGCCAGCCCCGCTGTGTCTTGTCCCCGAGGCTGGGAGGGCTGGGGTGGATTTTGGGAGGGCTGGGATGGTGGGTGCTGGATTTTGGGAGCTGGGCAGAGAGTTCTTTAGGCTGAGCTGGCCTGGGCAGGACCGGTCCCGGTCCCGGTCCGGGCTCAGGGAGCCACCGGCGCCTCTCGGGCTCCTCGGGGAGCTCAGGGGCAGAAAATGAGAACAGGTGTAAAACCCGGGTTCTTTGAGTGCTGGCGTGAATGTCGCACACACAGGAGTGCGGGTGTAACCCTCGGCCATGGCTCCTGCCCTAAAACACCCCCCAAATCCCGCTCAAAACCATCGGCTCTTCACACTGAATTGCTGCCATCGGGCAATTGCTGTCGGGCTCCTTTTCCATTTGTTTTCCAAATACTGTTGCAAAGGTTTTGAAATCTGGCTTCACTGCCACCAAAAATGACACTGGAGACTTTATTCAATGGGTTTTTCAATGTATTTCCTTTTTTCAAAAAAAAAAAATCTCTTGATCAGGGTTGGTAGAAAGTAAAGAAACTCAGATTTATTGTCCTCTCCTTGGAATAGTTCAGCTCCTGGCTGGCAATTGGCCTCTCAGGTTTCAGGCTTGTCTCTGACATCAACACCCAAACTGTGATGGAAGAGCATGTTTGGGTCATTTTGTGTCATATTTATTGATCAGAATTAGCAGATTGCCCTTTAAATATAATAAAATATTTAATTTAAAATAATTTAAATTATGGAGTTTAGGTAAAGGGAAAGGGAAAGGGAAAGGGAAAGGGAGAGGGAGAGGGAGAGGGAGAGGGAGAGGGAGAGGGAAAG
>JAYDZK010000169.1:9692479-9703312 GCA_034509185.1 Euphonia xanthogaster
CAGTTTAGATGAAATGTACATAGTGTAGTATAATAAAGTAATTCATTAGCCTTCTGATGATGGAGTCAGATGCATCATTCTCTGTCCCTCACCAGCGTCAGAGTCCTCTTTGATTTACAATAAAGACCCCTCCATGTTTTACCTTGTGGCTGGTTTATTAATTTTGACATGAACAAACCTCCCATCCCTTCCCTATCCCACTGAAGAGCCCAGATGCCTGGAAGCATTGTCTCAGTCAGCTGGCTGGGGTCCTCTTTGGAGACCAACCTCGTGAAATGGGTCTTATCACACTGCAAAGTGACCCTTAGGGAAGCTGCAGAGGGTTAGAGCTGCTAAAAAGCCATCCAGGTGGCCAAAGTAGGGGTGGCAGTGAGAGGCTGCCTCAGGATGGCAGCTGTCAGGATCAGATGAAAAAGCAAGTGCAAGACACAGTGAGGCACTGGCACAGCAATGCAGGCCTGTGTCTGCAGTGCAGTGTGTGCTGCAGGTCTCCCAGCGTGGGGGGAGAAAAATCTGTGCTCTATAGCTGTGCTTTAAAATCCCTTCCACACCCTGGTGGAGCTCCTCTGCCTGGCAGGTACCCAGCTACTCAGTGCTGGTGAGACTTGGATCTGACAGCCCCAGTCTGCTTCTGCTGTGCTGTGCTCCCTCTCAGCAGCACTGCCAGCTCTCCCCTGCTTCTTCAATCCACAAGGAACAACCACCAGCAGATCCAGAGGAGGGCTGAGATGTGCTCTCATACACAGGTGGCAACACCAGCACGTGCAAAATGCTCCCTGAGCAATGAGGATGGTGTTGGAGAATGGTTTCCTGTAGAGAGCAGAAAATCAGGTCCTAAATAAAATTTAAACCAAGCAGAGCTGGGTGCTTGCCCTTGCTGCTTTAGGCGCACATGGTGCCCAGGCTGAAGGCAGCAAATGAAATTCCCCCCTCCATTCCCAGCTACTCTGCTTCTCCCTGCAGTTTGGGCAGAGGCTGAACAGCCACACAATTGCTACCTGCTGAAATCCATTGCTGAAAAAAATGTGGTTCTATAGCAAAAAAGTGAAGAATCAATCAGGGCTTAATGATTTTTCCCTGACTGCAAAATTGCTGTTTCTCAGCAATTGGAATCCTTGTCCTTCCATTCCTGCTGAAAGGCTGAGGAGGTTTTTGATCACAGGCATGAAGTGAAAGCTTCAAAGCCCTTGTCTGCAGACAAAAGGGGCTTCTCAAAACCAGCTCCACCTGAGAGGGCACTCATGAACAGACCCTGCTTTGTCAGTGCCTAGGAAGAAATCCAGGGAGTTGACAAGGAAGGAATAGCTGTGCTTAAGTTTTATAAAAGGATCCAGAAAAGCCACTAAGCCTCCCCATTTCAGAGCCCTGTGTGAGCTCTGCAGTGGTGGTCAGAGAACAATGGGATGTCTTTTTACCTTGTCCCAAGGTCCTGTGAGATTTCTGCATTTCTCTTGGAATGAACAAGTGCAGCTGGCTGTTGTATACTGGCAGAATGAATTTAGCCATGCTAGAGACACTGCTTGGGAATTTTCTGTAGATGATTTGTTGCAGTGTCAAAATATATTGCTGTGAAATGAGCTCTTTCAGCTGTCTCAGATTAATATTTTTTTCTGTTTTCCATGAGCAATACACAGCCAGAGCAAGTGAGAGTGCTTTGCATTGTGCTGCCATTAAGCAGGGCTGCTGCAGTGCATCAGGGGAGCTGCTCTAACACATGCTGTGTGCAGGGCATGGAAAAGGGTCAAGCTGTGGGTTAACTTTGATCTCCCTCTGGGGCTGTCTTGGTTTTCCAGCACACTTAGTAGTGCCTCCTTTTGCAGTGTGTGCCCTAGGTGCAGGCAAGCTCCATCACTTCCCCCTGGGCCCATGACCAGAGTTCTTGCTCTGGCTCAAAGATGTACCTTCTGTATAAGACTGCAGGAGTGGGAAGCTGTGTGTCAGTGGTGCTGCCCTGCAGTCCTTCCAACTGGCTTTTCTGGGCTGTGCCTGAGGCTGGGAGCTGAAAAGTAAGGAGTTATCTCTGACAGGGGGAGAAGAGATGTAGGAGGAGAACAGATTTCCTTGAAGCTGACCCTCTTCTACCTCCCAAGCAGCTGCAGTGATCAGATTTTCCCATTTATTTCTGTTTCCTCAGACTGCTGACCTCTCTGAGACAATGGGATGTCAGACTGAGAGTCTGAGCCAAGATCAGTGAGCAGCTCCCTCAGTCAGAAAGAGCTTTCCCCCCCAGAATAGAATGGCTTTGTCACAAGCTGCCAGGGGAGACCCATCACCAGGGTGAGTAATGCAATGGGGTGAAGTGAGGCCCTGCAGATTTTCTGTGTGAGATGGAAAGAGCTGGGAAAGGTTAAAATGGACACTGAGGTGTGAGAAAAATTCCCTGGACACTCACGGAGGCTGCCCTTCTCCTTCTTGCTGGGCAGCCCAGCATCATCACATGAGCACAATAATGAGCCAGAGGAGAGGGGAACTGCAGCCTTGTGTGTCCTGTGCATCCCTCTTGAGGCTGATAAAAGTGGCCAGGAGACCTTGGACAGGACCTTGGAGCAGGCAGAGATTGGCACAGAAGGTGAGACATTTTGGGGATTCATTCAGAAACAAAGGAGTTCATTTTCCTCCCCTGGCCTCCCAGGTGTGGAATGGGAGCTGTATCTTTCAGAAAAGCACTCGGAGCTGAGCTGAACCTGAGCTCCTGTTGACATAAATGCAGTTTCCATCCCAGCACTTCCTTTAGATAGAGCTAGTGCCAAATGGTAAATCAACTCCAGCACCTCGATGTGTCTGCCCAACCTCAGCTCTAGGAGCACACTGCTAAACTCTGCAGACCTGCAAGAACACCAGTGAGTAAAAAGAGGGCTTTCTCTTCATTTACAGGGTCTGTGACTCATAAGTCAGCTCCCATTTGGTTCTTTTTCATTCTCTGTCATGTGTAGCTCAGTTTAAATGGGATAAGCAACAGAGTTCTGAATGCAAGGCTCTTGCATATATGTATGAAAAAAACCATCTTTTTCTTTGTTTTGGGTTTGTTTTGTTGTGCATTGACACCATCTGCTAATGAGGAGGTTTTGGAGGAGAGTAGCCAGCTGTCAGACTGGTGGGATGCCTTGTGTGGCAGTCCTGTTCCACAGAGATCTGTCCAGAGGCCTGGGGTCTGTTAATAGCAGCTGCAGAAAGGATGGACACATCAACAACAACTGCTGGTGGTACTGACATTGGATTAGGCATGAAAACCTTCCCCCAGTCAATATCCAGGCCATCTATGAATGTGACTGTGGCAGGGCTGGATAATGTGTGCTGGGCATGGCAGGAACACCTTGTCTGGCTCAGCTCATCCAGAAGGAGTGGAGCCAAGCCTTGCTCCATCCTGGCTGGCTGCACTGGCAGGGAGCCTTCCCTCCCTGGGTCAGGGAAGGCTGCAGGGGACTGCCACCAGCAATGGCCAAGGAAGGAAAAAGGGTACAGGGAAGACAGGGACTGGGCAACCACTGCCTCCAGTTAGGAAGAATTATCATCCTGGTGGGTGTAGGCTTTCCCTGGAAAATGGGAACTGGCTGGGTCTCCTGGGATCAGCCTGACCCTGGAATCAGGCAATCCATGCTCTGACAAACAGCAAGTACTCCTCATGTGGCCTGACCATTGGAAAATGAGGAGGAAAAGCCTTTCTCCACACTCAGCTGGGAAACCAAGCCAGGACCAGCTGTGTCTGCGAGAGTGCCTGCACCAGGGCTCTGAGCATGAAGGATGAATGTTTCCCAGGGCCATGCCTCCTCTTCCTCCCCACGTGAGGTCAGAGTCAGGGGCTGTCTCCAGCTCACCCTCCTTTGAAGAGTTTTGGTCCTCCAGTGAGCAGGGTGTGAGCTGTGCTGCTGCAGCAGGAGCAGGGATGGTTTTGCTTTCAGGGAGTTTCCACACAGAGGGTCAGACCGCACAAAGCCCAGCTGCAAGGCAACCCTGAGAGAATCTGAGTGAAACTGTGAACAGGAATGGGGGAATGTGCTGATTTAGAGAAGCCAGAGGTTGGTTCCATGGGGCAGAGAGGATATCTGGAGGGTATCCACTGCTGGGGGAAGAATTGGAGCATACCTCAGTCAAAAGGTCATTCTGACAGTGTTTGGAAAGTGAGGGAGGTTGAATGTGGATAAAGTGGCTGCAGCTAAGCCCACAGGGAAAGAAATCTGGAGCCTGCTGTACCACTCCAGATTGTAAAAAGGGGCACATTGTCCTTAGCAAGCTGGTCCATGCCTGTGAGAGCATCCTGGTCCTGCTGCTGCAGACCCTGGCCACAAATCCCACGTCAGCACAGCATGATGGGGAGTCTTGTGAACAGAGCCTCAAGCTCTGGAGTTCAGGAGCAAATGGAGATGTCTTGAGGCACGTTTGGGGAGACCAAGTTAGGCTGGTATGAGGCAGCCTGAGCCAAATATAGGCTTTCCATTAGGCACATGAAGAAGCTGTCCTACCTTTCCAGTTCCACAGATCCATAGTTCCTGAAGGATACCTTTGTTCAAGACTTTGGCTTCATACACAGCATCAGAAAAATGTCCCAGGATATCAGTAGCATAGTGGTCAGAAGAGTAATAGTGATGATCCCAAATGCACTCTTCACATTCTGTCTGTGGCAAAGTGAGGGGTGTGGGTCTCCCCTGATTGTTCTGGACTACACGAGCACCTACAGCAGCATTCACAGGTTGACCTCATGGAAATCAGTTCTCACCTGCCCCTGTATCAGCTAAATAGATCTGTGTTCACAAAACACCTGAGTCTCTCTCCCTCTTAAAAGAACCCAGCCCAAACAAACAAACAAAAAACCCTGAAAAGCCTGGAATCTTCACAAGAAGGCTGGTGGAGGACTTCCTGGCCATCCCACTCGGTCTCTATTGCAACAGTGGTGATGTCCCTTTTTGCTCTAGTCTTGGACAAGTAGGAGGCAGATATTATCCTGAAATTAAAGAACTACGGAGCAGGAGGGGCAGCGGCAGGGCTGGGACCAGCTGTATTGTGGTGCTTAAATAAAGCTGCCAGCCTATTTAGTGTGTCACAAAGAACCTGATGAAATGACTGCCCAGGGAGAAGAGGTGTTAGAGGACTTCTTAATAGGAAAGGATGTAATAGCCAGTGACTGGAAATTGAAGTCAGCGAGAATCAATGTAGAAATATAATGTAGATTTTTCAAGAGAGAGAGAGAGCAATCAGCCTGATTGCCAAGGGACTGAGTTCTCCATCAATGTGAGTCTTTAAATTAAAGGGAGATGTCTCTAACAGCCTGCCAGCACAATGGCAAGAGAATTCTGGGACTTCATGCAGGGGTGTTAGGTACAAGGGGACCAAGCAATCAGTCTGCGTGTGGCAAGTGCTGCGCCTCCTCAGTGATGCTTCTAGGACAGAGCCCCCCTCTGGCTGAATATGTCTGGAAGAGAAAGGATGAACAGGGCTAAGGAAGTGAGGAAGCTGAGCTGAAACCAGGCAT
This sequence comes from Euphonia xanthogaster, assembly GCA_034509185.1. Lineage (NCBI taxonomy): Eukaryota > Metazoa > Chordata > Aves > Passeriformes > Fringillidae > Euphonia > Euphonia xanthogaster. The sequence goes on from JAYDZK010000169.1 coordinate 9,697,947, forward strand.
TTCACAAATAAACCAAAGCCCTGCACACCAGTCTCCTTCAGAGCTGCATCCCTGGGTGAGTTGGGTGGGAGCAAGTCTCTACTCTTGAGACAGCATACGTAAGATAATCTGTGCCAGTTTTGGTTTTGGACAGGTCTTCATTTTTCAAGGACATCATGTGGAAGCTGTTTCAGAACATCTTTTGTAAGCTACTGCACTGCCACTTCCTAACCAGGAAACTATTATCACTTTAGAGAAAAATGTACCTCATATTTCCACAGTAGTTAGATGTGGTTTTCTGAGACTACAGTCAGAGGTAACTTGTGAGAACTATCATTTAAAATTTCCCAGCTTTTAAATGCTCTTAAAAAAAAAATCTATTTTAGCAATATTGTATTAGAAGAATGTGTGTTGGAACCTGTCATTATTAATCTGAGAATGGTCTGGGCTGTACTGTGTGGGAGCATCCTCTGCTTGCTTCTCATTCCCATTACAGCACAGTGCCCACAGGCAGAAAAGCTGATAAAAGCTGCAGTCATGCTTTTACACCAGGAACTTGATTTTTTCCTCCTGAAGGGCAGACACATATACACCCTTGGAAGTACTTTTGGGCTTGATAACGTTGTCCACTTTTCAAGTGAGTTCCACATGAATTACACTCCACAGGCAAAGCAAAGGGTTCTGACCTGCAACGAGGCTTGGTGGCCAGAGCTGGGGTGCATGAGTGGGAAGAACATCAGTGGGTTTTGGCTAAAACCTGTTGGTTGTAGAGGATAAAGTTTAACAGAAGGCATCTCTCTAATAGGATTTTTCTCAGCCTGGTGTTCTCATTCAATGCAGAGCTGTCTCTGCTCTTTTTGCATTACACTGCTCACTGAAGCACTTGCTGTTATCTGCACACGAGTGCTGTACCTAGAGGCCCTCTTCACACACAGCTTCAGATTTCAGATATTGTGGGAGCTTGGCTTCATCATTAAAGAGAAAGAGAAGTTTCTTTGCCCACTCCTTCTCCTCAAACTTCTGTTTTCCTGCATATTATGCTGCACATATTCAGACGGGTAATAAATTCAGTCGTTTTTGCTCTAAATGTAATTCCTCAGTAATTGCCATCTATTTATTTTTATTGGTAGCAATAACTTAACTTTATGAATGCAAGCTCTGGACTCTTTCCAACAGTGTGCAAAGCTTTGCTTAATAAAAGCAAAATTGCATTTGAGAAGGTTTAATTTAGGTGGTTTCAAAGAAATGTCGTTATCATGGAATCATAGAATGGTTTGGGCCTGAAGAGACATTAAAGATCAACTAGTTCTACCCCCTCTGGCATGGGCAGGGACACATTCCACTAGTCCAGGCTGCTAAAAGCCCTACCCAGCCTGGCCTTGACACTTCCAGGGATGGGACATCCCAGCTGCTCTGGGCAACCTGTGCCAGTGTCTCACCATCCTCCCTGGAAAGTATTTATTCACAACATTTTATCTAAACCTACTTTCTTCCCATTTAAAGCTATTTCTCCCGGTCTTGTCACTACATGCCCCTTGTCAGAAGTCCTTCAGATCTCTTGCAGGCCCTCTTTCAGTACTGGAAGGCTGCTGGAAAATCTTCCTGGAGCCTTCTCTTCTCCAGGCTGAGCAATGCCAGCTCCCTCAGTCTGTCTTAACAAGAGAGGTGTTCCAGTCCTCTGAGCATCTTGGCCTCCTCCAGACCTCCTCCAACAGTTTCATGTCCTGGTTATGCTGGTGGTCTCAGACTGGCAGCACTCCATGCCTTGAGAAGCACAGATGGAATGACACTTGGATCCTGGAAGGCCAAGTGCAGGGGCTGTTTCAGCCTTGTTGATGAACAGTGGGTCCAACCCAGCCAGACCTTCACCTCCTCATCCAACGCTGCAGGAGCTGTTGCACAGTGTTGGGGCCTTTGGAATGGGATATTCCTGGTGTGGTTTCCTGATTCAAAATGAGCACAGCTCTGGGAACACTCTTGTTGTAATTTTACCTTCTCTTTTGCAGTTTTCTTTTGCATATTTTGATCTATCTGCACTGGGAATAATGAAACCCCCAAAACTCACTCTGGCCCATGTGCACATGGTACACACAGATCTTTTTGGTAGTCACATTGAGCAAACTTCAAGAGGAACTCTGGGTAATTTTTGTCTACATTTTCATCTCCATTTTACCATCAGAGCAGTAATAAAATAAGTAAAATATCTCAGGGGAAAAAAAAGAGACACACATAAAAAAAATTCAATAAATATGAGAATATTTGAAATGTTTGATAAGAGTCTGTGCTGGCTTTTGATTACTGTTGCCCTTTATAAAGTTAGATCTGAATCTTTTATTGTGCATTATGAAGAGATAAAGCACAGTTACTGCTTGTGCAATTTGGTTCTACACCCTAAGCAAAAATGCCTGTTCCTTGATTCTGTATGCTACCAAAAGGGATAAGATTTTAATTACCAGACAGTAAAGTCCCTTCCCATTTTCATGGTAATAGACCTAAAGTTATTTTTACTCACTAATTATACAGTGTCCATTAAAATGCCAGTGGTACAAATTGGGGTCACTGAAATTCAGAGAGGTGTTTATTTGTAAATCATGTAACCCCATCCCTCTGGTCCCCTGCAGGGGCTCCTGTGGAGGGACACACAGGATCTTGTAAGTCCCACATGTCAGGCTGCCTGGGACTGTCACTTGTCCCATGCCAAACCACGGGGACAGCACTACCTGTGGGACTGTGTGTGTCTGTCCATGCACCATGTTCTGTGTATGCTGTCTGCTGCAGACGAGAAAGATTCCTGTAGGGTTCAGGAAGCCAGGAGGTGTGAAATGCAAGGAAGTCCTGTTTGAGTCCTATGCTGCCCATAAACAGTGAACACAGCTTTTCAAGAACAGCACTTAATCGAGGGGAGGAGTGTGGTAATCACATATTCTCTGAACAAGAGAGACACAGCTCTCCCCGGATTTTCCTGGGGAGCTGTGAGAAAGCTCAGAGAAAGAATTAACACAATTATTATCTCAATCTCTGCACCTGGCAGGCAATCTCTGTCTGCCAAAAATGTTTCCAAGAAGGGGTTGTCCCTTCTTGGCCAATAGGTGAGAGAAGATTCCTAAAGGCCAATCAGGTCTCAGGTCCACCGTTGTTTCTGTAAGAACTGTGGATTTCTAATAATAAAGTGCCTTTTCATGCCTTGTGATGATGGAGTCTCTGTATCACCTTTGTCTGTCCCCAATACCCCTTCGGTGATAATTGGTGACCCCTTTGGTGACAGAGGAGAATTTAAGTTCTCTTCCAGCTCGCTTGAGCCATGAATGAGCTTTATAACCAGGGCAAAGTGCTGTTGCCACTGGCTGAAAGAATGGGTATAATGGTGGTTCTTAGACAACTCTATCTCATTAGTATAGTAGGTCTGAAAAGACACTTAGTTCCTGGAACAGAATGGGGCCACAACCCCAGGGATGCTCCTGGTGCTAAAATGCTAAACCCAGACTCGTTCTAGTGCTTATTTGTAAAGCCTTGCTCTGAGCCCACTCGAAGGGAAAGTGGAGGTTCCTCCTTAGTCATACCTGCCCTGTGGCTCGTTCTTGAAAGGTGCCTGCCTTTCTCTCTCTGGAAAGAGCATGGAAGAGGAAAACAGCATCCTGACTCATGCCTTAAGCACCTGCAGCTTTCTCTTGGTGTTTAGAAGTCAGGCTGGTGAGGTGTGAGTGACACAGTTATTAATTCAAATTTTTCTGAAGTAAAACATGTGCTGGGCTGCGTGCAGACCACACCTCAGAGGAGCATGGAAGAGGATGGACAGGAGTTTTCCAGAGTGGAGCTGAGCATGGAGACACTGCAGAGTGAGGGAGATTGTGGTGGTGTTCGCAGGGGTCCCAGGATGAGGGAAGAGACGACAATCTTGACTCCATGTTTCAGAAGGCTGATTTATTATTTTATGAAATATATTATATTAAAACCATACTAAAAGAATAGAAGAAAGGATTTCATCAGAAGGCTAGCAAGGAATAGAAAGGAATGGAATGATAACAAAATCTTGTGACTGACCAGAGAGCCCGAGACAGCTGGACTGTGATTGGCCATTAACTAAAAACAACCACATGAGACCAATCAAAGATGCCCCTGTTGCATTCCACAGCAGCAGATAATTATTGTTTACATTTCATATCTGAGGCCTCTCAGCTTCTCAGGAGAAAAGATCCTAGCAAAAGGATTTTTCATAAAATATGCCAGTGACAGAGATGGATGCAGACCTTCAGCTCAGCAAGCAGCTCTGGGTCACTGCTCCCCACAAATCAAATTTAGGAAAACCCCTGGGCGTTCCTCAGTGGGTTCTGCTCCGTTTGGGCAGCCAGGAAAGGATCACTGCTTGGCCAAAGCATTGGGCTGCCAGCAGCATCGGGAAAGCGGGAATTGCTGCTAGCACGCAGCGGCTCTGAGTGGGCAGGTGACAAAGGCGCAGCTCCCGACGACAGAGGGCACACGGACCCAGCGCCGCCAGGCGCCGCACGGGCAGAGCCGGCACGGACGGGAGCCCTGCCGCACACAGCGGGCACAGTCCTGCTCCCCTCACCCGGCAGGAATGGCGCTCTGCTTCATGAGCCCGTGTGGGACTTCATGTCACTCCTGTGCTGAGAATGACACAGGAGCAGGCGGGAGGCAGGATCGTAGGAAGAGCAAAGAAGGCTTTATTCAGAGAACGGCGCGGTTTTCTAGAGTGATAGGATAGATTCTGTTTGATTGGCTAACTAACAAAAACACCTTCCTCGCACACTTGAGAAGAATAGAAAGGCGAAGTAGAAAACCCCCATCTGCAGATTGTTTGTACTTAACAAGTTATCACATCCTTACAATTCCCTAAAAATTCTCACTAGCCGCCGTGAGAAATGCTTGCCATTTCTTGCTCTCTGTTCCATGCCATCTACAGTTTTACCCGGATTTCTGGAGACTTCCCTGCACCAAGGTTTCAATTCTGAGTCTGCAAGAAAGGAGGAAATGGCTGTAAATAAAACATCAGCATCTGGCCCCAAGAGGCTCCCGCTTTAGCCAGTGGGCTGGCAGCAGGGGAACCCGGGGGGACAGCAGTGTTTCTTGTGACCCATTGGCCATGGCAGGCTGAAACTCATCTGCAGGGCAAAGCCCCTTGAGAAGTGTGAAAAATGCCAGTCGCTTGTTTTTAAAATTTTTAAAGTTTAATAGTAATAAAATGATTATAAAAATAGTAATATAACTAGAGTAATAAAAATTTGGACTATTAGGATTTAGGATAATGTGAGACAACAGAAACAAAGAGTTACAGACAGTCTGGGTACCTCTTTCTGGGCAAAATAAGCCCGAAAAAGGACCCACGTTAACAGAGGATTAACCCTTAAAAGCAACAGCCTGTTGCATAT
>JAYDZK010000169.1:9703412-9729268 GCA_034509185.1 Euphonia xanthogaster
GAGGCACAGCCTGTGCCAAGGGGCGGCCAGGTGCCTGCAGGCCCCAGCTCGGGGGGAAACGGAGAACGTCCTGCCCGGATCCACCGTGCTGCCAGCTCAGCAGTGCAGCACAGCACGGGCTCACGCTCCCCATTGCTCCCACAGGTGCAGCCGGCCCCACAACACGTGTTCCCCACTCCCAGAAGGCCTGTGAAAAATGCCCATCACTTGTTTTTAAAATTTTAAAAGTTTAATAGTCATAAAATGGGTATAAAAATAGCAATAGAATTAGAGTAATAAAAATTTTGGACAATTTGGATTAGGACAATATGAGACAATAGAAACAAAGACTTACGGACATCCGGGTACCTTTTTCTGGGCAGCATAAGCCTGAAAAAGGACACACGTTAACAGAGGATTTACCCTTACCAACAATAACCTGCTGCATATTCATACATCTCATACACGATGCATAAATTCCATTCAAACACAGGATTCTGTCTGGTCATCCTCAGCTTCTTCCTCTTAATCCTAACGGCGTCTTCATGGCTCAGCGAGGCAGGAAGAAGTTAGTTTCTTCTGACAGGAGAGCAATAAATTCTTTTTCTCTGAACGATGTGGGTGTCCTGTGGCTGCTATCTCACTGTGAGTCCTTTCTTTAAAAAAAGTATCTTACATAGCATAGTTTCTATTTTAACATTTTGTTAGAACCTAAAACTCTATTTAACACACTACTTAAATTAATACAGCATAACTTTCAAACATAACACATACAATATTAATTTCAATATTTGCCAAAAGCCTATCATAAAATATGCATTTTTCACATGAAGGAAGTGTGAAGGCTGTGAATGTTTGCTAGGAAAATAACCAGCATCATTTAGAGTTAAGAAGGTGCATGAGATTGGGCTGGACCTCAGACTGTTGGCATTGAGAGCAATTTGCTGGAGCAGAGAAGATATTCTGTCTCTGGGTCCTCCAACTGTGACACAGATAGTCACCACTGCTCTGGGTCTGCTCCCTGAAATAATTCATCTTGCTGTGCAAAGGGGTCCTGATCCTGCAATGGGCTCTGGGCAGGGACAACAGCCTTCTTACATGATGCAATTTATAGGATCAGGACTCCACCTGGAGTTCAGTCCTAAGGCACACACCCACTTTGATGACATGTGTTTACCTGCTGTCTGTGCCTAATCAGAGAGCACTCAGGAGGTCTTGCCGGGGAAAAAGTTTCCTTGAGGTTTTCCTGCAATGATACTGAACCCTTGCCTTGGTGTTTGGGTCTGTTTTTAAAATGATTCTGCACGATCTCCAAAGAGATTAATTCAAAGCATGGGTCCAAAATCTCACTGCAGAGGGGTAGCTGTATTTCTCAGTGTTTACGCTAAATCAATCAGCTGGTGTTGCACAAGAAAGAACTGGCCTCCAGTCCTTCTGAATGTTTTATCATCTTTGGGCTGATAACTGTAGCTCACAGCCAAAAAATCAGCAGGGTCTTTTCCAAAAGCTGCTAAAGCATAGCTTCTTTAACAGGAAGCTCCAGGTATTTAGTCTATGTGAGAGCCTGGAGACCCAGATTCCCTTGTTGTACATTCCCTGCAGGAAATGGGCACCCTTATGCCTGGTGTTGCTGCCGTTCCTGACCCAAGCTCTTAAACCCCCATAGCAGGAGTCCCCATGGCTAATAAGCACCACAGCTTTTGTGGGTTTTTTTGCAGTGCATCTGATGGGCCTGGCTGCAGGTTTCCAGGTAGGTAGAGAGCAGACACCCACCTCTGAAGTCTTCACTTCTAAGGTGACTTGCAAAAACCACACCCTGTGACAAAGGAGATCTCCTATTGAATATCTGGCTTGGAAGAACAAAACAAGCAAAGCAGCTACAGCAACAACAATAAACCCAAAGGAAGACCTGCCCCTCTGTTCTGGACTTCTAAAGGATATTTGTGCTTGATTCTGTAGCAGAGGAGGAAGGAACTCTGTGCTACCAAGGTAGACTGCAATTAGGTGGGGCTGCTGATTTTGCTCATGTGAGTGCTGCTGGTGCTGTGGGGGCCAGTAAAGGCACTGTTCTTTGTTCATGTTGTTCTGTGTTTTGTGAGCATCTGTACCATTAGGATACAGGCTTTGCTGTGTGGAGACACCCAGGAGATGGAAACCTGGCAAAGAGGCTGGTGAGGAAAAACCCCTTGGGTCTTCAAGCCTGTGGGATCACACTTCTACTCACAGGATACTTCCTAGAATGAACTTTAGAAAATGCTGTTCCTCACCAGGACTCTGTTTTAGGGTATCATAATGGCTTTCCTGGGGGATTTCTTACAAGAACTGCAGGTTTCTGCAGGACAGGCTCTTCCAACAGGGATTCAGCATCTTGCTGTAGTTATGGGACAAGGTAACAGTACTGACCTGTGTAACCACATTGAACACTGACCATTTCTTTTTACTGAAAACTTTGAATGTGACTGGTAAGCTCCAAAAAAGAGGAAGCCTTCATCCAAAAGTCCTGGGAAATGCAGTCTAGCACCATCTCTTCCAAACATAAGACGTGTGCTTGTATTCATATTCTGCACAGGCTGCATAGCTGGTGTTTGATGGTGCATGTCTCAGAATCAACACTGAAATGAGAGGCCTAGATAGATTCGTTCTTTTAATGTGACTGTAAAGTGGAATTTTCTTCTAAAACACCATGACATTGATTTCCCACAAAGTGACAGTCTTGTCTCATTACCTTGATTCATTTGTTGTCTGATGGATTTTAATAGCAAAGATCTGAATTTCAATGATTAACCCCCACCCCAAGAGGAAAAAGTTTAGAGCTGTGTCACATCAGCAGCTTCAAAAATAACCAGTGTTTGGGAAGAAATTCACAGTATTGGAAGCCTGATGGCAGGGAGCCTCAAACAAAAGGGAAACATTGAAGATGGAGAGATAGGGGAGAGAAATGTTGGATGGGAAAGGCATTAGCATTGAACAGGCAGGCACAATGTCCCTATAAAGAAAGATCAACTCTATCTCTGTGTCCAGATATCTTCTGCTCTGACTTACCCTCGTCTGTGCTGTGCTACTGTTTTCTTGAAGCAATCCTTCTCATATTTGGGACTTCACACAGTGTGTTTTATGTGCCACAAAGAGTCACAATTCCACTGGGATGTATTTGACTTTGGAACATAACAGATTCTGTTTCTGAGTAGATGGAGTAAAAGTCCCCTCTACTAAACATGGGAGAAAGAAGGAGTGACTATAGCATGTGTAGAGAACATCCAAAGGAATATAAGGAAGAGGGGAAAAAAACCCTGAGAGTGGACAGAGATAGTGAGGTGGGGTTTGTCCACTGTGTTTTAAGTTTCCTGTAACATCTTAGTTATCTGAGATCTCTGGGCTTATCTCCCTAAAAGTGGCAGCTAGGAAACGACATTCTCACTGTGCTGCTTCATCAAAGTGATGGCTGCTGTTCTAACAAGCTGCATTAGCCAGAGATTGATGGCCCCATGTGCAGCATGAAAGATCAGTGCTGCTGGCAGCAGTGAAGGTCTGAGCTCCCCGGGGCTCCTCCTGACAGGGGGATGTCGGGCAATGGCCAGGGAGGCAGAGCTGGTGGAGAGGCTGCTCCCCTGTATCTGGGCATCACACTGGGGACATGGGCATCCCCACACCTCCCACATTGCCTGCTGGAACACTTGCAGCCCTCCCCTGCACTGGCTCAGAGACTGAGTGCGAGTGGGGATCATTCATCCTGGGGTCCCTTGCAGGAAGCTGTTCCATGTCATTCCCACAGGGGTGCTGTCTGTGTGGAGCAGCAGTGTGGCTGAGTGATGAGAAGGCAGATCAGATCTTCCTCTGGAGCCATAAGTCATCTGTCCCATCCATGTCTTCTGTCCCAGACCACGGGGTTGCCTCAGCCCAGCACTTCTGCTTGTTCTTGAGATCAAAAGGGTGACAGGGAGGATATGGAGTCACTGACTGGGTCAATCAAAGCCTACACACACACACTGCTTAGGAAGTCAAGTCTTAATCCACTTGGGGAATGCTTCACATGTTTGTTGGATGGGGAGTCAACACTGGCCTGTTGTCACTCCTTCTGCAATGAGCAGAGGTGTAAATGTCAGGCAGACCCTTTGAATCAGGCAGTGGGGGTGGTGGTCACAGGGAGGGATAACAGAGCTCGTGAGAGGAGAAAGTGAAGGAGGGTTAGGCAGGTGTTATAAACATGGAGTCAAGGATGGCAATGGTGGGGTGAAGCAGTGAATAGCAAGAGGAGCTCAATCTCTCACAGGTTTCTTGCTGACAGCATCTACAGGTGTGTCAGCATAAAGTCTGTGGTCTTGTGTCAGTTGTGACCACATTCATGTTTACTGGGCTGCGTTGGGTTTTATTACTGAAGAATGCAGCTGGATTCACAGAACTAAAATCTGTGATTTTCCTCTTTCAGAATTTCAAGAGATTTTCAGATGTTCTTAGCTGATCTTCATGCTTCTAAGAGTCTGTATCTGACCATCTGGCTCCAATTAGTCCTTTCAGCCCTGCAGACTTCTCTCTCTGCAGTTCTCACACATCCTTTTTTTTTTCTGCTCCGTTATTAATAAAAGGAACATCAAAGCACTCTCAAAGTCTCGTTTTCCCTATTTGAAGAAGGATAACTTCATCCATCTGGGAAGACGTGGGACAAGACAAATGAATCTTTTCCCTGAACTTCTCTTAAGAACAACAATTTTTTTTCCTAAGGTGTATAAGGTGACTGAGTGTTGTGGCAGAGTTCCTGGGCCAGACACAGAATAAGGATTCAGGAGATCTGGGTTCACTCTTAAGCTCTGCTAAGTCATTCTGACTCCTTTCTGTTCAACAGTTAAAAGAATCTGTCATTACTTTCTTTATCCTCTGGTGCTGCCAGGACGTGAGCAAACAAAATGGGCTCTGCACACTCTGTCCCCTTGCTGGGACCATGGCTGTTCTCAGGAGTGGCTCCAATACAGTGCAGATATAAACTGGGATCACGGTATGGGGAAAAAACTTTGTCTTAAAGGTGCCCTAAGTTCAGACTCTCTTTCTCTTGGTCTTTTCCTGAGCTGTGCTTTAGGCAGGCCTGTGCCTGGTCCTGTACCTGCTGATACTGACCTCATTCCCCTGCTTGACCTTGAACCTTTCTCATCAGCACAGAAGTGATGACTGCTGTCTGTGGTTGCTCTCACTGGATGTGCTCTGCCCTTCTCATTCTGTTGGACTTTCTTTGTTAAAAAAGGAAAAAGGGAGCTCTTGTGGACCAGGTCTTGTCTTTCTCACAGGGTCCAGAAGAAAGGAGGTACACAAAAAGTTATTTCTCTTTGAAAGTCCTTCCCAGCCTCTGGCACTTTAGGTAGGGCCTGTTAAACCTGAAGGTACAGATGTGCAAGCCTGTCTTTTCTCAGGGTAGTGAATGTTGTAGACATTTGTGTGCCAAATAACTCTGATTAGCTCCCCTTCCCTGCCTCTCATGGATTCAAAGGCCATCTGTCCATCTTGACTCATTTTTTCAAGCGCAGATTCCCTACCAAAGTAAGTGAAATTTATATAATTTGTCTGTATTGGGATATTTGGTCTATTTTGTCCAAAGGACATTAGTTGAAGATATTTACTTGAACATCCCTGGATTTGTTTGTTTGTACTTGAACATCATCTGGATTTGTCCTCTGCTTCATTCTAGGTGAGGAGAGCTGCCTTTACTGTAATGTGCTTCCTGCAAAATGTACACCCTACACACGTAAAGGACAAGCCTGAAGCAGCAAAGAACAACCTTTCAATAACTCTTATGGCCCATTAACCACATGATGACACCTGGTAGGCAAAGGAGACACTCAGGAAATTCCCCAAAAAATGACTTCTGAAAGCCTTTGCAAAATTGTGGGCCTGTGTGTGATTTGTGTAATTAATGGACAGTATTGTTTGAACATGGCATGGCTGTTAAGGATGACATGCTCAGCCTCACCTCTGTATTGTGTAGGAACATGCTGAGATTAATTTAACATCTATTGTCCATCATTTTCAGAACTCTGTGCCTAGGCTTGGATAGTTAATGAGTCCCCTGGAGTCCTCGCTTTCAGCTTTAATTTTCTCCCTTTCTGAGCAGAGAGGAGTCAAATAAGTGAAAAATCCTATGGACAAGGGGAAAAATGGAGGTTAAAATTCACATTTGCTGTATTTGGGGTGAAGCTTTGATTTCTGCCTAGGGACTTTGTCCTTGACAAATGTGCATCTCTGAAAACTAGGCCAAGTCCCAAAGCAGTGTAAACCAGAACAGGGTGCTCAGGGCATGACCCCCTAGCTCCCCACCTGAAAATAAAGCTTCATACACTCCTCTTCTTTGTGACTTTAAAAGAATCTCCCTATTGTGGAATTATAGAATTGTTTAGCTTGGAAAAGACCTTTAGGATCACTGTACCCAGCTGTTAACCATCCTTGCTCTTCTGGCCAGCTCTGCCTGAAGAACCGTATCCATCCATCAAAGCCCTCCAGGCACATGAGCCTGTAGGCACCGTGTGACAGTGATCCAAATGAGTTCATGACCCTGGAATGCACTGAGGCTCCTAATTCCTCCTGTTTGTTCCCCATGCTGCATGGATTAGTGCTCAAGCACTTCAGAGACACATCCATTTAAAAGAGGAATATGTGAGTGCTTTTTCCCCAGCAGGGAGACACCCATTGCTGTTACTCAGCACTCATTTCACTCTCTCTTCTGGTGCCACCATATGATTTAGGCTCAGCTGCCTCCAACACTGCTCAGAAAACAACTCCCAGCCCCTCATGATGTCAGCATCGTGGCACTAAATCTATTCTGTAATTGCTGACCTGAAAGTGGAGCAGCAACTTTCCTCCTGGTGCCTGAAGTGACCAACTTACAGCCTTTTCCATCACAGGAGGTTTTTTTTTTTTCCCCCAACCCACTGAGTACAGGCTCTGAATTTTCTTCCTGCTGTGCTGGTAGATGTTCAGAGTCTTGGAGGAGATTCTGTTCTCTTTCCTATAACATCTCATGCTGTGCAGACTTCCCATCTCCACCTGCGCTTCTCCAACAAATTCCTTCAAGCAGGAAGACTCCTTCCCCAGCTCCAAACTCCCAGAGGAGTTAAGCCTGTGTTGGGGCAGCTGCTGCTGGACTGTGCTGCATCACCACCAGTGCTAAGCACACACACACACTGTCCCCAGCAGAATTTCTGGATTCCTACTCTCTGCTCTTTGCAAAATGCTGCATTAGTTTGCACCTTCTGCTAGAGTGGTGCAGCCCAATTTTTGATTCTGTGTCACAAAGTGCAAACTTAGGTGGCAGAGACAGAAAACCTCCCTCATTCAGGAGTTCAGGGGCGCAGGAATCATGGAACAGAAAGAAGACTCAAATGGCACCCCTGCAAAGCAGAGGTTCTTCCTCCTCTAACACCCTCCTGTCTGTGTAGGTCCCTCTGCATGGAGCTGCACCACTGTCTCATCCCTTCCATTTCAGTGCAGCCAACAAAACCCAGGCCAAGACATTTATCTGGCATCCAAAACTTTAGTCAGAGCTCATCAGGTCAAGCCAAGCGTGTCTGTGGCTGCTTCACTGGTAAGGCATGGACTGCAGTGAGGCGATGGACTGAGGTAGTCTTCTTCTGCCTTGACTAAAAGTCACTACATTTGATGACTCCTGTGCAAAAATGAGGGCAAATGCACAGCCTGAGCTGGTGTTTGATGGGAAAGTTGCAGCCCCATCCAAAGCTGTGGTAACAAAGGAGGGACTTCCCTGATATCTGCAGGTTCATTCCTGGTTGGGGTGCGCTGAACTAATTCAGCTTCCAGTTGAGCCTGTTTCAGAGACATCTCTGCTGTGCTGGGTCATGAACAGAACAGTTTTCTTCCATGTACAAACAGGGACCTTGCTGCTGTTGGTGTGTCCTGTGGGTACCTTTCACTCACAGCAGCTGAAGGAGTTATGAAATTTTTCCTGCACTGTGATGGCTGATTTTGTGAAAGGTGCTCTCCAAGGGCCAGGCTAGAGGAAAGTGTGGGACCTAAGGATGGAGCAGATCATGATGTTTTCTGTGTTTTGGAGAGAGGAGGGAGAAACCACAGAACTTGGGAAGGAAGTAGAGAACAGGAAAAATTTATCCCTCTGGCAATAATGAGAGGACAAAGCCAGCTTGTATTCTCAGGGCAGGGGACTGAATGGAACAGCAGGCTTGGAATTTGCGGATAAACTGCTTTCTCTGTAAAACTTTGAATAAAGTAAGATGTTGAGATGCACCCTGTCAACAAAATTGAAGAAAATCTGGCTTATGCATTTTCTTCTTCTTGCCTAAACAATGCTACAGGCTATGCAAGAGCCTAAAATCTCTGAAGATGGGTTTGCTGCTTATTCCAAGACAGCCAATGATACTGCTGGGAACAGCTTTGGGTCAGACAGGGCTTGATGTAACAGTGCATGTGTGAGATTCCCAAGCTTGATGCCATCTGCTCATGAAGAGCATTGCATTTCTGTAAAGATGTCATCAAAAAGGCTTGGGAAGTTTGTGAAAATGAGGAGGGGAAATAGCAGGCTCCAGAGTGTAGGAAAATTACGACTTTTCTGTGTGGCAGTTGCTGTTGTGAGATTTGTCACTTGGTTTTTTTAATTCTGCTTCCTTCCCACTGACCACTGAGTAGTGTTAGCAAGAGGAGAGACGTAAGTTAAACTGACAGAAATATGGCAATGGGACTAGCAGGACAAAAACCCCCCAAACTGTCAACATCATATTTTCTGAAATATCTCTTTGCCCAGGATTTTTCTCCTGGGAAGCTGAGAAGCCTCAGAGAAAAAGGAAAACAATTATTATCTCATTTGCTTCTCCTGTGTTTTGCTGCTTTGGAATGTGGTTGGAGATTGTTTATCCAACAGGTGAATTGTTTTGACTTAATGACCAATCATGGTCCAGTTATGTCAGGACTCTGGAAGGGGTCACGAGTTTTCATTATCTGTTAGTCTTCTGTAAGTATCCTTTCTCTATTGTTTAGAATAGTTTAGTATAGCATTCTTTAATATAATATAGATCATAAAAGAATAAATCAGCCTTCTAAGAACATGGAGTCAGATTCATCATTTCCTCCCAATGATGGGGGACCCTGAAAATACTGCACACAAACTTCCATATGGTTCTTGAAGACCTCACTTGGGAGCCCCCAGAGAATCAGGCTTGGTGAATTAGTGGAAGAAAAACAGCTACTGAGCATTACACCTAGGAGCTATAAAATCTCTTTGATGCAGCTCCCCAATACCTGTGAGGTAGCCTGTTTAAAAAATAAAATTGTAAAGCAAATATGGAATTTAAACCCCAGGTGGTAGACTTAATAGGAATATTCTTTGCTCCAAGAGTCAAGATAATTGTACATTGAAGTATTCTTTTGCTCTAGCATTAGTTATGCCTTCCTCTGAAGTATGACATAAATATGTTTGAAATGGATAATCATACCCAAACCATTTCCATTATCAACTAAGAAGCTTTGGGTGTTCTGTTGCAGTAAAGCTGTTTTAAACACTCACTCTTGCTGCGCTACTTCCATGCTATAATGGAGGTACTTAACAGAATGCAGAAGTCTATCTATTCTTCCTCCTGTGTAGAAAATAAAACTTTGTTGTTTTCCAGCAGCTGATGTTTGAATACACAAAACCCACTTTGTGTATATGCAGATTGTCTGTCACAATATTTAGCTAATTCAAATTGTTGCTCCCTAAAGACTAATTTTTTTTTCCCCCTGAACCTCTGTTCTCCTTTTCACCTGTGACAGGTACAGAACAGTTTATTTACAATAAGGAGTTTGAAGCTTTGGCTGCCCATGGAGCCCAGGGAGGGGCTGCTTTGCTGGGCTGGGGGTAAGAAGGGGCCCATTTCCCTGGTGCCTGACACACAGCTGTGTTTGTGAGAGGTCAAAGGGACAAGGACAGACTGGGAGCCCCTGTGGCACAAGGGGCAGATTTGGAACGGATGAGCAAGGCTGTGAAACTCATTTACGTGGTTTATGAACTGCAGATCATGGTCTTACTGGGTCAAATTGCATTGAGCCTGAGCAGCCTCAGCTCCCAGAAAAATATCCCAGGAAAATGTGCTTGTCTACCATCTCTTTGTAGCTCCATATTTCTTCCTCCACCATGGTGTCTGTTGGTTGCTTTGATGTGTGGCTGTCCTTGAAAGCCAAGGGTTGGAATGACAGATGATGGGGTTACAGTTGTGGTATTGCTGGAAAACAAATGTACTCTAGATCACTATGACAGGGACGTCACTTGGCAGCTTACCAGAGTTGGTTTCTTCCTTATTTTAGTTGCAGTCTGTTTCACTCCAAAGCATTTTTCTCCATACTTGTGATGGTTCCCTAAGAAAAATGTGCAAGGTTGCTTTGTGTGTTAACCACTAGAGAGAACTGTTTCAAAAGTGTGTGCCCTGGGAGCAGAGAGAACTCAATTTGTGCTCTCAGTGCTCAGGGCTAACCTGGGTGATTTCTGAACTGTGAAAAGAACTTTTCTTTGTGAATCTAAGGTGTAGTTTTTTGTGAGATGAACAAACCTGTTTTTTCCCACTGAGTCCCATTTCATTTACTTTTATGAAGTACTCCTGTGCAGAACACTGTACGACTGAATTTTACCTGAGGCTCAATTAATGCATTGATTTTTAGTCTCTGTTAGCCTTCTGTCTGTATCCTTTCTCTATTCTTTAGTATAGCATTCTTTAATATAATAAAGATCATAAAATAATAAATTCAATCATAAAATAATACATAAATAGTAAGTTATTCTCTTCTGCAGCTCAGTATTTGGCTGCATAGTGTGTTATCAAAGCTGTAAGAAAATCTCCTTACGCTGTCCTTTCTTCCAGTGACACGGGCCTGAAAAACTATGCCAAAAAAAAAGCAAATTTAGAAGGTTCCTGAAAAGAAACATAGGATGGGAAAGGTAGAAAAATTGCAGATTTTTTTTTTTTGACACTATGACATTGAAGAAAACTTTTTAACAGACCTGCTTTTATACTAATGTTCATTATACAGTCCATGCTGGAAAAACTGCTTTGATGAAAAAATTAAAACCTACTGCAGCAATTTTCATGCTCACACACAGGAACACGAGCTATGCTTTGTGTTTCACTGAGAAAACTTGCATGAAAAGGTTCTGTTAGGAAAGCTCCTTTCTTCAAGCTTCACTTGTACAGTACAAAAATCCTTCTAAGGAGAGCTGCAGAGCAGCATAGGGGTGCTGGAGAACAGGCTGCCAGGGCTGAATTTGTCTGTTGAGACACATTTGTGGGTCTGGAGCAGAATGTGAAGGTTTGGTGTATGAAGAGATGCTGGAGAGGGCAGCAGCTGTAAATGTGACACACAGCAAGCAAAGCTAAGCAGCCCATCTCCTAGAGGCTTAGGTGGGAGTGGGATATACATGAGGGTGAAAGGGCAGAACTTCAGCCCTTAAAGCAAAGATGTCAGCATGAGGGAGACTAGTTCCAGAAAAGCCATGGACAAAACCTCCCAAAATCTCTCTCCATCAGTCTGTGCTGCCAGGGGTGGCTCACAGGGGTTGTGCTAAGCTGTTCTCCCTTTCAAGCCTCTGGCTTTAAGACCTTCAATGCTTTGCTAACTCTGCTCTTTCAGCAATCATCTAGCATTGCTCTCTCTTTTTCCTCAGGGCTTGTAGCACATTTGGTTGCCTCTATTGCTTTTGGGTCTGAGAGTTATCTCCTTTACCTTCTATTCATGTGATGGGGAAGATTAACACCCTAATTTTTTCTGGCCATTTGGGCAAGTCCAGCACAGGGTGCAGGAGTTGGTGGGAGCTGTGGAATTACATTCTTCCTACTATCCCACAGTGACAGACTGCAGTGTCTGTGAGATGTTGCTTTCCTGGTCCCTCAGCAGTGGCTCCAGTAGTCTAGGGAGGTGTAGGCATGGGAGAGAAATGGGATTTTTTTCTACCCATCTACCCAGTCTATCCTGTACCCTACAGCTGCTGGGAGCTACTGCAGCTTCTGCATGGAGTGAACTTTGGTTCAGCAGCTGAATGAGCCATTAACCTGGAGCACAGCCCAACCTCTCTTCCTCATGTTGGCACCGGACACACATTAGGCACCTTCCAGCTGCCAAATGAGTTCTCAGGACTTCTCCTCCACTCATCCCCTTCTAAGGATGAATCCCTCTAAGTGCCTGTTGCAGTCAGCTTCCTGCCCAGGCTGATGGATTTTCCCTGGTGTCAGGGGTGGGGGTGAGAGCTGTGGCAGTGCAGCTTCTTGTCTTGACAGGACAAATTGTGTCTCTGAGCTTGTGCTGAAAGTCCATCTCCTGCAGCTTTGTCAGTATTTGGACATAATCCTATCATGTCAGGCAAGTGGGCTGTGCTCTTCCCAGGTTTCTTTGCTGAGCATGGAATCGCTGCTGTGCCAGAGAGGGATGGTTAATGGCAGCAGTGTTGGGAGGCTCAGTGGGAGTTTCTATCTGTCCCCCATTCAGGGGGGTCAGTGAGAGGGTAGGGCTTGGTCAGAGGGTAAAATTTCCTGTGTCTTAGAGGGCACGAGTTGAGCTTTCTGTTGAGCTGGGCACCACTGAACTTGGTGTGTCACAGACAAAGTCGAGCTGGTTTGTAATTCTAGACATGCCTCTGCAGAGCACAAATTCGTGTGTGAGTGGCTCTGGGCTTTTTGAGCAAACAGGGAGCAGAAAGAGCCACCAATGATTCTTATTCTCTGTACAAGGGGTGACCATCTTTTTGCAAAAAAAGCTGCAAAGTAATGAAACAGGTCTGTGGGTCCCCTCAGTGAGGCTGTGAGCGTGCAGGGTTAAGCCTTGTACATTGGTCACCCAGCCCAAGGAGAGTGTGAGGGCACTGCCTTGGGTTTCACACTTGGTTTGTGCTTGTATGGGAGCCAGGGGGATGGCTTTTGTCCAGCCAGTAGGATCAAAACCTACCTTGGACATGGACCTCTACAACACCTGGGCAACGTGCCAGGGTTTTCTCACTGGGACAATCCCTCAGCCGTGGCAGTGGATAACCTAATGAGCATTATTGGCTTTTTACACCAGCACTGGGAGCCAATAATTCCTCCTGAAATCTGTGCTGAAGTGGGCACTAGGAAAGGCTGACATTTAACTTTCCCAAAAAAGTTCATTTCAAGGAGTAATTTACTTCAGATTAATTTTAGAGCAAGTAATCTAAGAAGCCTGAGGAGCAGAAATTTAGGAAGTCTGGAGACCAGGATGTCAGGGGATTGCAGTTCTGGAGAGGTGACTCAGGGTGCTAAACTCTGCACAGGAAAAATGACTTTTTGAAGCTGGTTTGCTTCAGGCACATGGGTTGTTATGTGGGTGTGAGGCAAATCAACTCCATATTTTTAGAGCAGAAATTGTTTTCTTGCCTTATTAATGTGTCAGGCTCCATTACAGCACAATCTGCAGAGGTTTGGGTTTGTGGTTTTGTTGGTTTTTTTTTTCTTTGATTGTTTGCTTGTTTCTCATTTCCAGAAAGCTGAATGAATGGAGGTAAAGGACAAATGGCTCCTTTCTACACACCTTCCAGCAAGAGACAGGGGGAGGCTATGTACTCCTGGCTCCAGTTCTCTGCCAAGGGACCTGTTGAGTATTTCAAGCTCCCCACTCACTTTTCCCTGTGTTCCTACGTTGCCAGCTGGCTGCTGTTGCTGTTTGCAGGGATGTTTTATCTGCTAAAATAAAGGAAAGTTTTCACATCTTCTGCTCTGGATTACAGTTGGTTTCTGGAGCCTGCTTTCTCCTCTGTAGGGGCCACAACTCTCTAAGGTGAGCCCTAGACAGGGATGCTTGTCAACAAGTGGTGCAGAAGGGAGGACAAGCTGGTAACATTCAGATCCACCCAGTCCTAGAGCTGCTTTTAGCCACAGTGCAAAGCCAGTGTCCCCTGAATGCAACCTGTTGCCTTGTTGATTTGCTTCCAAAAGTCTGTCCCTAAGCCAGCAGAGCTGTGTTTGTGCAAACTGTTTTAATTGCACTATCCAGCTCTTCTGTACTTAAATACTTTGTCAGGATTGTTGTTTAGTATGGACTTCTAGTGACCTTCATTTTAATTGTTTAACTGCTTGCAGTTCATTTGGATGGTTCCAGTAGGGCACTAAATGCCCTAAATTAAAACCATTTAATTGAAAATTATTTCTTTATAAAAGTATTAAGTTACTTGCTCTCACTTTGCAAAAGTAAAGTATTTAGAGGCATACTGAGGTATCCTGAAGCATTGCAGTGGAGAGATGACACTTCACATGTCCCTGCTTTGGGGGACTTGGGGCAGTTCTCCCTGTTCCCACAAGTCCTTGCCACCTGATCAGAGCTCAGAGATGTGTCCAGTCTGCTACCCAAAGGGGGAATAGAGGAACAGGGAAGGGCCAGGAACTACCCTGTGTCACCCAGAGGTGCAGTGGCAGAGCTTGGATGGATCCTGTGCTTCCTGGGGATTTGGCACCATGGCTCAGGCCAGCTTAGGCGTGATGGAGGCATTCAGTGTTGGAGAGCTGTTGGAGGAGCTGCTGATAAGAAGGTCAGTGGGGACTCCCCCTGCCTTTGATGGCATTTATCCTTTAAACTGAAGGTCTCACTGGGTCTGTCCTGCCTGCCTTTCAAGGGTTGGTGGGATTGCATCCCTGATGGTGAATTTCACAGTGGTTGGGGTTAGATGGAACCACTGGAGCCATGCAACACCCTTGCTCGTGGAGGGCCACCTAGACCTGGTTGCACAGCTGCCAAGGCTGGAGACTCCACAGCCTCTTCCAAGGCTTGGTCACTCCTAAGTGCTTGCTGTGTTCAAACACAATTTCCTGTGTTTCAGTTTGTGACCACTGCCTCTTATCCTTGCACTGGATGCCACTGAGAAGTGCCAGGTGCTGGTTTCCTTACACCTCCTGTGTCCTTGGATATCTCTGACATCTGTCTGGATGAGGTCCTAATCCTGGCTGGACCCACTTTGAGCTGCAAGTTAGACTACAGACTTCCAGAGTCCTCTCCAAACTTTTATTTTCATGTGATTTTTGTGGGGGAGACTAAGGTTTGTAGTTAACACTGAAGTGTGTTTGGTTTTGTTTGTTCAGTGGTGAGCACCCTTCTGTAGGCAAAACCCTTCCTCTCTTTGTACACTCTTTGATATTAATATTATTGTGGCTATTGCCATTTTCAGTAAATTGTTATTCCAACTCTCAATCTTCTAGTGTTCCCCCATTATTGGAAGAGGCAGGGGAAAGGGAGCAGCTTGAGTGGGTTTAATTTTCCAGCTGAGCTTCAAACCACCACACAAGCTCGCCCAACAGCAGCAGCGCTGAGCAAAAGAATACAATTATGGACAATTTTGCCCAGGTTCCTCTTTAGTCAGAGCACACCTCTTTTTGTAAGAAGCCTTTAATTCTGATTACTGCAAACACTCCAGTCAAAGGCACTCAGCAGGTAGCTATGGCAACCCTGAGATAAGTTGTCTAAAATATACCAGGTAAAATAATGAGGGGATAATAACATGGTTTTAGTTCAAATAAACTATTAAGTGTGAGTAACAGTTTTGCATTTAAAAAAATACAACGTATTTCTGGGCTACAAATTAGTCATGGTTCAGGGCCCATTGTTCATCTC
The DNA here is from genome assembly GCA_034509185.1 of Euphonia xanthogaster. NCBI lineage: Eukaryota > Metazoa > Chordata > Aves > Passeriformes > Fringillidae > Euphonia > Euphonia xanthogaster. The sequence goes on from JAYDZK010000169.1 coordinate 9,718,977, forward strand.
ACTGCTGTAGGTGGTCTCCAAAGAATACTGCTAATATATGCTTCCTGCATTTGTTAACCCAGCGCTCAGCAGGAAAAAAAATACCTTGTAGCTCCCAAAATTAAAACTGTTAAAGAGAGAAGAGACAGGGGAGAGAGCTCTGGTTAGAAAGATTACCCATGGAGAGAGAGCTGCAGGGCCTCCTCAGAGTCTGGCCTAGCTAATTTATTGTGACTGTGCCCTTAATTCTCCTTTTTTCCCCAAACCCTCTCTACTGGACCCAAATCAAAACTAGCATTTAGCAGCTGGGTCATAAGTGTTGTGCATACCCAAGATGGGACAGTCACTACCCAAAGAAAACTTGTGGTTTAAATAGTCTTGTGTGTTTTCTTAACTTGTGATGAAGGAAAAGAGACCTGGTCACACAGGACTAAAAAAACCTGTCTTAACATCAAGGAAGGATTTGTCCTTCAGACCTGTGGCAATGGCCACAAGGATTTTGGATCATAAATCCTTCAGCAATCTTTGCAGCTTCTTTAGTTGATTCACCTTGAAGCATCTGGTACATAAAAGATTATTATGTCATTTTTTCACAAACTACTGGCACAGTGCTGTCTGAAGCAAACATCATAAACAGCAAATTTTATATTTATATATACATATTTAATTATTTATATTTCTTTACTTATATCTATATTTATATCTATATTTATATATGTATCTCCCACTTTTGGATATCCTCCAATATTTCAAGATAGATATAGAAAACACAAATAATAAGCAAAGGGCCTTTGCTGAGTTAGCTTTCCTTACTAAAAACAAAACATAATTCAGTGTGGTTTAGGTCAATGGAGCTGGTCATGTGAGGAAAAACATGGTTCTCCATGGGGCTGCTTCTTGAAATGGACATTGTCATTGATTTTTTGGTTTTCAGAGGCTCTTCCTGACCAATTTAAATACCTTCTCCAAGAGCTCTAAGTATCTCTGGGTGCTTGTTTTTCGCAGGTATTGACTCTGAAAGAAGTTCTCTTTGTATCACAGCAACAGTGTCTTAATATAATGCACTTTGCAGTGTTTAATCAGCCATTACCCAGGGCAAGATTTTGCAGGCAGGAAAGGGAGGAGAAGACGGAAATCCTTCACCCTCTTGCAGGTGAGGGCAAATAGACTTCCAGCCCTCTCCAAAGCCCAGCAGTGTTTCCCTTTGGCCTGCTGGGCTCTCCTGCTCTTTCCCATCAGCAGTGCCTCGGATTTTGTACCATTCTCCTCCCTATTGGTAGTTCCTGGAGTTTCTAAGGCATTCAGAGATGAGGGCCCCTCACAGGAGTGCTCTGAGGAAAGCAGGGTGCTCTGTCAGGCCTGGGGTGAGCTGGAGATCAGTGTTCCACTTCTCTCTGTCAGTCTGGGCTTCAGACTCCCTTTTCCCATCTAATCTCACCCCTCTCTGTTTGACACAGCACAGTCTGGATGTCAGGCAAGATGATGCTCAGGAGCACAAACAGTTCCTCTCCAGCTCCTGCTCTCCTTGATCATTATTTGCCTTCTTTTTTTCTTCCTCTGATTTCCTCCTGTGGCCTCCGTGCTGCCCCTTGGACCACAGTGAGGCTTTCTCAGCCCCTGTCACTGGCTGCTCATACAGACAACAAAGAAAGGCAGAGCTGAGGTCTGCTGTTGAATTTTAATCCTCTTGTTGGCTGGTGGAAGGGAATTAGCCAGTGAAAGTCACTGGCATTGACACTTTCCTGCTGCCCAAGTGCTTGACTGAGTGTTTTAGCAAAAACTGCTCAGCCATGCACCCCAGTCTCCCAAATCTGATTGTGCTCCATCTTTTTCTCCCAGCCCTGGGATGAAAGCTGTCTTGGTGTCCTTCCTCTGCCTTTGGGTGCTGACTCTGTTGGCTGTAGTGTGTGCAGCAGGAGACTGGGGTGGGCATGGCTGACCCTGCAGGAAATGCTAACAGCATAAATAGTTTAAATTTACTGTGACTATTATTCACAAAGTCTTACTTTTGTGTTAATGTAAACCAAGAGCTACAAAATAAGGGGTAAATCGAAGGAGGGCAGATGGGGTAGTTCTGGAACTTCCCATAACATTAGGATATTAGAAAACCGAGGTGGAAAATCCTCTGAAACCCTGAGGCTCTGGACAACCCTGCTGTGGGACTTCTGGAGAGATGTTGCAGGTCTGGGAGAGAGACAGGCTGCAGGACTGCCAGTGAAAGGCAAAAGAGCTGTAAAACCCCACACAATCCTGTGTCTGCCTTGCTCATTTGTGCTCCCTCCTGCAGCTGGCAGGTTCTGAGGAACAGCCTGATTTAATGGGCTGCTGGGAAACTGCCATGTCCTGGTCCCTTCCCATTTCTGGACTTCCAAAAGCATTGAGCTCCCGCACACTGAGAAGTGCAGGACTGGGTTTTATTCTTGCCAGCAATGCCTCCCTGCTTCTTGGCTTCTGCCTTGCTCTGGGTTTTGTCTGGTTTCTGTAAGCAGGGTTGTATTGTATCATCCCCTTTTTATTTCATGGAAAGATGTTGTCTGCCCAAAACCCATCTTCCTATTAACCTGTGTTAGCAAATTCAGCACCTCCAGATTTTTCTGTATAAGCCAGGGAATCATTCTGCTTTCCCAAACTGTGCTCACCAGCACCAGCAGTCATTGTAATATCCATACTTCTGAGAGTGTTCCTCTCCCATGGGCAGTTCTTTTCCAGCTGTGCCATGACTCGTCACAATGCTTAACCTGGGCTTGCTCATGCAAAACACAGTGCAACAAACAAACAAATGAAACACAGAAAGGAAGAAAAAAAATGGAGCAAAAATCCCCTGCCAGCCAGCCCAAAACAGAAATGAGGAAGAACTGAGCTGCTGGTTTCTCAAGAAGAAAGGCAAGTGAGAGGTGACAGCTTGTACACTCAGATGTGGAAGTGCACATCTCTGTGGGACAGGGAAGATTGAAAATACAGGAGTGTTGAGAGACAGATTGAATTTCCTAGGCTGTAGAACAGGATATTGCAGAGAGACTGTCATTACACCATAAATTGACACGAGAAGAGATCAGTGGACCAAATCCAGAGCTGCTTTGAGTGAAGATAGTGAGCCCTGCATGGGTGCTATGTCTCCACATTGTGCTTTGTGCAGCAGAGAGCTTAAAAAGAGAGTTGAAGGAACACTGGATGCTTCATCCTTTCCTGATAAAACACAGCTTGCAGTATTCCATGCAAAAATTTACAAAAAACCAAGTTAGGTAAACACTGTTGGGTACCTGTGTGAGCACTTCAGAGAGGCAAATTTGGGATTCCCTGTCACCTTGAAATAGGGCAAAGGATTGCTCAGTCCAGCTGGTGAAAGGTGTAATGTTTACTCTTTTTTTTTGTGATATTGATTTTAAGTAATCCAAGCTCCGTTTAGCAGGAGGAAATAAAACAAAGTGAGAAAAGATTTTGTGAAAATATCTGAAGTGTCTTTATACTGACTGAAATGTGAAATGTGGAGGAGTTTTGCCATGGATTTGTAAATGGTCTGGGCCACTGCCAGCTGCTCCAGAAAGGTTGTCCTGATTGCTCCGGTTGGAGTGTCCACCTGGGGTGGATTGTCCCAGCTGTGTGGTGTGGGTGGTATGAACCACACTGTGACAGTGGTCTAGCAGCCCCTTCAGTGGCAAGGAGCTTTTGTGTGTTCAGAACGTGTCTGTTCTGCTAAAAACCTGCCCTGCCACAGAGGTGAGGTTTGTGGTCCGTCTGGAGCCTGTGTAAATGGGTTTTCCATACTCCCTTTCAGGCCTGGGTGTCAGCAGTGAGCCTGCAACAGATGTGAGCCTTGCTGTGCTAGAGGATGCTGGATTTCACCACAGTGATCCTGGGGCCTGGAGCACTGCCAAGCAAAAACAGCATTGAATTCTAAGGTGCTTTCTGAGCTAAAAGCAATTTTTGTGGTCAGGCATTGCCTGGAATAAATCAAGGCATCTCTTGTTGCTGCATTCTTCTGGTGCCCAGGACTGAGCCAAACCTGTTGCTGCCTTCTCTCCGTGGGTACACACAAATCTACACAGGCTGGGGAGCTCAGTGGAGGTGTCCAATGTCCCCATCTATCAGTGCAGTGTGAGGATTGGAAGGATGCAGCTGCACATCTCAGAGCACTGCTAGAGAAGGAAGTTCCCATAAGATAAGCCACCATCACAGGAACTTGAGGCAAGCACAGATGGCAAAACAGGAAGACATTAATTCCAGGCCTAACATTCACACGGTGGCAAGCTGTGGGAAGTGACACAAATGCCAGCCCAAGTTGTGGGAATGGCATCTATGCTCTGTGGAAAGCCAGGACTTGGAGTGGATAAAAGGGATACCCCCAAAGGAACAGCTCAGGAATCCCCACTACCAAAGACCAGGGTGAAGAAGGACCAGCAGGACGCTGCAGGGATCCACGTGATGGTGATATCTTTCTACTTAATCTTTCTCTGTCTCTCTCTTTCTCTTCCCTCCCCACCCCCTTCCTTCTAGATCTTTCTATCTCTCCACCTCACATTTACTGTTAAATGAAATCCATGCTATTCACTTTGGCATGAGGTCTCTTTTGCACCTTAATTTGGGCAGACGTGTGGCATTCATATTTTCTGGAAAAATCCCTTTGCCCAGGATTTTTCTCTTGGGAAGCTGAGAAGCCTCAGAGAAAAAGGAAAACAATACTTATCTGATTTGCTTCTCCTGTGTTGTGCTCATGTGGAATGTGTTTGGAGATTGTTTACCCACGGGTGATTGTTTCATTGGATTCTGGTGTGAGTTATTTTGACTCAATGGCCAATTTGGGGCCAAGCTGTGTTGGGACTCTGGAAAGAGTCATGAGTTTTCATTATTATCTTTTCAGCATTGAGTAAGTATCTTCTCTATATTCTTTAATATAGTTTATTACAGCATTCTTTAATATAATATAGTATCATAAAATAATAAATTAACCTTCTGAGAACGTGGAGTCAGATTCATCATTCCTTCCTTCCTTCATCTAAGGAGAACACAAATACAATGAGAGGCATCTCTTATCCTTGGACCATAACATGCACGTGGGCAATGTGTACAGCAGCCAGGACAAGCAGGATCCTGGGATAAATTAGGGCCCCAGTGCTGCTGCCCTGGGGCTTCTCAAAAAACTCAAATGTGCTCCATTCTCTAGCAGGCTGTGAGCCTTTTGACTCCTTTTGACTCTGAACTCATCTAGCAAATGGGAGAAATGTTGGATCACAAAATTGTAGAGCAGTTTGAGGTGCATTGAACGTTTTAAATGCCATCAATCCAACTGCTTGGCAGTGAGCAAGGACATCTCCAGGTAGACCAGGTCACTCAGAGCCCTGTCCAACATGACCATGAATATTTCCAGTGCTCTCTGGGCATTTACACTTCACTGATGTTCCAGAGTTTCATCACCATCATTGTATAAAACTTTCTTATACCTACTCTAATTCTATCCTCCCCGTTTGAAACCATGGTAATATAAAAAAGATTTGGATGATATGGGAAGCAGAATGAGGAGGCATTTAATGTTTCTCAAGTGAGAAGTCTCTAGCGAAATGGGGAGAAAACTACTTGAAAATATATGCTGAAATGTTTGTAGCCAGAGAAAAGCTTAAATCAAGGCATTCTCCATTTTGGAAGTGTGATGTGGACGAATTTCCAATATTTTAATGAAAAGGAGTCTATTTGCAATAGCCTAGGTTACCAAGGGCAGTGAGATGGATACCTTAGTGCCAGATGGATAACTTTGCTGCCCATACCTGACCTGATACTGCACAGAATTCTTAGATACAGCACTCAGATATTCTTTTCTGACAGAGCTCTGCTTCATCCAGGAAGAGGCTTCTGTCTCTGCTGCTTTGTGCTTCCATTTCCATTCCTAGCTGATAACAGGTTCCAGCTGATACTCTGTGGATAGCAGAGTAGGCAGAGGTTCCTGGTGCACTTCATGCCCAGGAGCTACAAGAGATGATAAAATAAGATGTGCTGTGAAAACCCCACCTTGATCAATGCTGGGTTTCACTTGTCACATTTAGAGGTGTAAGGATTTCTGTGTGAAAAAAAAATAGCTGCTGATTTAGAGGTATTCATGCTATTAAGTGTCTGGTTAATTAAGAAGGCTGTAGGGTGGTAGTGACTGGAAGATTTCCTTATTTCACTCTTTTTTTCTCTTTTTGTCTCTTGGCAGATGTACTTGCTCAGTGTAGAAAGCACCATTTCTGTGGCATATACTGTAGTGAGTGAAGTCAAAATTTTGTTTGAAAGTGTCAGTTGCCATGTTTCTGTCTGTGTGGCAAGAAGATTTTTATTGCTTGAAAGAGAACTCTGGTTAGAAAGGAGCAAAGAAGTGGCTTTCAGTAAAATATCAGGAAAAGGAGATAAATGTAACCAGTGCTGGTCTCTTTAAGACATAAAAGTAAATGAAAGCATAAATCTGACCCCATTATGGAACTATAATAAATCTGGTGATAAATCAGAGGCAGCTGATAATGTGAGGGTAATGCGTGTTTGCAATACAATCAGCACATGACAATAAAAGATAAGTGTCCTTTTGCAAAGCAATGATGAAGCAGTTCTGGATGCCTTGAAGATCACCTTGTAATACTGCTGGGTGAAAGGAAAAAGGTGCCTGGATCCAAGAGAAGTGTCAGTCACACTGGAATATGTGGAAGAAACTGAACTGCCTTGGCTTGCCCAGCAAGGCTGGCGTGAGGAAGGGGAAATCTGAGCTAACCTCTCCAGCTTGCAGTTCTGAATCTGCCTTTGAGATGAAGAATCCTACCAAGCAAGAAGGACAGTGGCTCTCTTGCAATGCTGCCAGATGGAAACCGTGCCTAAAGAGCTACAGTGAAACCCTCATAAAGCATGTAGGAAACATAAACATGGGTTCTGACTGGGAAAAGATGAAGTAAAAGCAGTAACTAACAGCCAGGGTTAACAACCAAAAATTTCCTGTCACTCCATAAACCTTGGTCTGGACAGTGGAGCAATGAGCAGGGCTGCATAATTATAGCCAAAGCCTACTCAGCATACTCAGTGCAGCAGAGTCAGATGAATACTGCTGAGCTTGGGAAGCTGCTAATTAGTTTCATTTCTGTAAATTTCCATCCCATAAGCTGTATCCTCAGCTGGTGTTCCCACTTAGCTCAGATATAGTGTATGCAGTGGAGTTCTGAGGACTTGCATCCAAGACACTGTCTGCTGCCAAAACAAAAGCAGGACTCCATCCTTCATAGATCCTAAAGCTGGATCAGCTCTTTATGGCTCTGTATCATCCCCTCCTATAATAAATTCAAGCCTTGAAACTTCACCCAGTGGTTTCTCTATCTGGCCCCCAGCTCCTGATTTAGTGAGGATGGATCCTTCACCCAGCTTGCTGCAGACTTACAGTGACAGTGATTCTGCTGTGTCCTGAGGAAAGTTCCTGAGTGATTGATTCGTACATTTGTATTAATTTTAGATATATTCAGATTTCAGTGCTGAACAGCATTTTGTTTTTTGGTTTTTTTGAGACAGAAGAATTCACACTTCTCAGTAACTTTGATCACCTACATTTAAATAAGGGAAGAGCTCTGGAATACATTTTACTCTATAAGGTATCTGTTCCAGAACTCTGAAGGATTTTTCTCTCCTTTCAGAACCCCTCTTTCTTCTCTGTCTTTAAACACAGATGAAGTCTAAAATCACTCCTTTGTTCCTATCTGGTGGTCCCTTTGTCATGGTCAAGAACAGGATTTTTTAAAATTTATTTTTTAAATTTGAATTTATTTCTTTATTGTATTTGCAGGGACCCTCGTGGCAGGGAGGAATGATGAATCTGACTCCATGTTCTCAGAAGTTTAATTTATTATTTTATGATACTATATTATATTAAAGAATACTGTACTAAACTATATTAAAGAATATAGAGAAGATACTTACTCAATGCTGAAAAGATAATAATGAAAACTCGTGACTCTTTCCAGAGTCCAAACACAGGTTGGCCCCAAATTGGCCATTGAGTCAAAACAACTCACACCAGAATCCAATGGAACAATCACCTGTGGGTAAACAATCTCCAAACACATTCCACGTGAGCACAACACAGGAGAAGCAAATGAGATAAGAATTGTTTTCCTTTTTCTCTGAGGCTTCTCGCTGCCTTTCAGCTTCCCAGGAGAAAAATCCTGGGCGAAGGGATTTTTCCAGAGAATGTGAATGCCACAAAAGGTGATGCTCAGGTCTCTGAGATGCTCCATAACACATTTAGGAACCATTTGGGGGTGTGACAAAAATATCTGGAGCTTTTGCGGTGCTGGAATAAAATCCCATCTCTCCTGCATTTTCAGCATTCCCAAGTGACAGACTGGGAGCATGTGGCTGTTGCAGAAGCAGCAGCAGATCTGGAGAAAATAGCATTGCCAGACATTTCTTTCACTTCTTCTGCCAATTAAGGCAAAATAGATCTTGTGGAGCACGAGGACACCTTTCCAAGGATCACTGAAGGGTACTGGGGACAGCCAAAGGTGATACAGAGACTCCATCATCAGAAGGCACGAAAAGGCACTTTATTAATAGAAATCTACAGTTCTTATAGAAACAATGGTGGATGTAAGACATGACTGGCCTTTGGGAATCTTCTCTCACACTATTGGTGAACTACAAATAGCACACTTTAGAGAACTATATCTATAAACAATGGTTACAGAAAGAGAGATAATAATTGTTTGAATCCTTTTGTCCAAGTGTCTTACAGCTTCTACACAGCTTCCCAGGATTTTCCTGGGAGACCCATGTCTCTCTCTGTTTAGAGGATATGTGATTACTACATCCAAGGAATTACAAGTGCTGGCTTGAGGAGAGAAACCCTCCCTGGTGGATGAAGACCATCTTTCTTGCCCAAGTAGCACCAGAAAATCACTTTACCCTGAAATAAATGGAGTTTTCCTTGGCTGCATTAGATCAATGCAGACAATCTGGTACCTCATGGGGCATCAGAACTGTAGAAGCCTTCACACAGACAATATCCAAGCTCTCCAACCTTTGATGTGTCCCCAAGGCCTGGTTTTCTTCAGTAAATTGATTTGACTGTCACAGGAAGAAAGGTGGAATAAAAAATTAAAGTGAAAAGAAGTGACAGCTCATTCACTGCTACCTGACTTGTAGGATTAATATGATGTGAGGGTGATGAGAATTAACGTTTTAAGGAAAAAGAGTATTTTAATGAAACGGGAGCATCTGCTTCTCTGTTACTTTGGAGGTGTGATGTTAAAAAATATGAAGTAGATGACAGGAGAAGATGGCTTATCCTGACCAGTTTTCTGGGGGATTTTTTTGGCTGTTGAAGATAGAGCAACAGAAGATATGACAGAAACACAAACAGTGGAGAAGGACAAACTATATTTGCATGTAGTGCTCATTTTTTTGGCAAACCACATGGTCATTTTCTGAGGACTTAATATCCCAGCCCCAAAATGGGGAACACTGAGTGGTAAAAAGCACTAAGTGAGGGAATAAAAAGTGCTAATATCTGATCAAACACAGATAAAATCCTTAGGTAGCTCCATAGGTGCTTTGAATTGTGAAGAAATCTGAATTCTGCAAGGTCAAATACTGTAAACTTGTGCTGTAAACACCTGCTCACCCCCAGCCTGGACTGATCCTGAGGTTGCCCCAGGCTCTGTAGCCACGCCCTGCAGGATGTTTGCCACAGATCTGGGCTTATATAGGAGCTCTTTGGCTCATCTAATTCGCTTCATTCACTCAGCTGACTCGATGATCTCAGAGGTCTTTTCCAGCCTCAGTGATTCTGTGATCTCAGAAATGTTGAGGCTCAGCATTTTTTCCTGAAGGGAATCAGAGAAAATCACCCCAGGCTGGGGTGTCACGCACATCCTTGGGCCTGCATCTCTTGGGCCAGGCTGAAAATTGTGCAGATTCAGTCTGCACAGGCTGAAATTGAGGTGTTTCACAGTGCAGCAGTGGGAAGAAAGAGCCAGGCACTGTCATCATGATATTTTCTGAAAAATCCCTTCACCAGGATTTTTTCTCCTGGGAAGCTTCAGCTTCTCCATGTTTTGCTCCTCTGGAATGTGATTTGGAGAATTGTTTACTTAGCAGGTAAATTGTTTTTAATTAATGGCTAATCACATCAGCTGTGTCAGACTCTCTGAGTCTGTCACGAGTTTTTATTATTCATTCTTGTCTAGCCTTCTGATGTCTCCTTTCTCTTTCTTTAGTATAGTTTTAATAGATAATTAGAATAGAATAGAATAGAATAGAATAGAATAGAATAGAATAGAATAGAATAGAATAGAATAGAATAGAATAATAAA
>JAYDZK010000169.1:9729368-9779052 GCA_034509185.1 Euphonia xanthogaster
CAGAAAATCAACACAGGTTGGCCCTGATTGGCCATTGAGTCAAAACAACTCACACCAGAATCCAATCAAGCAATCACCTGTGGGTAAACAATCTCCAAGCACATCCCACATGAGCACAACACAGGAGAAGCAAATCAGATAAGAATTGTTTTCCTTTTTCTCTGAGGCTTCTCAGCTTCCCAAGAGAAAAATCCTGGGCAAAGGGGTTTTTCAGAAAATGTGAATGCCACATTTCTTCTCTTCTGTAGTCAAAAATTCAAATGAGAGCGGCCAAATTTTTTGCTGAGCTCTGTGAATCAGAAGTATTCTTTATAAGCTCTTTGTTCTTCTCTATCTTTTTTTGTCATGGTTTGCAAGACACTGTTAGGCATCTGGGTCATTGTTTCCCCTGTCCTGATCCATTCATTTTGCTGTGTCTCTTGGAGGCAGGCTGGCAAGTTACCAGTGAAGCCAAATATCTCATTAACAGCTTTGACAGCCCAGGATAATGGCCCTGGGTTCTTCTGGAGCAGATGGAGATTGAATTGCTGAGTGTGATCCCAGTGTTAGCTGTTCTTCATTCCTCTATGCCCTGGGATCCCACTTAGTGGAGAACAGCACGTAAGAGAGATGCTCTGATCATGTAAAGGTCAGGGTTTCCTTTCAGAGATTGTCTTTCCTGGCCACCAGGAGCCTCTGGCCTTGTGCTGGGGGCTGTGTTGTGCCCTGATGGTGAGCAAGTGGATGTAGGGCTGGAGAGCATCTCCAGTGCCACTGAACCTGCTCCGTGCTGAGCTCCCTCCTGTGTTCTCTCTGGAAGGCTGATCCAGAACAGCCTGACATTAAAATGATTCAAAAACCCACGGGGAGAGTTCGTGTTTCATTTACAGCTCTGATCAGACAAACGGTTTCTTCCAGCTCCTTCTTGTAAATAATAGGAGTAGTAGCTGTCTTCTCCTTGGTAATGCTCTGGGATGGATGGAAAGGGATTTAGAAAACAGAGATTGTAATGCATGAGGAGTTGACAAGCATCCCTTGATCTGATTAGACATGTTTTGAGCAGTAGGATGGGCTAACTGACCTCTGGAGGTCCACTCCAATAAAAATTGTTCTAAAATTCAATGAATATGACTCATCTGAGGCCGTGTTGCTATTTTAACATGCTTGTATGTTTTCCTTCTGTGACTGGAACTTGCATTTGCTGGATTCACTTAAGCAACCACATTGACATTTTTAAGAATTTTAATTTCTTTTTGTCCAAGTGCCAAAGCAAACCAATAAGGATCAATTGAACAAACAAACAGGTAAAATGCATAGCAGGGCCTTGCTGATAAAACTGCCAAGGTGCTCAGTGCTCTGTGCCCTGAACCAAAGCTGTCTCCAATACTGGAACAGAGGAAATCTTTGGGATGTAGGCTGGGATGTATCAGCCACCTCTTTATTACACTGTCCAGTGCATCCCACCATGGTCTTATGTGTGTCAATTTTGTTTTGGCATTTTCTGACCTGATTCTCCTCCATCTTGCTCCAGACTTTCCTGTTGGTCTCCAGCGTCTGGAGAAAAAACAAAAAAAAAATTGAAAATTTCAAATTTTCAAAACTTTCAAAATTAAATTTAAAAAAAATAAAAATATCAAATTTTTGAAATTTATCTTACTAACAAAAGCTGAAGTTAAGAAGACATTTATTCAACACCTCACTTTTTTCTGTGTCACATGTCACCAGGCCCCCCACCCCATTCAGCAGCAGACCCACATTTCCCCTCAGCTTAAACAGTTTCCATACATAAATGTTTGCATTTATAATTTTTTTTTAATCCTCCAGGTCAAACTATTCATATTTCATGTTCACAATGGAAGTGAGGTGCTTACCTAGAAGTTCAGAAAATTGTTATCTCGGAGTTAGTGCACTTCAAATCAAGGGACTTAAAAAAAGAAAAGCTGGGTAAGTATAGATTTGGTCATGAGATTGCAGTCCTGTTTGTGGAGAGTAATTTATGCCATTTTTAAATGGCATTCTGACTCAATTTTGCTTTGATGGTAAAATTCAAATTCTTCTGGGCTTATCCTGAGTTTTAACAAGGAGATAACAGTTTTGAAGGATTTAATCTTCAGGTTTTGTGCATTAATGCAATGTTGGCTGGGGATAGAATATTACAAGGGGGAATGCAACCCACATGTCCAAATTTCTTACTTTGAACTGTTATACATTTTTCTTGAGAGCTTATTTAGAAGTCTGTGGGTCAATAATTTAAATGTGAGTGAAGCTATCTCTTTCTAGCATGTCTCATCTCCTCTCCTCTGCCTTCAATTTTTTTTAGCATTCAATGTCTATTACAAATTAGATTCCCCAGTGAATATTTGCTTTAGCTCCACTCAGAAAACTTGCTGTTGAAAGAAAGAAACTGTAACTCTCCAGCTCGGGCACCCTGGCCAAGTGCCTTATAGCATTTTTCTCTCAGAATTTAATTTGTTCTGTGATTTAAGGTGCAGCATTCACACTGAGCTGAGAAGCCTCTGTGCTTCCTCTCATCACTGTCTTTATCATGGTCAAATGAGCACTTATGGTGTGCAATGAGACTTCTCCACATTATTAATAACAGCTCTGACCTATGGGGATCCTGCTTTTTTTCTGGCAGGGGAAATCTGTCTGCGATGGCCTAGGAGCAGCTGCAGCTCTTTGTGCTGCAGGTGAGCATCAGTCAGATTTATGCACTCCACAGCTCTGCACAGCCCCTGCCCCCTCAGCCAGCTAAGAACACAAAAGGCAGAAATATATTTTCCAGCCTGGCTCAGTCTGGAGCCTTCAGGAGGTGTAAGTGGGCCATTGCAGGGAAAACGCTGCAGTGCAGCTGCTTTGAGTCCTACCTGATGTTCAGAGGGATAAAAACACTTAATTAGCACTCTACTTTCTTTGAGTTTCTGTGAGAATCCTATAAACCAATTTCAAACTGAAATTTGGGCTGGCTCACAGGCCAGCAGAGTGACAAACACCCAGGGAAGATTTGAGGGGTCTTTTCACAAGTCATCATGCTCAATCTCTATAACTGAAGGGTGCATTTTTTTTTGATGTGTGCATTTTTTCATGTTTCATAAATGCAATCTGCTTGCAAGAGAAATTTACACTTAAAAGCTATTGGAACTCAGAGGTATTTATCATGTTTTTAGGTTTGGCTTTTCTTTTTCTGAAAGCTGAAAAATGATCCCAGCCTGCATGAGAGTCTATTGTTGCTACCTTTTAAGTATAGCAAAACTTTTATGTATTTAAACTGAGCAAGAAATGATTAAAATAAGAAGATACCTGGGTTACAGCGATAATTTTGCTCAAAATTTCTACTGTAAACATTGTGGTGAATTTTTAATCAGCATTTTGAGAGCAGAGGACAACATCCAGCTTTAGTGTTGTGAGCAGTACATTTTAGCTTTCTGAGGGAAGATGTGTGCCATGTGTTTTAGAACTGCAAGGGGTTGGCTGTAGGGCAGCTCTTTGTTCTCATGGCAAGTGCGTGGACAGAAAAATAAGCTTTCAGCCCAGGGATGCTTCGGGTTACAAGCATGCAGGTCTAGCTTGTGAAATCCCACTATTCAGCTGCCATTTTAACCCTGCTAGCTCATATACAGGAAAAACATCCTGGACAGCTTTTCCCCACCCTGTGATTTAGGATTAATTTTCTGGTACATCCCACCCACCTGATGAACAGCCCTGTTACCTTCCCAGTCCTGATGAAATTCTCTCCTGAACCTTCCAGCCCTTGGGTTGAGGGACAGGTTTTGCTATCTTTGGGAAGACAAAAGAGTTGCATGCCAGTCTGTGAGACATATTACTGGTGTAAGACCTTTAGGGCCCTTTCAACATTTTTTAATAAAACCTCTTACTCCACCTCCCACGTAACGGGGGGAGCTTTCCTACACATGCCCTCAGTGGTGGTGAGGTGTCGCTCTCCAGAAATGATTGTAATGAAGAGGTGATGCCTGATACTGACTGTGGGGCAGGGGATCTGTTTGTTTCTGCACATCCCACTGCAATTTAGACTTCCCTGAGACAGAAACTCCTGTTGGTGTCTGCTGGAAAACATGGCCTGCATAAAGTAATGTTGCCTGCAGTGTGGATGCTGGAAAGGGAAATGAGACAAAGCTTGATAGGAGGCAGCTTGATGCTTGAAACAGGCAGCTCGTGAGAAAAGGCCAAACAAGAAATCTCCCTTAGCCCTGGATGGGATGCCAAATGAGCTGACACAAACCAGGCTTGGTCCTCTCACTAACAAATTCCTTCTGCTCTTTCACCACTTCTCTTGTCCAGCTCTATGCCACTGTCATGGTTTGACCCTGGCACAATGCCAGTGCCCCCATAAAATACATTCTCCCTAGTGTCTACTGTGAGATGTGACCAGGAATAGAGCAAAGCAGGCTGCAGCTTAGGAATAAAAGGAAAAACAACTCTATTAACCTACAATATATAAGAGAAACACGCAGAACTCAGGATGAAAACCTTCCAAACATTCCTCCTCCCCCCATGAAATTTCCAACACATCACGGTAAGACAAAACCTTGGATTCTCAATTCAGTTACCACCCCTCAGATCACTAACTCTCAGTCCACCACCACCCTTCAGATAATCAATTCTCAGTTCATCAAGAAGAGAGGAGTCCCTCTTGCACCATGGGCTTCCCCAGGAAGCACAGTTGAAACCTCGTGCCTTTCCATGTCACACATGGCACCACCCGGAGATCATTTGTCATCCTGACACCTTCCTTCCATGCCCAGTGCTCTCACCACTGTGCATGGACCGGAGCTGCTTCTAGGGTTTTCCTTTTAAGGGTGCTTTACCCAGTTCCAAAAAGAGCACAGTCTGTCACTTTCGGGACACCTGTCCCCCCCAGATTTCACCCCTGGGGCCGAGGTGTCTCCAGAACAGAGATCTTCTCCTCCACTGAAGATCGAGGGCACCACCACCCTCCTCACCCATCGTCTCTGTTCATGCACTCCTTCACATCACATCAATGCACTTTCTTGGCTCACAGCCATTGCCCCCCCCTAAATGCAGTCTCTGTGCCACAGAAAAAATGGTTCAGTGCATGGCTATACAAGAAAAGTCCAGCCAAAGGCCACTCCATCATCTCCTCCCACCTAGGATTCTTCTCAGCTTCTCTCAGACATCTTTCACCTGCACCAACTTGAATCGCACTTGCTCATTTCCTGCTATTCCATCTCTATTTCTCTTCTCATTCAGCTCCAGGAGGATCAACATTTGTAAGGTTTCCATCATCCAAGAACAGGGTTAAAATCTCAGGCTCTGCCTGTCCAGAATTCCCACGCTGCTCCGCCGGGCATCTTCTTGCTGCATCCCCCCTTTCTCCTTCTCGGCCAGGCCGTGCTATTGAATTTCAAGGTGGCACCAGCACAGGCACAGGCTCCCTCTCTCTCTCTCCCTCGGGGGCTGGGAGGGCTGCCCGATGTCTCTCAGGGTTCCTCCACCCTTCCATCCTGCAGGGGCCTTCCCCTCCCTTCCCTGTCCAAGGCCCAGCCTGCCTCACCCGGCCGCATGGCTTCCCCTTCCCCACCCAGCCCGGAGCCGGGCAGGGCAGCTCTGCCCTCTTTCACTGACCGATCCCAAGAGAGCTTCCCCCTGGGACTTCTCAGCTTTTAACCCCCCTGTGTTCTCAGAGGCGTATCCATGTCCTCAGTGGCCACACCAGGTGCCAAATTTCAAATCTGAGCACCTATTGGTTTGACCACAGCATCCCAAAAACTCACTTCCTCTCCAACCAGGACAGCCGAGAAGGTTAATGCTCTAACATTTGAAGAAGAAGCTGCTTGCCTGTACAGTGCCTATTTTTCCTTCCATCTGCACTGGTTTTATTCCAGCCTCCTCTGGGCTGCTCCGAGTCATTTGGGGACTTGGGGGCAGCTGGCAGCAGTAGCTGCTCGTGCTGCTGGAGAGCTCACTCAGCTCTGTTCGCTGCACCTCTGTTGCATTTGTTGCTGAAAGAAGAACCGCAGTGTTATTGCCATGGTGGCCTGCACATTCCTGGGGGGCCAGCTGGCCTGGAGGAATGACATGGATTCTAGGACTTGTCTGCAGGGAGCTGTCTTGCACCCTCCAGAAAGCTCCTGCCTGCATTTTTTATCATGGAGATCCAGCTCTCCTAGTGAAAGGCTACAGGTTGCCATTATCCTTCTCTTTCCTTACTGTATTTCTTCTTTTTTTCCTTTTTTTCCTTTTCCTTAAAAAAAACAAAACAAACAAACAAAAGCAAACAAAACCAAAAGCAAAGAAACAGCAACATCTTCAAAATAGTGCTGTCTAGCTGTCTCAAGATAGCACTGCTGAACTCACCTTGGCAAGCTCCACATGGTTAAAAGACACTTTTGGCAGCTTCTTACTGCTGTTCTTAAAAAAGAAAAAAAAAATAAAAAAAAGAAAGAAGAACTGCAATTTTTGGTTGGTTAAGCCCCTAAAATGCCCAGGTGAGATTGCAATGCTGTTTTTTAATGTTCCCAAAAGGGGCTGGTGCTATTTTTCAGGACATGTACTGCCCATCTTGCAATTGGTAGCAGACAATTAACATTCAAATGTCTCATTTGGGAAAAATTGCAAATTACAGTGGCTAGGAAGCTGTAAATTAGAAGTAGCACAGCCCATTATTCCCAGGCCTATTTGTGTGTCTAGAGTGCACTGCTAAGGCTTGATTATCCTTTCCAATCTCCCCTACCTGCAGCAAGGAGCTGTGTGAGAGGCTGGATCTGGTCTGGATAGTTTATGTAGGGTTTTTCCTCTCTGTCTTTGACATTTCCATGATTTCTTGATCCCCAGCTTGCAGCAGGTTTCATTTTATCCTGGAACTGATGTCCTCATCACAGCATGAAAAGTCAGCCACATGGCATTGATTTGTGGACAAAGATTATTTTTCTTTCTGACAGTCCTTGTTCTGTGAGGCCACGTTCAGCCCTACAGCCATTGCATCTCCTGTTTTGGGTTGCAGCCCCTCTTCTAGAAGTTTCTCCTTTCTAGACACATGACTATGTGTATTCGAGCCAGTTCTGACCCCCCACCCTCAGTGACCCAGATATCTTGGTATCCCAGCCTCATCTTATCAGTCTCTGCAGACTTGCTGGATTTTGCTTCATTTTCCAGTTTTATCTGCATCATCTCCAGAGCACGGCAGCAAAGAGTTCTGGGCATAGTCCTGCTCTTCATGTCACCCCACCAGGGCTGCTCTGGCTTCCCCTGACTGCTTTCTTGTTGATATTTGTCAGGTAGGCAGTTCTTAACCTGTTTATTTCATGCTTTATTGATGCTACATAGCACAACATTTTAAACCCAAATATCATTTCATACTGAGTCAAAAGCGCTCTGACGATCTAAGCCTATTACATCTGGACAGTTCCCTTTATCAACAAAATTTGTAATCTCATCACAGAGTGAAATCAGGTTTGCTTGACAAGGCCTATTTTCCATGAAAACCAATTGATTTTCCTTGTATTCCCTTTAATTCCCCTGAGAATAGATCCTGTAGGGAGATTTCTACAGAGTTGTCCTGGATTGATGTTATTTATCCCTTTCCCTCTGCTTGTGGTTTTACAGTTTTGTCAAATTGTTGCTAGCCTGTACCATAGTGTGCTGTGCTGGGCTCTACTGCTCTGGGAAGACAGAAGCAGGAATTTCTTGGAAGCCAGAGTCCCAGCTGTGCCTCAGAGCAGGGGATCCCATGGGAAGAAGTTTGAAGGGCAAAGTGGCTTAGGTAAAGCTGATGGGTCTTGAAGGACAGCGTCCTCCAGGTGCAAGGATGAGCCATCCTGATGTTGATGGCCCACAGGACACCTCCAAGACACTAGGAATCAGGAAGCAGACCAGGGAATGCTCTTTCTCTTCATCTGTTAATGAGGGCGTTTATAGCTGTCCTCAGTCTCCTGGACTGGGCAAGCCAGAAAAATCCAGATGAAGGTGCTCACTTTGATGGGAACCAAGGCTTTAAATACAACTTCATACTCCAGAAGTCACTTCAGTTTGCTTTTTTTTTTTTTTCCAAGAAGAAGTCAGTTTTTACCCAACTTAATTAACAGAATGGTCTTGTGTGTTATAACCCTTTCTCTTTGCTGGTGGATCTCCCCCTTCTCATTGAACTAAAACCACTCTTTTTGACACAGGGCACCAGTTACTGATTTCTCGATTTCTGGGCCTCCAGCTGGGCCCCTCCCTAGGGGTTCTCCTGTTGGGGGGAAACCCTCTTAGAATGGTTCTGTGTCAGGAAAAGGAGACACGCAGGACTTTTTCAGTCTTCAGCTTCTTGTTTATTATTATCTTATCAAAAGTTTTGCACACTGTCCTTACCAGATTCAGTGCACCTGAAAAGCACCTTAAAAATGGCTAAAAATCTCTTGTTACAAGGTCTTTTAAGATTAAACTATCAAATTATGAAATGACACTTGGATTATTTTCCCTTTTAACCCAATAACTGACCCCTGGAAGCCCACAATGTGGACTTTTCTGTCCAATTACAAAACATCACCCAAACCCATGAAGAAGAAGGAAGAAGCACGAAGAAAGAGCTTGAGACAGCACCCTATACCCTCCATTTTGTTCTCATCTACAACGTACTAAAAATCCCAAAACCTAAATTTCTCACCCAAGTGACATACTACACTGCTCTCTAGAATCTATTTCACACTTTTGTGGATTCTAGTCTATCTTGAAGTCTAGGAAACTTTCTCCATGAGTGAGGGTCAAAGTCAGGGCTCCCCTGGGGGTCAGGACACCCCAGAGCAGACAGAGAAATATTCTCTGTGCCCTGAGATTCCACAGGTGGGCTACCAGACTTCCCACAGCCTATGGAGGGAGAAAGGCTCAGAGTAGAAGGGACATTAAAGGGGAATGTCTTGCAGCAGAGCTGTGCTGGAGGCTGGGACTGCTGTTCATGCAGGGCTGAAATGCTTTTGCTGTTCAAGTTCATGTGTGCCTTGTTTGCCTGGGCTGGGTCAGACCTGGGTGCTGAGATCCAGCCAAGCTACAGAGGTGGGAACGTGGTGGATGGAGACACTCTGCTGCTAAATATATTTTATTGTGGGTTTTTTTCCAGTGGAATGTGTTTGACTGGAAATTTTCACGGCATGTTTGCTTTGGTGTTGCATAGGAGTAGTAAAGCAGAGGAGGAAAACATTGAAAGGTTTCACAGCACAGTCTGAGTGGCTCTGGAGTCTGCATTTTTCAGGTTTCTCAGACTGGAGTGCAACTTCAGCATGTCTAAGTGTCAGAGGGGGTCATTACAAACTTCTGGAAGTGCCTGCAAGAAGCTTTGCAGCCCAACTAAGCACCTCATCCAAGTAGGCTCTTGAAAGACTTCTTATGACACTCACTGCTAAAAAAAAAAAAACTGCTGGGAAGGGAACTGCAGCAGTAAATCCCCACAGCTATCAGACCTGGTTGTTCTTCATCACAGGAATTGTGACAGAGGTGTAATTGTGTGTGGTGTGAGAAGAAATAGATATGGATGAAACAACTTCTCTTTTTTTTCAATTTAAGTGGTCTGCAGAAGGTAACTTCCCCACTCCTTTGTCATTTTCTGCTTATTTTATTTGGCATCAGCTGTCCATTCATCTTCTCTTCAAGCTTTATCCTCAAAAACTTCATTTCCCTGTGTCTTTTTTTCTTTTCTTTTTTTTACCTTTGAGAAGCAAAGCATGACAGAGTCAAGATGAAAAGAAACCTCCTTGTCTCAGTAAATTTTGCAGCCACAAATTTTGGAAATCATGAGTCCTTAATATTCCTTTAGCATTTAAACATAAAATTAAAAACTAACCAAGGGAGTCCAATTTGTAGTTTGAAATTAAGTCAGAAAATTAAATGCAACTTTTTTGGTCTAGCTTTTCAGCTGCTCCATCATGTACTAATTAGCAGGAGCTGTAAAACTCTGATTCTCTATAAAACCATATAATTCTGTTAGCTGAAGTTTTAAATTATACTTATTGCTTCATTTGCTAAAAATACATGCATATATATGTACACAGATACATAGGAAGTGTGACTACTTGAAGAAGATAAGTTAATTTCTCTGTAGCCTTATATTCCAATACAACTTATGTGTCTTAGGACATAAGATTGAAAGAAGTTAAGAGATTGACTCCTGTGAATGGATTTTTACAAAATAATGTTGGGATAACTATCCACTGTCTTAAAGGGTAAGAACAATTTGCACAAGTGGATGGAAATAAATATTTCAAAGTTGTCTGCAAGTGTGAAACATTTTAATTTTGGAATTCACAGCACAAAAGGATGCTCAGAAACTCCCTGCAGTTTTCCACACAGAACTGATGGCTGAAGAGATCCAAGCCCACAGACCAATTGATGTTTCTTGTTTCTCTCAGATTGGCGAGTGTTTTGCTCGTGCAAATCAGTTCTCCCCATGTCTTTGCCACAGGAGGGAAGGCTCAGCAAGCAGAGCCTGCTTGTCCTCTGCCCAAAGGTCAATGAGAGCCAGTGGCAGTGGATCCTTTTCTGTTCTGCTGTGGCTGAGTGGCTCATGGAGCCCAAGGACAGCAGGAAAAACCTGAAATCTGCTCTCTGGATGAGCAGGACAAACACTGCTCAGTGTCCAAGTGGGAACTGCTCATGGAATATTCTGTTTTCATAGCAGTGTTGTTTTTCAACACTGCTATGTTTTTTGTTTTTCAAAAGGACAAAAACCTTATTTAAAAACCCCAACCTGTTAATGTTTGTTTTACGTTAGGCCCTTCTGGGGGCTCCCTGGATGGAGGAAACCCTCCTGTAGCAGTTCTGTGCCAGGAAAAAGGAGACACACGGGACTTCTTCAGTCTTCAGCTTCTTGTTTCTTGCTGTCTTACCTAAAGTTTTGCACGCTGTCCACACCAGGCTCAGCACGCTGGAAAAGCACCACAAAATGGCCACAGGATGTAGAGTTTCAAGGTCTTTTAAAGATGTCTCATCCAATTAACTCTTAACACGTTATTTCTACTTATCTACCAATAACTCATCCCTTGACTGTCCATGTAACCTCTGCACTGTGCTTTCCTTCACCAATCACCCTGTGCCACCAACACTGCAGAAAATGGAGTAGATGATGAAAAAGAAGAAGAAGACAGGGACTACACCCAAATTCCTCCATCTTGCCTCCTATCTACACCATACTAAAAACCCCAAAACCTGAATTTCTCACCCAAGTGGCATACTATACTGCTCTATTATCGGTTTCACACTTTGGTAGATTCCAGTCAATCTCGAAGTCTTGGAAGTCCTCTCCATGGGCAAAGGTTAAAGGCAGTGTTTCTCTGGGGGTCAGAACCCCTCAGAGCAGACAGAGAAATGTTCCCTGTGCCCTGGGTTCCCACAACAACCCAAAACCCAAAAAAACACCAGAAGTGAAAACCAAAGGACAAAAGCATCACGGTTCAAACTTTTTCTCGCCAGGCACTCGTATCCTGGTTTCGTGGTTTGCGTGTTTGGCTATCCAAGCTCCAGGCTGGTGTATTCAAAGCTTTCTTAAGCTGGTGGCATTCAAGGCTTTTTTGCTGATGTAAGCCACATCAGCAACAGTGGAGAAAATCAAAGGAACAGAGGAAGAAAAAAATAAAAAAAAGAATTCTGAAGAAAGAAGTGTAGAAAGGAGCAGGAGATGCTGGTATTTCTGTTCCTGCCTGTAGCGGAGCGTTTGAAATTCATAAGCACTCAGCTGACATTCCAGAAAACAGAAGTACATTTCCTTTCACTCGATTTTTGAATTCTCCAGAGGTAACAAGTGTTGCAAACAGTTCCTGGGTTTAGTTCTATTGTGTGTGGTGAATGCATACAGCACACCCACGATTAAGCAGAGAAATTGAAGTCAAAGCAGGATCTAGTTACACATTCAAGATGTATCTTCTGCTCCCTCCAATATATTCATTACCTGGTATTGTTCCACAGCTGCTTTCATCAATAGACATTGTACAATAACAGTAAATTGGCATCCATATGGTTATGCAGAGTTGATAAGTCCCTCATTGTTTGCTGGAAGTCCTTTGGAAAGGGTGAGTTTCACCATTTCTCAGCAGACTGGGTGCAGATGGGGCCAGGGTGTGGCAAAGGCTCTTCCACTCCCAGGAGAAGCTGGAAATATGCTGTAGCTGTTGCTTTGTCCAAAAAACTGTGGCTAGAAGGGAGACACTGAACTGTCCCATCCACCTGTGGGTCATGGCTGTACACACCTGGATTACCATGGGAAAGGACACCTAAATCTTGGGAGAACTCAAGTGTGGGACCTCAAAGAAAAATGATTGCCAGGGAAGATACAGAGCTAATAAAGAACAGTGACTGCCTGGAGTTTGATAATAAAAAACTTTTACAAAGAGATGTCTTCTGTGTAAGCACCAAAACAGTGAGCTCCTGAGTCACAGGGCAGGAACTCTGGGAGAAGGCTTCTGCCCCTGGCCAGGTTTGTTTGGAAGGTGTGTGCATGATTTGTGGGGTGGCTGTTTTCAGGTGTTTTAAGGGTGCTGTGTGGCCACAGCTCCACTTTGACTGCATGGCAGAAGGTCACACAGGGTAACTCCTGGTGGGCTGGTGACAGGGCTGAGGCAGACAAGCCCTTGGAGGCACATTTGGGTTTTCCCAAGCCAAGAGCAGCAGGAGTAGCCAGACCAGGAGAGCCTGGGAGCACCTGCTCTGAGTTTCTGCAGGGTGTTTTTCCAGGAGAAACATCTTCTTACAATTATCTCACCCCTGACCCAGCACCCAGGCCCACGTGTTCCCCAAATATCACTGAGGTGACAGGCAGCTTTGTGCCAGCTATCTGTGCAAGGCTGGGAAGTGGGAGTAAATCCTGCACCTAATCCTGCCCAGAATCATCCTCATGGAGAGAGCTGTAGAGCTTAAAATGGTGTTCAGTCACAGCTTTTCTTGTTAAAAATCCTTCCAGAAAGAATTCTTCTTACACACCTGGGAACTGTGAGTCCCATTCATTCAACTGTGAGCCCCTCTCCCTGATTTTGGAGAATTCCCCATTTTCCAAAAGCTGGAGAAAGAGCTTTTTTTCCTCCTCCAAGACTGGCAGATCATACAGCTGAAAGTAGAAAATTGGTTCATATTAATATGTGAACATGTTAATTTATGCATCTGATTGATATTATTCCATAATTAAATTATATTCCCATGGTGCGTATAACATCAGGGTTGTAGTAATACAAATAATTAGTAATTAGCTCTAATCAGATCAGTTAGCAAATGCCAGATTCCAGATGAATAAGCTGACCAACAGTGTCTGTGGTGAGGAAAGCCAAGAAAGAAGGAAGAAAAGATAATTTGTGTTGATGGATAAGGGAGGAAGTGAAAATAACAGGAAATCCATTTTCAAGAGAGCTCCCCTGCCAAAGAAAACAAGAATGCATCCTTTAAAGGTGCTCTGGGCCATGGCCATGAGCCTGCAGCTCAGCTGCTAGAAGACATTCCGCTCTGACCTCGCACACCCTACCCTGAGTCCCTCCCAAATGCCTCTTAGGATGTTTTGGTGCTGGACTGAAAGAAGGGCCAGTGCAGAAGCAGGCACAGGGCACCTTCAGCCAACAGGACATTCCTCAGCTGCCCCCCAGCTGACAGCTCCTTGGACATGACAAGTGATGATGGCACATCAGTGTCTTCCTCAAAATGCTTGTGGCACCTTGGCCTGGGAATTTAGGAATGGGCTCCTACTGAGCTGCTCCCACTATCTCCAGGCAACTGCAAAGGGGCTTAGGACAACTGACCCAGGGCCATGGAGAATTTCTCTACAAAAAAATGCAATATAAACTCTGTGAATGGGACTTCCTAGCTGAGAGGTTAATATTGCAATCTGAACAGTTTTTCTTGGCTCAAACCAGAAAAATATTGTGCTTTTCCTGTTCTCTCAAAAAAAAAAAAAAAAAAAAAACAAAAAAAACCAACAACAACAAGAAATCAAACAAAAAAAAACAAAGTGTTTAAAACAATTTCAGTCTGGATCTGTCAAACTAACTCAGTTAGAAAATCCAAGATGTGCTCTTGCCAGCTGAACTGCACTTGGACCAGTACCAAATATTTCAGACAAATAATTTCTAAAGAAAGTACCTGGCATTGCGTCTCCAAAACATCAGTGTGAAATATTCTGTGATTGTGAAAGGGTTTTATTTTTTTATTTTCTCAATAGTAAAATGTCCTTGAAATGAACACTTCCCTGCAGCCAAACTTCTCTGTGTTTAAATGTTATTTTATGATGAAAAATATTCTTAGCAAACACAAAACAGTTGCTGCTGTGTGCCAAGTTAATGCCAACAGGTTCCTCTCTTCGAGGGCAGCAGGAAAATAGAGGTGTGGTAAATTGTCACACTTGCTACAGAGTTGGTTGAAGTCAGTGATGAATTAATGATCAAGAAAAGCCTGAACAGGGTTCCTGCTGATCCTGCACCTGTCTTGAGCAAGGGCTAACAACAAAATGATGTCTGAGGTGAACCAAAGTGATTGTTTAACCTTTTGGATCATCCATTAATTCTGACCAGAAGTACCCAAGACCCTCATTGAGTGTTATTTGCACCCTCACCCCTTAGAATGCACATGAAGAGCAAAGATGATATGCCTTACATGTATGACCTCTGTCACCAACACTCACCCTATGACATACAGTTGTCATTCTCTTTGGGAAGGACTAAAAATTTTTGTATCAAATGAAGGAGTTTCACAGCAAAGAAAAAGAGAAGAGAAAAAAAAGAAGAACAAAACAAGAGAAAAACGCCTCTACTTGTGCAGGATTGGTTGATGGACTTTTTCTCTCTTCCTCTCACAAAGGGATACTTTCAGGTGAGATTTTTGCCTCCAACTGCATTGGAACAGACCCAGACATATTTTAATGTATATGTCTAATAAATCTCTGTTACTATACCTTCTGTCCAGACACACTCTGTAGTTTGTGCATTTATCACCAGCAACCTCAGACTGCTTTCCCTTTGCTTCAATAAACCACACTGTTTGTGAATCTGGGTTCTGGGTGTTCTTACTGAATTCAGCCAGACCTATGGTATCATTAAATCACACTATTCATGAATCTGTCATCATGAAATGTCTTGTTGAACAGGAACAAACTCATAGTGCTGAATTGGTAATAAATGGAAATAAGGTCTGTCTGCACCCAGCCCCTCAGAGCCCTGAGTGCCACCAAGAAGGTTTATTTTATCCTGAGTTTCTGTGTCCTTGACTCATCAGGTGGTTGCTTGGGCTTTTATTTCTTTTTTTTTTTTTTTCCATTTGATGCTTCAACAAGCCACTGGGTGCTTGGAAGTTACTGGTGGGAGTTCACATTTCACACTGTTTTCAGAAGTGCCACTGTTAGGTGTTATCTTGAAAGTCTTCTTCTTGCATGTTCAGCCTTCAATGAGATGTTTTGGGTTACTTACTCATGATTCAGTTTTGTGGGTTGCCACTGGTTACCAACAATTTAGTAATAATACAAGCTGTTGGTTCACTAAACTGTTTTTGAAAGAAAATCTATACTAGCTAGCCTATATTGGTTCCTTTGAGCACTTATTTATTTGTTGTGATCACTCTTGCTGCTTGAATATGTCTCAAATGAGTAGAAAAAATGAATCCACCAGGACTATGGCAGGTCTTCTAAAAATGTGACTGATAAGCCATTTCTAGGATGGAACAATGAAATGTAGCCCCAGGTGCTCTAAGGTCCTACACACAGAACACCATCTTTAATCCTGGAGATTCTAGATGGCAGGATGACTCCAGAGAGGTGGTAGATACCTTAGATTAGCTCTGAAGGCTTAGCAAAAGACAGAGATTAAATCCATGGCTAAGCTGGATCAAGGGCTGACTCCCTAAGGCTGTGTCCTTTCCATTGTAAAACGATGAGGGGATGCTGCTGAGGATGTGCTACTACCACTCCCATGCACAGCCACCAGTTTGACCCCACTAAGTGGCAGCAAAAGATGCACTGGGCAAAGGTAGAAGGGAGAAAAGAAGCAGCAAACAGCTGACTCAAAAATATAGCAGGGAAAGTCCAGCTCTCACAGCCTGCTGTCCCCTCTGCAGGTGATTATTGAGCAGCATTGCTGTTATTTTTATTGCTGAAGTTGCAGCCTGCTCCTTGATTGAGAACAAAATTGATTTCCTTTTCTCTTTCAGCATTTCTCATATGCCTGTACATGAGTATGGGTATGTTGTGTGTAGAGGTACTTGTATATATGTGTATAAATGTATGGATGAGTATCTGCACCTGAAGAGCACTAAGACAGCAGGAGTCTGAAAGAGGAGTCTGAAACACCACTGAGTGTTCTGGAAGGACAAACTGAATGTGCATGCAAACACCCTGACCTTGTTTTGGGGAGGCAGGGCTGCTGTAATCCGTCTGGTGCATCACTTCAGATGCTTTTCCTCTGCTCAAGCTCAGTCTGTTGCTTGCAAGGAGATTCTTCAGAGGGAGGGTTTTGTCCAAAGCAACACTGAGCTATCAGCCAAGAGAAGGTGGTTTTCTTCCCAGCCACATGGCACTCTGGCTCTGTGCATTCATAAATTTGATGTAGCAAATTAGAGATTCTCTCCTACCTCCCACCTCACAACATCTCACTCATGGGGGCCTTTTCCTCCCCTTTGCTTCCTCCTGCAGATCCTGAAGTGTAGATCACCTGGTACTTGGACATGTCCAAGGAGGGAAATGTGATGGCACAAAGGAGCACCACCCACCCTCTGACAGTCGCTTGGAGCAGGTTCCCCAGAGCTGCCTCATGATTAGTAAACAGCAGACATATGTTGTGCTCACCACACAACCTTAAGCTTGTAACAGTGCTGGCAGCTCCTGCTCTCCTTCCTTTGGCACTGCTGTGATCCTGATGTCTGCAGCACTGAGTCATGCCACCATGTCTGGAGCAAAGCCCAATGCTCTTTTGCTCACAAGGGGAGCAGGACTGTGTGCTCTGGTGACCTGACTGCCTGACCATGCTTTGTTGAGGGTGTCACTACAGCAGCATCTATGAGAAAAGGCATGGAGCCAGCAAAGAGCATCCTTTGTGCTGGCTGGCACTGACAGATGCTGGTGCAGGGTGCTGAAACGGGCTGGATTGGTTTCATTGAAAAAACTGACACTGTTCTTGTCACCCATCTCCACCTCTGCCTTCTGTCTTGGATTTGAAGCTCTCTTAGCCAAGGATAGATATTTAGATTGCATCTTGCCATGAAGAAATCTCTCAGGTGCAGCCCTTCTGCAGATTCTCATCCTGTGGTCTTGCCTTACTCAGACAAGTGTAATGATCTCTGAGATTGGAGCCACTTCCTCCCCAGACGTGGCTTATTGTGTCCTCTGACTGAGGTTCCAGCCCTGGCTGGGGCTTTCAGCAGTGTTCTCTGATGTCTAAAACACAGGCCACTCTCTCTTTGTGCCCTTTCTCATATCCTCCTTACAGTAAAGTTCATAGGCACTTTATCGCATTACATTTTTGGCTGCCTTTGAATTTCCTTTGCAAGTCAGCAGGTGGCATTTCCCAAATTTTGAGAGATCCATGGCAGCCAGCCCAGAGAAGGTGGCTGTCACTTCCTCTGCTGTTCTCCCCTTGGTGTACAGTGATGTTCCCAAGCTATGCCCTCTTGTTTCCTCAGCAGGGAGCTCTTGCAAGCTGGCTCTGTGGTGGGAATTGCCTGCATGATGGGAGAAATTAATTTCAGACTGAGCTAAAAAAATCCTCAAGGCTAGGAGATTCCCAAATGAAGGCAAAAAAAAAAAAATCGATGGAGGTAGCAGGGAGTTATGAAATCCTGTCAGATGACAGATGCAATATTAGTCTCTGACCCAGCAAATTATTTGCTGAGTGTCTCTGTTCCCTTGAACTGTGAGACTTTCAGAAAAAAGGATTTTTTTTTCTTCCCTCTCAGTGAATCTCCAGCACTCCTCATGTATCTTTTGAAGTTAATCCACAATGACATCCTACATTATACAATTAAGTTGGAGCTTTCTGACCCGGACTTTACAGTTTGGGATTTTTCCTTGCAGCTGATCTTAAGTATCCCAACATCTTGTCAAAGGTTAAAGACACCAGTGCCATTTCTTTCTCCTCATTAACCAATATGGCAAAAAGCTCTCACTTCAGAAAGGTTTCTCTCCTCCCTCTCTGGGGTGGAAGAGATCTATTGTGAACTAAAGAAGATGTCCCTTTATACAAATATAGGAACTCACTGCATATGGACCATTCCTGCTCTTCCCCAAGGATGAGAGAATGACCACGTGGGGTAAACTGGCGCTGTCTCAGAGAGAGCAGGTGTTGGTGGCACTTTCTGGTCTTCATGCCACAGACTTAGAGGATTTTACATGTTTAGATGATTGTATCTGCTCTGCCAGCCAGAGATGTTGCAGCAGGCCATGCCAACATCACTTTTCTTAGGAAGACACAGGTGCCCGTTCAGCTCCTCAGTGACCCACAGCTCAGACAATCAGCAAACTGGACCCCTGCTAAGGCACAAAGGCAATCACTGGGAGCTTTACCCCCACTCCCATCTGCAGTGAGGCCCAGGTCCACCTCCCCAGCATGCAAACCCCCTTTAGCTTCCTTGCTCATCACCCTGGACTGCCATTCCAAGTGCCAGCTCCATGTCACACTGTGGGTTGCTTCAGGATGTGGAGCACAAGAACATCAACTTTCAGCCAGGTGATGTTCCCAGGAGTGCTCCTGCTGTGCAGGAGCTGCTGTTCCTGCTTGCTGTTCACTGGGGGGTCCTGGGGACATGGAAAGCTGAACTCCCTGTGTTTGGAATGCTATTTTTAAAGCTGGGTGCAAGGGCCCTTGTGGCATTTTTAAAGCTGCCCTTGTGGGAGAGTTTTTCCTAGCTCTGGAACTGGCTTTTGCCTCTCAGGTTAATATTCAGCCAGCCCAATCACCAAAGATCATAAGGCAGAGTCCTCAACCATAAGATTGGTTTTAAAATTACATTACTATTATTGTTGTTAGGCTTGCTTAATGACCTTACAGTACCTGTATTTGCTTTCTAATTTTTTTTTGAACTTCAGGTGTACTTCAAATCAAGGCTAGGAAATACTAGTTCCTTCTCCTTTAAGGGAATAATCAGTGGTTTTTTATTCAATACCATGTACTCCAAAGCTCAGGCTTTATGAGAAAAACTGACTGATTTCCCACAAATCATGCATAATACATATGCAGAATGGACTGGGAGTACATTGCCAGTCTCCAGGCTTAACAATTTGCCATCTAATGTGGATGAAATCCCTTTCTGTGGCAAGGGGGTTAGATCTAAATGATTTTTAAGCTCCCATCCCACTGAAATCATTCTATGGTTCTGTGAATTCAGTGACAAAAAACCCGTCAGTGACTACAACAGGCTTTTGAGTCCAGGGAGAGGATGAGATGGTGCATACAAGCACCTCTCAAGGTAGCTGGGCTGGGTGTTCTGGGCCAAGTTTCACTCAGTCTAAAGCTTCACATCCACCCCAAAAAAAGTGTCACACAAAGCACCAGTAGCTGTATACCATGTGTTTTAATAAACCGTATAGCTACCAGAAAAATAGGATTGCATGTGTTCGTTCTCCCCCCCACAAAACAAAAGAAGTCAAATTCAAACCAAAATAATGGAAACCTAAAACAAGAGGAAAAAACTGTCCCGGAGCAAAGATGACGCACAATACAGAGTAGGAGGAAAACATCTTTGATGACATCCTTGTTCAAAGAAACCATGTTTGTAAAACATGAGGCAGTTGAATAATGAAATGATCATTGATTTGATTGGTTTTCCCCTCTCTGTGTGTATATTTATATATATGTAGCTACATATATATGCCTATGCTGTTACACCCTGGAATGGGACAAAATGGTTGGACAAAAAAAAATAGTTGAATGCAGGGAAATCGGTAAGACAAAAAAACAGGTGAGTGTGGGGAGCATGTAAAGAAGAAAATAAATGTATCATTTCAGTCAGTGAAGGAAAGACAAGGTTCAATTCCCCTACAATTTACCACTGCTCTGCTTATTGGGGAGCAGACTTGTCTCTCCATGGCTATGCCGTGTCCCTGATGCACAGCTGAGCTGTGAGCTTCTGATCTGAGTGGTATTCACAGGTCTGTGTATGAGCAGGACCCCAGAAATGTATGAAGCATTCCTTTCTCTGGTTAATTCCCATGCTTTACCGTGTTTTGTTTTTTTTTTAATTAAAAACTTATTAGTATTTCAGTTTGCGTTTTTCCCCAGGTTTCTTGCACTGACTGCTGTGCAGGTCTCCACAGCAAGGTGGAGCAGCCCAGATGAGCAATAATGCCACAGTAAAGTGCTGTTATCACAATGTGACTGGATGGAGGAATTAATTTTACAACGGGTCTCACGTTACTTCAAAATTGCACTCTGTCTGCAGAGCCGAGTCATGCAGTTGTAACCTCAGCTGTTCCTCACTGAGTGGGCCTGTGGGGCACACCTTAATCCAAAGTCAAGGAAAGGAAGTAAAAATGTTTTTAATTTCCTTTTCTCCTTCCATGGAAACCTACCCCCAACAAGAAGAGTAGGCAATACCACTCTACCTGGAGGTGTCTGATTCACTCTTAGGCAAATGAGTCCTGCATTCAAAAGACAAAACAAGCCATGTTCTTCCTCTTGTTTTTATATTGCTCTTTCAGAGAACCAGTCACTGCCTGTGCTTTCCCAGATCCCAGTGCCGTGCTTAACAAGCAAATTAAGCACAAGCTCATGCTGGCTGCAAAGTTCAGGTGACCAAGAGGGTAATAAGAGAACAGCTCAGTTTGCCAGATGCTTGTAAACACCATATTGAAAAGAAGGCAAAGGCAAAACACCCTTCTCCACACTTCCCCTGTCTTCCTTCCTTTCATTTTTTCTTCCTTTCATTCCTTGTCTCTCTTTTGCTCTTTCTTTCCCTTTTTTGTACAGGGGTTGATGAAGATAAGCAAGACTTGTGCATCACAAATGGTGGAACTCCCCCCAGCCCCTCCAGCTTCCCACCCTACAACAATGCACAAGCCCATCTCATCCTGTACCTGCCCCCAGAAAGTGTTTGTCTGTTTTTGGAAAACCGTTCAGTCTGATGTGCTGGGGACTCCTGCAGTGCAGGAGCTGGCTTGGCTGGCTCTTCCCCCTTTCCTGAGGCTCATAGATGGTTGTTTTTTGACAGGTAGGCAATAAGAGCCACAGCTACCCCGACGTAGATGCCAGTTCCGATTGTGATGGACAGGACAGCCAGGAAGAGAGCTCGCCGGGAGCTGGAGCTTGCATGGTGGAAATCCCCCTTGGCCACTGCTTTGTTTGTCTGCAAGAGATACAACAACAACACCAGATATTTATTTGTTTTACCTGGTGAAACAAAGGTGTGACTCTAATTTCTTGGCTGAAACAGGATCCTGGGATGTGACAGGTTAAACTGGCAGGAAATCAGACATTTTTTAGTCAAATGAGGTCGTTTGCACTATTGAGACAGTGATGGAACCAGCAGCATCTCAAAAGAGGGTGTCATTTTTATAGACCCTGGTGTGGTATCAAGCAGGGACACCCATAAGAGATCTGTCAGCTACAAGACAGATCTTGTATGAGCAAATGAGCTCCTTAAGTTCCAAGAGAGTCTTTGTTCCCTCATTACGAGTGAGGAATCCTCAATGTTTTAATTGTATGTCTCCACAAATGATTGATGTGCTGGGACACTTTCTTCTTCAGAGTCATCTACTACTCTATTTTTGTCTTTGGTTTTTTGGGGGTTTTTTTGTTGGTTTTTTGTTTGTTTGTTTGTTTGGAGTTCTTTTATTTTATGCTTTTGCTACTCAGACCAAGATGCAGCAGCCAAATGACAAGCTTCCACACATTAAAAAAATAACCCCAAAAACTCTCCCGTCCTTCTGTCAATGACTTTATAGGAGAACTGTCTCCTCATTCATCAACCTAATTTTTTAAGCATAATGCTTTATGAATATTTCAGGCAGAAACAATATCAAACAATACAGGCGAGGCTGCAGGCTGGAGGGAGCTGTTTCAAAGCAGCAAGATAGAAATAACACAGGTTTACACACCTGCTGTCATGTCCTTTGGTCTAGGTGGGAAAGGCATCCTACTCACTCTGCAAAGCCTCTCAGCAGGGTAGGTAACCAAAGATTTCATGATCTTCTTGTCTGGAACCACCAAAGACTCAAAAGAAGATTCTTTTTTTAAAGCTGCCAGGGCCTTTTGGGATCATGTTAGGGTTTCTTAAAAGTGTTGGCAAGAAAAGCAGAGAAAGCTTTAGAAAGAGCTGGTCCTTCAGCTCCCCTCAGAGACTTTCCTCATGCACCTGCTGCCCACCACAGAACCAGTCTGGATCTGGAAGGTTCCTGTTTACTGGAGCTGGACTGAGATAAATGCCCAGCAATGAACATTCCAAAACTTTTGGATAAACCGAGGTTTGACCTCCCAAAATGAAGGGAAAATTTAAAAATTATAGAACATTTTCAAATTGGCATTTCTGAAATGTCACTTTATGTAATGGAAAAATCTGAAACATTTGGGTTGACCTCTTTTAAATGAAACTTTGTAAAGTTTAAGCCAGCATTTCTTCACCTAAAAATAGATGGGAAGTCAAAGGGAAAGGAAACCATTAGTCAAAATGTCAAATAATCTGAAAACTTGACAGTATATTTTGATTGCTTCAATAGAAGAGGTTTGATTTACCAAAAAATAATGAGTTGAAAGACCCAAAAGGATCCAGAAGGCTGATTTTTCAAATACTAGTAGCCTTTTTCTTGATAGGATCTTCAGTGTAGCAACAGCCCTGCTAAAAAAGAACAGGGTTTTTTCCCTTGATGAACTCTTTGAGGACGGCCCTGACCTTTGTGAAAGGATTGGATCTATGGTGAAAAACCAGTTTCTTGTTAAAATGTTCACCCAGCCAAAACCAGATATCTTGTATTAGTTGTGTGCTGCCATGAAGTTTTTGAATTATGCAGCTCCAGACATTATAATAAAAAGTGATTTTACTTGGGGAACACACCCGTGCCTTCACAGAAATTTTAGTTTCCAACAAATTACCTAATCTGAATGCATTTTTTTCCTCTTAACTGAAGGCATATTTTGTAATTTAGGAGAATTAAATCCCTTCTGTATGGTATTTTAACTGTAGACTCCATTGGTAAGGGCATATGGGAAGGACAATCTTATAGTTCTCCTTTATTCCGGTAAAAAATATTTACATTGAGATGAAGAAACCAACCACACAGAAACCAGCTTTTGTCTGTGAAAGAGTAATCTGAAGGAATTTGCTTAGTAATAAGAAAATTCTTCGATGCTATTTCCTAATTAGCAAAACCCTCACATTGCTACTCAACATCATTATATGAAGATGACAGCATTTCTGCAGGTTTAAGCTAAAAGGATCTGAAAATACTTACCAAACAAAATGCAACTAAGGCCAAAAGTCATAGTTTAGTGGTTTAGTGTCTAGCAAATAATGAACAGTTTTTCTTGATTTTCCTTTTTTTTTTTTTAAACAGGGATCAGCTTTTTGGTGGCTTCGATCATGTTGAGAATGTCCCTCGGTTTTGGGATGAATTCCACCATCCCTTTTCATACCTGACACAGAGCAATTACATCCTGCTGAGTTTTCCATGAGAGATGTCTGTGCTTTGGCAAAATCCATGAGGTCAAGAAATGTCTTGTGTGGATCAGAGAGCCAAATCACACCCAGCTTTTCCATAGTTTTTCCAGCAACATCTGTTTCAGACAACACTGTAGCCAGGACTGGTGCAAGAATGAAGACCCAAATGCTCTACCAACAAGAGTTTAATTCACTACAGACTCATCAAGCAACACTAGGTGTCTCAATCTTTTCTAATGCACTTGAAAGTTGCTGCAAAAGTTATTGTTCTTCCTGAACAAAACTGTGTTATCTGTGGAGTTTTACAGTACTTCTGTCCACTCACTTCTTCCCTTCCCTGGCAAGGCTGTGGCTGGCAGCCAGATGATGGATATAAAAATTTAAGGCAGCTTTTGGGTAGGAGCAGGGTGCACAGGCTGTGATGAAGGTTGGGTGCTACAAGGCTGAAAAGAGGGATTTTTGCAAAGACCAGCCACCAATCAATCTTCTCTTTAGAGGCCTTGAAAGTAAGCCAGAAAAGTAAGGAGGTGTGGGGGAAGACAGGGTAAGGAGATCTAAAAGTATTACCTTCTTTTTTTTTAAACTAAAATAATGGATGTCTTTTTAAGAAACACTTTCAAGGAACTTCCCTGGAGGTTCAAGCTGAGCTTCTGCAGACCAGATTCAGGGTGTCTCTGGACCGCAGGTTTTACAGGCCTAGAGAAGATGAATAATGTACCTCCAAGCTGCAAGGCTAAAACATTCTGCTGCATCCCACAGTGACTCATATATCATACTCTCAAAATACCTCCTGGTGCGCAGTATCTGCAAACAAGAAATACGCTGATCACAATCATTAATCCTGCCTCTTCTCCCCGAGGCTGGACAGCAGGATTGGCTCCATGCAGGAGGAGAAGATATTATCCTGACCCCTTTGGTCAGAGGGTGAAAGGATTTCTTTTCACTTCGTGGGAACAAAGAGCCAGAAAGGTCAAGGATGCACAGGCTCCATGCAGCCAGTAGCCAGATTCTGAGATTTACTTCTTCAAGTGACATACAAAAAAAAAAAAAAGGCACAGAATGAGGAGTAGCTCATACAGATGATGCTTCTGCTCCTGTATCCTCTATCTTTCTTCCAGTCAAACACTCTGTCTCCTCTTTTTAACTTGCCTAAACTTGTACTTTTGCTGATCTCCAGTTTTTGGGCAGTAATTCCACCTTGAGGCTTACACCACTTATTTCCACTGATGGTGAGAAAAAGACTTCAATGTCTTTGCTAAAGACATGGATGGGTAAAAGGTGAAGTCAGGATCTGGCTCTGGACCTTGACAATGCCGGCAGGGAGGTGCCAGTCAGCTGGGGAAAGCATGGGGCTGACAGACACTCAGCACAGGGATTGGGACATGGCAGGATGGGTTTCAGTCCTGAGGAGAGCATCAAAGGGTCTGTGCAGTCCAACCAAACAGCTCCACAGGCAGAAATGATGAACTAAATAAAGGACAAATTGTTTTTTTGCTCTGCCAGGTATTTGGAAATTCCATTTTGCCCACGGTATAATGGAAAGTTCAGCCTGTGAGGGCGAAGAGCTCTTCCAGAAGTTTCTGTAATTTCAGCTGGAAGAATGGCCCAGGGAATGGACATGAGTCTCAAACAGACCTTCTCCATCTGGAATTTACTAAGGAAACAATGGAGAGTGGGTGTCACCTGAAATGCAGGTAGTTCCAAATGGCTCCAAACAGTTTAAGTCCCTCTGTAGTTTAATCTGACCTTTCTTCATCCAACCTTTCAAGTGGCATTTCCTGCATTGTGAGCACCTGCTTCTTTTCCCTGCAATACCATGTTAACTTCCAGCCTTTAAAATTTCCTGCCAAGCTCCTGAACAGTGATGTGGCAGGTGAAAAGCACTGGCCTGAGAAATGGTACTCGTACTGCCAACAAATTAAATGATGCTGAGTTGGTAGAAGGAGATACACTGGGAGCAATATTTATCTCTGGAAATCCATGAAAAGTTCGAGAGAATAGAATGTGAATGGAGGGATGAGGGGTGTAAATGAAGACCAGCATGAGACTGTCTCTTTTTCATGTTCAACTTCCATAAAATCTGTGTTTCAGCCATTGCACCATTTTGGTATCAAAGAATTTTGCTGGAATTTGAAAATATGGCATAGGCAAAGACACGATTCAGCCCCTGGCTGGTGTTGCCTGTGGCATTTGATTGTGTCTCTGAGTAGAGATAAAACTACAAATGTTTGGAACAGCAGGAATAAAAGACCTGAATGAGCAGAATGCAGAGAGGTGTTTTTAGACAAGCTCCACAGCAACAGCTGCTCATTTGATTGCACTGGAGAGAATGAGACCTCAGCCTGAGACACAAAGGCAGTTCTCTTTTTCCTGGCATATACAAGAATTTGGATGTTTATGGTAAAGAAGATGATTTTGCCCTTCCACTTTGCTTCAAGCCCTTAAGCAGATGTTTTGTGATGAAGGAGAAGAAAATTTGCAAAAGATGACAGCTGGGAAGCCCAATTTATACATAAAAATTCAACGACTTACAGTCCTTGCTGTTGTACAAAGTTTTGCAAGGTGTTATTTACAATCTGCTTATACACAAATATACCTGGAGAAAGTCTCCTCTCCATTTCACAGGGAAAGGCAGGGCTTTTAGAGCTCTGTGATGACTTTGTTAGGGCCCTGCTGAGGGCCCTGCTAGAGGGAGGTTCAGGGGAAAGCTGCATTCATCTCTTTGTACCTCTAACTTGTTATGTAAGGTTGGTGTAGAGAGCAGATTCTCTTTGTCCTGATCCAAACCTGCTGCTCCTCCCTGCAGTATATCCACAGTACCAAAAAAGAGGGAACCTGCCTTGTGGTTTTTTTTTTGTTTGGTTGGTTTTGTTTGTTTGTTGGTTCTGTTTGCTTGTTTGTTGGTAGTGTTTTTTGGGGATTTTTGTTGATTTTGGTTTTTTCTTTTTCTTTTTCCTGTGGTTTCTTCTATCTGTCTCTGGTCCTCTTCCTCATTTGTGATGTCAGTGTGTGCTTTACATTCATAACAATGTCTCTTCCCCCCAACATGAGTCACACAGCATGGGAAAGGGTGGAGGATGCTGCTCAGTGCTGCCAGAGAAGACCTCAGTCCTCGATCCTCACCTCCCACCCTTGGAACAGGCAAGAACGATGGGAGTTTCTGCCTTGGGCACCCTGAGCCACATTTTGGGGGGGGAACAAGGGAAAGACAACAGGCACAGTTTTAGAACTGTCTCTGGGGTGGTTTCTCCTCCTGACATGAAGAGATTTGATCAGAGAATTAGTTCATCAATTTCCTCACCCACAGGTGTCCCTCCAGAGCTGAAACTAAATCTCTGGGAATTATAAAGTCCCCTGGCATATGAATGGCTTTTAAGATAAGACTAAGAACTCTGGAGGTAAAATTCACTCATTTGTTGATCACAGAGGCTTTCCCAGCTACTTTTTTGGTGTTACAGCCACCCATGATTTCCCTGTGTGTATTCTGTGTCACGCTGTTTATCTACTCCCAATTTCATGTGTTGAGCACTTTCAGAGCAGCACTTCCTGAACTGTTATTGGCAGAACCTGGTTTCCTTAGGAGAGTTTGTTTTTTGCCAGCACAAGTGGAGAGTACCACACCAGTTACCTGGGATTGTCCCTGGAGGGCTGTTCCTGGGAGCTCCTGCCAGAGCAGCCTGCAAAGGCTGCAGTTCCTCTGGTCCTCACCGATGTGGTTTCATTTTTCTGGGGAGGAGATCCATCCCGAGCTATCTCCTGGGAAACATTTTGTCATTCAATATGTTAACTAAAAGGGTAAGAAGTTGTCAGGCACTGGGGACTCTGCAGCACCTGACAGTGAATGGGAGGTAACTTACTCATCTTCCCTTCTGTTTACCTTGTGTGAACTCAGCTTTTCAAAAGAGTCACCAAAGACTGAATGATAAAGATTTTCTCTTTCATAGGAAAGCTTTTTTTTTCCCTTCCCATTCCTCCACTTTCTCAAAGTCCACAAAAAACCCCAACAATGGGGGAAAAAAAAAAACAAATCTTTTTTTTTTTTTTCTTTCTTGCATTACATTTTTGTTTTCTTTAAAACTTAATCCTCTTTTCTCCCTCTCTTCTGGAGACACAGCACAAGTGATGCAACTGGCTTTAGCAGGCAGGCACAAGGAGCTTCATGACCAGAGGGGTGATTAACAGGGAACAATAACCATACTCCGTGGATTGTGTTGAGTGGGATATGAGGAAAAATGCCTGCCAAAAAAAAAACAAAACTGAGAAAAAGTTGTTCTTGGATTCCCATCAGAAAAAAAATTCTAAGGGCAAGGAGAGCCCCAGGCTGTGAGTGTTTTAACCATCTCTTCACTAGGCCAGAATGTTTAGTCAATTCGCTTTATAACTGGAGAGAGCACCAGCTTAAGAGCCTGATGATCCTGCAGCACTCTTGCCAGGCAAACAACTTCAGCAGGGATACATCCCACTTAGGCTCCTGTCTGAATTAACTTCAGCAGGCTGCCTTCCATCTCCCTGTGGCCAGGTGTAAGAAGAGAACACAGCTCCCTGTCTCCCAACACTGTCAAGGCCACAGAAGGAACTTGCCCTAAGATAAATCACCACAGTGGCAACTTGAAATAAGCGCAGGTGGCAGAAATTTGTCACAGGAAGGTGCTAAGCCCAGGCCTGAGGGTGTGTCTGATTAGGACAAAACTTCCCCTTGTGGCATGATGTCAGCAAGGAAGCAACTGCTGGTGCACACATCACC
This sequence comes from Euphonia xanthogaster, assembly GCA_034509185.1. Classification (NCBI taxonomy): domain Eukaryota; kingdom Metazoa; phylum Chordata; class Aves; order Passeriformes; family Fringillidae; genus Euphonia; species Euphonia xanthogaster. Next base: position 9,757,645 of record JAYDZK010000169.1, read on the forward strand.
CTAAAGGATGGGAATGGCATCTGTGCTCTGTGGATACACAGAACTTGGGCTGCACAAAGGTGGAATCCCCAGAAAAACAACTCTCTGGGGCCTCCTCCCCTGCCAAGAAGGGTGAAGAAAGACCAACAGGAAGCTTCTGGATCCACAGGTGGTGATTACTTTTTGCTTGATTTCTCTCACCCCCTCATCTTTTTCTATTTCTTTCTATCTCTCTACCTCACATTTACTATTAATTAAAATCTGTTTTGTTGACTTTGGCATGTGGTATTATCTGCACATAAACTCAACCAGGGGCATCTCTCACCCACTGGGTCACAACACTTGGAAAAGCTGGAAACTTTCTCCAAAGGTCTGAGACCAAATTCTCCTTTGGATACAATGGATGAATTAAAGTTTTTTCAAAGTGGCTACAAAATAGGGCTCAAAATCACATTGTTTCTGAGCTTGCAAGATCCTCTAGAGATAGATCTGTGTCTTTTACACACTTCTGCTGGAAAAATCCTGCAAGGAAAGGTGGAGCCTTCAGCAAACTCAGGCTTCTCCAACGTGGATTCCACTAAACTTCTATTTTAACATCAATTAGAGAGAAATCTAACTAAATCACAGGGTCACTAGGATACAGAAAGTGACTACACAGAATATTTGCTGGTTTAATTGTATTGCTTTAAGATGCAAATCAGTTTGCACTGAGCTCTTTGTATCAGCCAGCTCTGCAAAACATCACTTTGCAGGGAATGAACAAGGCTCTTGTTCCTTGCAGAGAAAGACTTTGGTTTTGAAAAGATGCAAGAAGCCTTACTAATGGGTGTCAAGAAGAAAGTGACTCAGTTAATCTGGATCTGGTGTTGGAAGGATGCATTTGACATAGCAGGAAACACTGAAGATAGATGATGGTAGAGAGGAGACAGATAAATAGCAGGAAGCCCTAAATTCAACTTCAGAAAACTCCTGGTGGTCTGAAGTCCCCAGGGCAAGTAGGAAGTGCCAAGCTTGGCACCACAAAGCCCAGTCCACAAAAAAAGTAGGATCCCAGGAGCTTCAGTTCCTTCTGTTCATGTCCACAGCTGTTCCCTAGCAGAGCAGCACCTGCCTGCTCTCAGAGTCAGCATTTTCCTGCCTCCTGACTTTGGCTCCCAGCCAGACAACAGCAGCAAACACAGCTGAGTGTCTGGAAATCCGGGTTCCAGGTGTCTCCAAGCTCTGGGATTCCTCCTGAGCAGCAACAGAAAACAGCCCTGGACAAAATAATCTCTTTCTTGCAGACACCTAGGTGGTTGGTTTTTTTTTTTAATTTCAAAAATTTAATGTGTTATCTTTCTCTTCTGATTAAAATTATTAACGTTTCCTTCCCATATAAAACAAAATGTCTGGATTTCATCAATTAATTTAATTGCATTAAAAATCTGTGACATTCCAGAAGAAAAAAACACAGAAGGAAAGATTTAAAAATTCTAGAGGACAAGAAAAGAGGAAGAGGAAGATCTTATAATAATTCTTTTAATGTCTAACTCTATTGAAGATCAATCAGAGATAAAGGCAAGGAGCTGAGATGAAAATTTTCATTTCTTTCTGACCAAAAGCAGAAAACACTGTAAAAAAATATGTTGAACACAAATGTATGCCATCTGAATTCTTTTTTAATTAGGGAAATTAATTTTAGGAGTTTCTATACATAATTTTGAACTATTTCTTGCTGCTACTGAGCTTTTCTGTGTGTTTATATATATGCACACATTACCTAAACCTTGCAGATGAAAAGTTTCTTTCCAGTTGAAAAAAAGAATTCCTTTTGTTCTGCTTGAAAATGTATTGATAGGGTATGATAAAATATTTCCAAAACATTTTAGGACATCTTCTGATGCAATAAATTTCTCAAAGAAACTCTTTTCTGAAATGCTATATACACATATATGCACACAAAGTCTTAACAAATCAACAAGAATTTGGTGCATAAATTCCTATTGTGGTGTTTAAGCATTCCATTTCTAATTGCTTTTCAGTAGTCAACACATTTTTTTTCTGCATAAATGTGATCCTTCTGAGGAATCAACTCCTCTTGTTAAGGCTGGGAGGTTTAAGTGAATAAACTCCTGGGAAGAGATGTTCTGGACCTAGGGGATATTTTGTCTCTGCTGCTGACTGCAGGCTTGAGGATGTACTTTGGAAAACACAGAGCTGAGAAGGGAGACGCTAAGGAAATTATTCCTGTCCAGGATGCTCATTCTGTGGGGGAGACCCGGTAATTGCATTACTTAGTGTGATCACTGCAGCACAAAGAAAATATCTGGCATCCTTCCTGCCTAACCTCCAAAACCATCCTTGGATGAGGAAAGAAAGAAATAGGAGAAAAAAATGTTCTGTAAAACCGGCACCGTACCCAGACACCCATCAGCACCTTCCAGTGCCAGCAGCACTGGCTGCAGAAACTGGAAGCTCTGGGCTCAACTCTGTACTCAGCACAGGAAGACTCAACAAGATCCCATTTCTCACAATGGGAAAACTTCACCAGCTGACCTGGAGCAATTCACTGCCATGCGTCACCACCGCCGTTGGCATGGAAATGGAAGGTCTAACCTTGTGCGAAGCTGTCAGCACCCTGAAATTACTGCTCTGCCTTTTCTGTGACTCAGCAACTGCAGGACAAGAACTCCATGTTCTCCAGCAGAAACACATCCCGGAGTTGTCATGCCAGCAGATACCAGCCCCTAATCCCTTGTAAACAAAAGCCCTCCCTCCTACAACTGCAGCACTCAGAGGCTCTGCTGGGTCTCAGTGGGCAGGGTTTGCACGAGTGTCATTCAGGATTTATCTCTCAGTGGGCAGGGTTTGCACGAGTGTCATTCAGGATTTATCTCTCAGTGGGCAGGGTTTGCACGGGTGTCATTCAGGATTTATCTCTTCCCCCACAGAAGAGCAGAGTTGTAGGTGTGCAGAGGACTGCCAGGTGTGCAGCTGCAAGGAGCCCAGTAGCACCAAGAGCCAGCCGGGAAGGCTTTGCTCATCCTTCCACTGCACAGTGAGCAGGGCAGAAAGCTGGTGATAAATCAGGGCATTTCTCCAGAAACGAGGCTGCTGAAGAGTGAGTCACCTGCCCAAGCACAAAGAACAGCTCCTCCCAACAATTTGTCTGCCTGCATCACAGGGAGAGCAGAGAGAACCCCCCTCAACTGCAGGGCAATGAGAAAAAGAGTAAATGAGGGAACCCTGCAGGTCTTGCAGCACAGAGCTGCTGGTTTAAGTTCCATGATTTCATGAACATCTTTCTAATGTGCCTCTGTCGTGCCTGAGTCAGCTTCTATCCTTGACCTCAGGAAGAAAGCAAACTGCCTTGAGGAATGGATCTCCAAGGATCCTCTAACTCTGGTGCTCTTTTTGTCCAGCACCTCAGCAATGCCTGCTGTAACCACCTCATGGTATTGTTTTCTCCATGCAGCCTTGCTCCCTGAATCTCCTGTTGCTGTACTTAGAGAAAGGAGCAGGATGAAGTAGTGCTGCAGCCCTTCCTACGTTGGCACTCTGGGACCACTTCATCTTTGTTTTCCAGGGCTCCAAGTCAGAATATTTGCTGCTTTGATCATTGCTGGTGGAAGGAAGAGGCCATCCCAGGGGTCTCCTCTCCCTTTAACAAACTGCTCCACAGGAGCAGGGTTTTTCCTCAGTGGAAACCCATTAGCACACAAACATAAGTCCTCATTGCCCAACAGGGAGGGCAGAGATTGCTAACAAGGATCTTTCTTTGTGCCTCTCAGTAGTCATCAACAACCTGTTCAAGTTTTTTAATATAAAATTATTCCAGTGTATACAAACAAAACCATGAAGTCTGCTTATTTTCTCCTTCCCTCTCATTCTTTTGCATACATATAGGAAGTGTCTCCTCATCTGTGATTTAATTGGCTGGCTCTTTATGCCAAAAGAAATGAACAACAGGAATTGAGAGCTCTGCTCTCCAGCCTCTTGGCTTGTCTAGCAGCAGGTGGGTCAAGCCTGAGCAGCAGCTGCTGCAGCTCCCTGTGTGCAGGGCTGTTTGTCTGTGTCCCTGCCTGCACATCCTGCATGGAGGGGATGGCTGGGGAGAGGCAGGAATGCACAAACACATTCCCTGCAGGAGCAGCCCATCCATATGGTGCACTGTGTGAGGAGGGATAAAAGCCTGGGCAGGACACCCTGGCTGAGCAGAGGGCTCATCCTGGCAAATGCAAAGCTCAGCAATCTGTGCAGGCCCCATCCTCATGGTGAAAGGATTTTGCTTCTTGTTATCCCATCCCTTTCTTTTAAGGTATGGGGAGCAGGGTGTACTACCCTGGGCACCTGGCAGGATGGCAGCATCTAGGAAGGAAATATCCTTCCACATGGAAGTCCCTTTATTTGGGCTGTCTCATGTCCAAGATCACTCCATCACATACAGGCAGGGAGAGGAGTGCTTCAAGTTTGCTTTTCCTGCAAAACCCAGCTGAAGACTCTCCTTCCTTGTTAAATACTGTGTGTCTCTTTTCCTGGCAGTGGTCACTTGGCACACTGCCACAGCAGAAATGTCCATCTGTCAGCTGAGACACTGAAAGTGCACGAGTCATGGGCTTCACCTCAGCCTGGGGAAGGCTAGCGACCACTGTGCCTTAGGATCTGACAGCTCACAGGACCCATATCTTGGATTTGCTTGTGCCAGGGTTTTCCCAAGACCTCAGCCAGCTGGGAACAGATGGAAGGAGCAGTCAGTGCCAAGCTGCTTTTAAAATCTGCCTCCTGTGTGGGTTCCTAAGTAAGAGCAGAGTACTGCTCTGCCTCTGTGACAGAAGTTGTTCAGAGTAATTCTTACCTCTTGTGGAGATAAACAGACCTGTCTGATTCACTCAGCTGCAGTTTTACACAAAAGACTATGGAATATGGTGGGCCACATCCACAGGCGGCAGCAAGCTGAGCAAGGTGAGAGTCTGGGTGCAAAGATATCAACAGTGAGGATGCTTGTCCTTCCACAGTGCAGATGTGGAGCTACAAAAGGAGAGCTACTCAGCGAGGCCCAAAACCTATCCTGGTCTGATGTAGCTGTTGCATTCGTCCGTCAGAGGATTTCAGCAGGAAGTCATGCAAGTGGAAAAGGATTTGATGATTAATTATTTCAGAGTTTGCTTGTTTGCTTCTCCTTCCTCTTCCCTCTGTCTTTCTCTGTCATGTCTCCACCTCACTGGGCTAATACATGTTTCATGACTGAAATACATCCTCTCTGAAAATATTCCACTGAAATATTCATGAACAACAGTTTTAATTATTTGCTCAGTGCTTAATGACTTCATGGCAGCTACTCTGCCAGAGGCCTAAAACAACTGTCTGCTTCAGTGACCAGCACTTTTCCATTGTCACCCTCTTCTCCCTCTCTGTGTCTCACTTTTTTTAAACTGTAAGTCCTCAGGGATGGGCTGAAGCATTTTTCTTAATATTTCCAAGGTCTTTGGTTTGTAGAACTCCTAGGAAAATAAGGACCCTTGTCCTGAACAAGTGCTGGTGGCAGTAAAAGAGACACAGATGTAATCAAGAGCATCTTGGTGGCATGAAGACAACTGTCTGCACTTCTCTCTTCCACTGGAAAATAGCAGAAGGCCCCAACACTTCTTGGAACAGGACACAAATGTTATTACAGTGTGGCCCTTTGAGGCCCTCTGTTGCCCTTCGGTTCAGAGAGGAGGTTCTCACAGTGGCAAGGATGCCAACCCCAAAAACACTCAAAGGTAAAGATATATTACACTTGTAATCACATTTCTATCTCCCTCTGCAGAAAAGCTGTCTGCTGCTGGAGGAGATATTTCCTTGTTACAAAAGTAGTTATTCCTGCTCATTCAGAGTGATTTTTTGGTTTATTGTGCCAACAGCAGCATCATAAGTACAACGTGCAGAGACAGGAAATCACTGTCCCAGGGCACAGCTCTGCCACTCGTGATGGCAGCAGTACTGCAGGACTCTGTCCCTGACCCCCTCAGCAAATGTCTCAGTGACATTTCCAACCTGCTGCTGAGACAGATTTAAGATGTGCTCTGTGGTGTCTGCGTGCTGGGGGCTGAAGAAAAGTATCCACTTGCTGATACCCTTTCAGGGAATGTCAGCAAATATGTCCCAAAGGCGAGCAGCAGCCAGAAAGAGGATCTTCAAATGTCCAGAGACATCTGGGATGACAAGGGAGGAGGGGAGTTCCAGGAAAGGGGAAGTTTTGAAGCCAGAAGGCCTCCTGACACCCCAGGAAGGTGGTGTGGAGCAGCCGCAACTGCCAAACTGATTTTGGCAGCCCTGGGCAGCAGGGCAGATTGGCAGTGGTGTGCCCTGAAGTTCTGTGTGGGACTCCAGAGGGGGCTGGATGTGCTGCTCCATCTGTTCTCTGTGCCATCTCCCCTCTTGGGCAGGACTGCAGGTTGAAACTTCCTTCTCCATCTCAGTGTTAGGCAACATGCCAAAGAGCACTGGGAGGGGAAAGGGGATGATGAGGAGAAAGGTAAGAGACCCTGCTGCACTGAAGAGTCAAGAATAAATAGCTGGAGAACTCAAGCAGCAATCTTTAGTCGCCTTTAACTCTTGTAAAATTTGAAATTTCTTGTAATTTGTATGTTGTATTCAAAAATTTCCTCTTGGCAAATTCAACAGAACGTGAAGGTCTTCACAGCACAGAGTGGGCTGGCAAGGGTGCTTTGATTCAGAAAAACATTGAAAACTTGGTCAGATCTGACTTATGCCCTGTTCTACAGCAGCCTTCCCAAACCCATGAGAATGCCAGCACTGAGCCTTTCTCTGCAGCACCAGGGGCCAGTGGTAAGTGTGTTATCCTGCCCTTGCCTTGATACTGGTTAATTGGCCTATGTTTTGAACCAAATAATTTCTGCGAAGAACTGAAAAAATTGCAAGAGCAGTAGAAGAAGTGGCACTGTTCCTGCCAGTGTCAGCTGATCCCCGTGCGGAGCGGAGGTGGCATTCGTGTTTTGCAAATGGGCCCGAGCTGCAGCTCTTCTCACTGCTAAGCTTCTTTTGAAACTTTCTGCAACAGCTTTTTTACACCCACCCACGCAGAGAATGACACGCTCCCAGGGCTGCAGGGGGAACTTAGCAACATTTCCCTGCTAGAAAGACACACAGGTAGCAACAGCAGCCAGATCTGAGGCACCTCCCAGTGCCTGCACCACCGCTCTCTCCTCCCCACCTTCCACTCCACAACTGCAAGAACACTTCCATGCCTTGTCAGGGGTCTTGCTTCAAAGGACACGACCAGCCCTTGGCATCCATCATCTGAGAGAGCAAGCTCAGGGGCAAGGCAAGATCTCAGGTCACACAGCAGGGCCAAGGACAGCTTTGGGTCCCCCCAGCCCCAGAGTCGAGCCTGGGTGACCTGCTCTTCCTGTGGTTAGAATTCCACCATAAATGGGTGGAAATGAAGCTCTTCAGAGCAAAGACACTTGGTGATGAGGCACAACTGCAGCTGGGAGAGGATACAGATGTGGTAAAGCACCAGCCTAACCTGCACTGGGGTTTGTCCATGTCCTTAGTGTGCAGTGGCATGGAGAGAGTTTCTCAAATTCCTCCCATGAACACAGAGATGAGGACATCCTCCCACAGCAGACAAAGGGAGAGACAGGACCAATGTGCACCAATTCCTTTAAGAGGTCTGGATAATTGTGGATCAAAAAAACCCACAGAATTCCCTATTGCAGACCCTTCTGAGAGACAGCAGAAGTGAGATATCCTTGTGGGATAACAAAAAAAAAATAGCAAAAGATTTGAGGAAGAGGATGGGAAGGCAGACTTTGCATTGGTAGCAGATGTTACAGACCTCAGTGGGACAGACCTGGGGTGGTCCAAGGACAGAACACCTCCAGACAAGTTTGTTTCTGTGGTTCTGTTTTATGAAACAAAATCCAGTGCTCCTGCTACTTTGTTGGTACTGAAGTGAGGACTGACTAGAGCATTCTCGTGACAGATGTCTTGCTATGAATCCTTGGAAATCTCATCTCTAATGCTGCCAGGCTTGAAGGAGAGACCACTCTTTGGGATCCAAAAAGGCTGAAGATCACTTCTTGCTCTATTAGCAGGACTGCTGTTCTTCATCATGTCTGAGGCTGCACAAATGCAGCTGAGCTTGCATAACATCAAAGAATGGACACTTGAAGGGACAGGAAGCTTTCATCAGCGGGAAACATACCCTGGAAAGCGTAAAAAGGCTGGGAAAGTACACCCAGCTATTTCCCCTAAACAGCCTTCTAGTCTTCAAGGAGGGTTGCCATGGAAAAAGAACAATTTAGAGATCTCAGATCCCTTTTGTTTGTTTTGTTGCTTTGTTCAATTCTTTGTGCAGTGAAGATCCCAGCAGAACCAGCGGGCTGGCTGACACAGTCAGTGACAGATCTTAAATATTAACAAACAGATCTGCCTTCTGCAGTTTGGAGCAGCCTTCCAGAGAGGGGTGCTCTGAAAGCAGCTGTTTGCTTGCATGATCTGGTTGAAGAGGATGTCAAAACGATGTGCAGGATCCAGAATTGGCAAAAGAGGCTGATTAAAATAGCTGTGACTGCTGGCAGAGCACGGACTAAAAGTGCTCCTTAGAACAGGAGTGTTCTAAGAGTGGATAAGTTTCAATGGAGGAAATAGCTGTCAGCTGACATGGACATTGAGCCCCAGCATCCCAGGAATACTGAACCCAGGGGGAATTTTTCACAGCCCTTTCTTCACCAGTAAACCTGCAAGGCAGAACCTTTTTCTCCATGTGTTTTATGTTTGTTTGCCTGTATGATGACACTTGACAGAATGGGACAGGTCCCTGTGAAAATTTTCTTGGGGAAACGTAAAACTGTTCTGAGAAAAGGGAAGTATTTTGGTTCCAGTTCTCTGCTGTGGCTCAAAGGCAGCTCCACCAGGATGCTCCATGGCCAGGAAGATCCAGGATGTTCCTGCAGGAACTCCTACCACCACTAAGGAACACAAATAAAAAACAGGGTACCAGTTCTGTATATTTGGTTTAAGTTCTTTCTTTTCAGCAGGGAGAGGAAATAAAAGGAAATATTCTGCTTTTGGACCAGCTGTCAACCCCTTTTTGATGGCCAGAAATGTATCAGCACAGACTCTTAGACTGAATTTGTAACTATTCTTAGATAAATGAAACTATATAAAAAATGTAACTCTTCTCAGATATTCCCTTTAGGTTTACTGAGTGTTAAGAAACCCCTGAAGTCTTCCTGCTGGAGGAGACTACTGACTATTTTCAGAGTGTAGGGGAGTTAACAAAATAAAGCAGAAAATAACTCAATTTTAGTCTAAAAATATGCAGACTTGATCTCAGCAATCCTAAAAAGCAGTGGGGTCACCATCTAGGAAACTCACCAAAATATTATAAACATGACATCCGACCAAGTGAACACAAACACAAGACAAATCGTTGTGACAGAGATCTCATGTGACTTCACCAGCTGAAGGACACAAAAGTTGTGTGAAGAAGTGAGAAATCATCCAAAATGGACGTTATACCTGAAAGCACAGGAAGCATGCAATGTTTCGTGGATATATAGAATAATTCAGAAGGAACCAGCCTGGAGTCCTGATCTGTCCCATTACTCAGAAACAAAGTATAGACCTTAAGTAGAAAATTAAATCCTAGAGCCTTAAATGCACCCATTTATGGGAAATGGAGACCTCTTATCTCATGATGCAGGTTTTCCAGAGCTGCCAAGTGATTTCTAATCATCAGTCCCACCTCCCTCCCATTTCTTCATAAAAAAGCCTAGAAATGTCAGAACTGGAATTTGATCCTAAGGAAGATTTTTGAAGTCTGGAAAGACATCTTAGGTTGAAAAATTAGTGGGTTTTGGTTTTGTTTTGGTTTTTTTCTCCTGTTGAAGGAGAAATGACTGGTGGGAAAAAAAGAGGCTCCCCCAGGCATTTGCTGCCAACAATTTTCTGCTCTTTGAAGAAGTGAGCTACCTTTCAAAGCAGCTCAAAGTCAGGCCTACTCACCTGCCTCTATGCCTTGAAAGAATTTTCCTTTTCTAATAAGTTGGCTAGGAGACACAGACAAGGCAGTACTCACCACCCCCAAGGTCTGTAAATAAGATCATTGGGAAAAGACTGCAAATGCACCAGATATCAAAGTAGCCAGTAAACTAATTTAAAAAGGAGATTGATTGCTGCTGTGTGAAATTAAAAATTACTATGCTTTTTTTTTTCCCACTGAAATTAGTCACAGAGGAGAGGCATGTTAATAAATTAGTTCTGGTGTGTAGCAAACAGGCATAAGGAAAGGTAATTAAAAGCTTGTAGAGATCTTCATCTGTGTCTATAAAAGCTGCAAAGCCATTCCTGGCTGCTCATCTAAACCTTTTGCCCATCTCTGCCCAGCTGAAGTGATACTGCATTTCACCCTCTTTACTTCTAGAAAGTTTTTTCTGAAATCAAACCCATCTCACTGGACTGAGAGTGTTTTAGTCATCCTGAAGAGTGTGTGGAGAAGAATATAAATACTTCCTGCCTTTCCCATGCTTGGAGAGCATTCCTGATTTTCTCCCTGTTCAGCTCTTCTCCAGCCTCTTTCCCTGCTCTGCAGCATTGAGAAGCCTTAGCTGCTCTACAGACATTGAATTTAATGATCCTGGTAACTGTGCCACACAATAGAAGTGCAGGCAAAGGAAAGAAGGAAGAGTTGGCACAGGCAGAGATGCATTGTGCTGAATTTTACGTCAGGACCAGAAGGGTTTTTATTATATGATTTTCTTCTTTACAGCTCCCAGCAGAGCAGCGAGCGCACAGATAGGCTGTAAACCCATACAGTGCAGTCTGTATAAATCACAAATATAAACCTCTGTAATATTCCCTCATGGTGATCCAGCACCCTCAGCCCTGTCAAAGCCGTGGTGGGGGGGGGGGCATTATTGCTCTTGGTGCCACGTCTCTGCTTGCAGAGATAAGAGAAGAATGAGGAGGGGGCACAGCTAGTGGAAGGGGCCAAGGGTACTGGGGATTCCCAGTACAAGACAAATATATCCCAAATACAAGGAGACTTACTCAAGAAATTGTATGAGGCCATGACAAAATGTGTTTAAGACCTCAAGACCTCTATCCCTAGCTGGGATTTTTGCACCAGAAATGAGATCCCTGCTCCTAACTGTACAAAAATGCCCTTTCCACATACATCCTGACACTCCAGGAAGCAGATGCAATGGCTGTGAAAGATGCTGTTTAAAGATGTTTCGCTAGGGGGAAAAAAAAAAAAAAAAACCAAAAAACCAACCTGTTTTGTGAGCTAATGAGCAGCCCTGGCTGCTGAAATGATCAAATGATCAGTGGCACATAATTTCATGTCAAGAGACATTTGCCTCCTGACAGCCATATTAAGGGAGCCCAGCTGGGTGCTGATGTGGTTATCCTTTGCTGGTAGGTACAGAGATATTTTCCACAGGCACACAGGCTGCAGGCTAATGATCCCTCCTTGCTGGCGCCCAGAGGCAGCCAGCTCTCCCAGAGATCCCTGCCACAGACAGCTAATCAGGGATGTCAGGGGATCCATGTGGAGGGGGAGCAGCTGTCCCAGACCCTTCTGCCCCAGAGGGAAGGATTAGCCCATGCCCACAAGCTGCTGAGGCCACAGTGAAAGCATTCCTGGGAGCTGAGCAGGCAGATGCCATGGGAGATGGATTGGATTTTCACATGCTGCCCTGAGGACAACGATTTCCTGTGGGTTCTCACCATGTTAGAGAGCACAGGTGCCATAAAACAAGTTGAAAAAGGAGCTGTCCAGCAGCGTAGGTGATGGTGTTTGCTCATGCAGAGCTGCACTGCCAGCTCTGACAGAACACACAGGGTTTCCAGTCAGCAGAGATGTCACAACAGCAGTAATGAATGTGCAAGGAGAGGCATGGCTGGCTTGTGTGTGACTGCAGCTCCTGAGAAGTCACTGGTGTGTGTCCCTCAGCCTTTTCCTAGCAGTTTCAGGGTCAGAGGATGCCAGGTTCTGTAAAAGCGTGTGATAACAGACCCTTTCTCTTCCACCAGCTTTTGTTCTAAGGCCTGCCTTTCATGCTCTGAATTTCCAGCAGATCACCTCTATTTCCAGCAGCTGTATTTGTTACCCTCCAACCTGATGTCCCCAGTCACAGATGTCACCCATCAGGGATGCTCTAGGGCTTTATTGTTCACAGTGACTCATGAAAGCCATTAGCTCTGAAAAGCAGCCCACTAAATGTAGAAGGAAATCAGCAAAACAACACATGACAAAGCAGTTGTGAGAAGTGATGCAAGCCTTACTTGGTGCTACATGCCATTGAATTAATTCACATCGACTTCATGGGCTCTGCTTTCACACCCAGGTGACGTACAAAAGTGAGTAAAGAATCTTTTAGTATTCCCCACTCTTTGAGAGGACATTGTGTCTGTCTCTAACATAGTTTCCTTGTTTACCATTCTGAATAAGAACACGGTGGTGACGGACAGATGGACAAGATGAACTTAAAAGTCCTTGCCATGTGCAGTGTCTGTGATTTCATGAGTCATTTCAGTCAGAAAAAGAAGTAATGAAACATTTGAGTGGAGCTAAAAGACATGACATCATGGTTCTCCTTGCTCTCTTTGGAATTAGTAGTAAATTAAATTAACCTCATCCATTTATCATTAACAAAAAACCCCTTTAATTTGCCTTCCAATAAATACATGTCCCCTCTCTCTTAAATCAATTCACCAGAGAAAAGTGAGTGGCTTTCTCCTGCATATGCAAAGCAGAACAATGTGGTCCTTGAACCACTTGCAGAACTTCCATCATCAAAAACAAATCATCAACAGCTCCACCACAGCTACATCCAAACACCAACTAAAATACTTAACTGCAGCCTTTAGCAGCAGTTCTTGTTCTGGCTGCTCAACTGAGCAACCTTTCCATCTGGGCTGGCTGAAATGCCCTGGTGAGATTCCCTGGGCACAGCTGTTTATGCCTTTCAGAGCACTGCTGTGTCTGGCTGGCTTTAAAGTCAGGATTTTCCTTGAGACATCGTAACTCACAGCAACACAATTTTACAGGATTCACCATAGGGGCCTTGAGCTGATTAAAGGACTCCCTATGATTTGGGAGGATTACACGGACAAGGCTCAAGCCGCCTCCCTGCAGGTCTCTCCTTTTTCCACTTTTGATTTTTCTCTTCTCTTTTCTCCTAAAACAGACTCCATGATGCTGCTATGCATGTGGTGAAAAGAATAAATAGAAAGTCACCTTGCCAGAGTTTACAAGTGGTGGTATTTCTGTATTTTACCATTGATCCTCAGGTTGCAACTTGCTAGGAAGAATGATCCTCCTTGACACAATTAGACTCACAATATCTGAAGCTATGGAACAAGGTTGATTGAGGAAAAATTGCTCAAGTTTTGACAGAACAAAGATATGGTAAAAATAAAAGACAATGCCCTTGGGATTTAAATATGGATTTTGACTGTGGGGGGTACTGAATGTGCTGGAAACAAGACATTTGTGCTCTCAATTAGAGAGCACACTAGAGAGAGCCACTCTCTGAATGTCACAGGACAACATGGTCTGCACCACATTTAACAAAGTGAATCTTTCAAATATGTGTGACATCCTGAGGACACATCAGGAAAGGCCCAGGTGATGCTCAGGTCAGTCAAACTGAGACTGGGTGAGCACACTGAATCTTTAGCACAGGTAATTTGGACAGTCTTGGGACCAGCTCTTCGACAAGATCCCATGAGGTCACAGAAGTTCTTGCTTTACAATGGCTTCTGTGCAAACCAGGGCTCCTAATTAATTGCTTAATTAGTTACAGCCTGTAGAAACCTGCTCAGAACAATGCCATCTGTGCAACAAGGTCAAGGAATGAGGATACTGTTGGAACACTGAGTGTGGTGTCTTGAATTAAATTCAGAAATCTCAGGCTGGGACAGTAACTATTTAAATTAGTACAAAGTCCCACATGTCTCTGGAGCAAATCCCACTTCCTGGGTAATGACACCTGGGAGGATTTGGAGTGTGCTCTCTGCCATTATCAGCCCAAGGACCACTGCCAGCTTTGGCAGCACGTCCTTGTCAGAGCAAAGGGAAATGCTGGGAGAAGCTACTTGGTTTGGATCTGTGGGGAATGAATTCTCCACAATTCCCTCTACAGATTCCTCATCAAATGAACGAGCCACAAAAAGTCCAAATGCAAGCCAGACAAGGCTCTCTGAACAGAACTGGGAAGAAAAATTGCCTTTCTTGCTCCCACCACTACATTTCTACCCCTCCTGGTAGAGACAGTAGGAGTAAGTAAAGATCCCTCATGGTGATACACCTCATAATTCTGGGACAGACAGAAACATCCCCTGGCCACCATTGGGACTGGGAATTCCGGGTAATGTCTGGTTGGAATTGCACCCTTTCTCCTGGATTTCATGATGGCAGCAGGATGAAGAATGGGGTGAAGCAGACTGCCAAGACCATCTTTGCCAGGGGATACTGTAAGACCTCTTCTTTTGCCCCTGCTCTTGCCCATCCTCTTGGAGGAAGCTGAGTCCTCCTGCAGACACGTGTGGGCTGGCAGGAGCGCCCCTGACTCTTCCCCACTACTCAGAAATAATGCAAGAAATGGTGATAATGCAACATGTGGAAATGTCATTGATAACTTCTTGTTCATCACAACACATAATGAGTGTATTTAATACCAAACTGGCATGGGGGAAGGTTTTCCCAACTTGAAAAAGCTGACCTTTTTTTCACCCCAAGCAGATAAAATTGCAAACTGGTTTTATTACCAAGAGTAACAGTTTTATTGCCAACATGACAAAAAATGTCTTGATAGGAATACTCGAATGTTTTAGATGCAAACTGCACAGATGCAGGTAGCTCCCAGTCCGTTTCTTTTTAGCTTGTTCCTGTAGCTTGTCCCAAAATAAATATATAAAAAACTTGATCTCTTTCCTACTGCTGGGAAGTCAGTCAATTCAATGCAGAATTACCATTGTCTGGGAGGCATCTCTGGGTGCCTAGCTCACTAGATTCAAATCTTCAGAGAGATACTCTGCAGCCTGTTTGAAAGGGATGTGTAGATTGAAATCAGAAGTGATCAATTTCCTTTGCTGTGTATTCAAACGAAGTAGTAATTCAGAAGCCCTCGCCAAAAGAGATGCTGGGAGATAGCAAGCTGTATATTCAAGATTAGAATATAGCCCTGAGTCTCTGGTACATGATGTTAATCTTTGATAAGAATATTAAAAAACTCTGTGTATGTTGCAGACAGATAAAATATTAACCTTAAGCCTCAAAAACACCCTCATCCATTTACTGCTGCCTACATTGAACTTCAAGTGAGAGGGGCCTCCTTTCCCTGGTCTTGTTTTTTAAAGGGTGCTGCCACAGCACGAGATGAAGGAAAGGTCTATTCCATGAACAGCACTGCTCTAGATGAAGCTGCTGTTCTCCTTGCCACAGCAGACTTCAAAGCAGATCATTCACCACCTTGCATGTGTAGACTTCCAGCACATCACAAAGCATGTTGGCCTTCCTTGACAATGGAAACAGACGTTGGGATGGCCAGAAGGAAGGGACCATGTTCCGTTCCCAGACCTGCAAAAAGGTCTCTTCTTTTTTTTCTCAAGCCTCTTTCAGCAGGGCAGACATTGGGAGGTGCAAAATAGTGTGCCCTTTTTCTGCCCTCAGACTGTGAACATGCTCCTTCTGTTTCCTCTCCTGAAATATAATTCTTCCTGGAAAATATACCTTTGCAAATGGAAAAAAAAATGGAAGTATTTAGCTGAGATAAGTGAGGATTACTAACAAAAGCCCCAAGTTCATTTCCATAACACTGCTAACTGCATCCCTGCTCTCTAAATGGAGAAAGCACTGAAGCCCCACTGCCTAAGACTAAAAAGTTCCTTAAACTTAGTCAGAATTGCCTAAAAGTCAGGGAGAATGAACTCCTGACCAACTCCTGTGGAATATTTCTTGCCCTACTCTTCTGATGACTCCACCAGCGAGGCCTCTGAGTGAATTTGTGAATACTACAGGCACTTCCAGCTTAGTGGCAGCTGTGGACTGAAACAATCCTCACATTCTCATAAAACTGTGACATAACAAGTCAATTGCAAAGCAACAAAAAGTAACAGCAGGATGAAGAGGGTGCCCTCCTGGCATCAGGATATTTTATACCCTTGCACTAGGACTATATGGACAAGTCTCTGGGGCTGTATCTGGCTTAGCAAAATGTGTGAGGCATAAATAACTGGCAAAGAAAAATTCGTGTACAATACTTGCTATCGTGCAGGATGCTCTTGAAAATAAAAAAAAAGATCCCTCATCTCCTCGAATGATTCAAGTTGGTCTCTCTCCTATCTCAAAACTTCCTTGTAATTAAACACCTGCATAATGAATTAAGCTCTCCAGGGAATGCTATTTGCCAGCTACTTTTTCAATTATTTAAAATTAGCTTAAGGGCTAAAGCAATCAGGTCATTCATTAATTTAATTCCTTTTTGTAGCCGTACTTCGTGACTTGGAAATAAAACTACAAGATCAAAAGGACAAAGAGGAATGAAGAGGAAATTATACAAGACACTTATAAAGTTCCCTGGCCCATGACCTCAGCCAGGATGCACAGTCTCTGCTGGTACACAACACACTCTAAATGGCCATTTTCTTGTGCAGACAAACACTTCTCGGGAGACATCTTCCCAAAGGGAAAAGTTGGCAGGAGCAACGTCCATGCACACGCAAAGCACTGGCTGGCAGCCAGCTCCCACTTGGACAGATGAGAACTGGAGATGCTGGGAATTCATCAGTCCCACTTCAGAGCAGCTTTGTCTGCAGAGCTGCCTGGGGGAAGGGGGGAAGAGATCCTCTTCTACCCAATCCAAGGTGAAGCTTTCCTGTCTTCTCCCAAAGGACCAGAAGTTGCAAACTTCTTGAATGTATTAAACCACACCACAAGCTTTTTGCAGAGGCAAAGGATGTCACCCAAATGCCCCTAACCAGGGGCCACCTATTTCTGAGCTGCTTTTCCAAGCACAGGAAAGCCAGCACTCTCCCATGGTGACATGTGTACCTGGCTCCTTCAGCAGAGAGTTTCTCTCTGTGTCGTGGCTGGGAAGAGAAGCCTTGCCATTGTAAGGTGGTTGGGAAGAGAAGCCTTGCCATTGATTCCCCTCTGCCTGGCAGATCTGGCACCTGCCTGATGGGAGTAAGGGGAGGAGTGTGGGCCAGCAGCCAGCTGCGACCTTCTCCAAGAAGCCCATGGCCTGGAGGCCTCCCAGGACCAGGGCTCTCCTGTGAGTGCAGTGGCCACACTGCCAGCACTGTGCCATCTCAGCAAGACAGCAGCACTGGGCTCCTCTAGGAAAACTTCTGCCACAAAAGGCCTTGGCAGTTCCTTGTGAGGAGGAATTAACTTTAAATAATTTTCACTCGTTCCTAGCACAACTGCGTTTAATTGTTTTACACATCACCTTTTGCAGCAGAAAAACTGCAACAGTTCAGAAGGGTAAAAGGGCACCTGGGTGTGCCTGTACTCACATGCAGAGAGCTGGAGAAAGAACTCAGGGATTTGCTTTCTGAGTGAGCAGCACAGAGAGCTCAAACCTTTGTGTGACAGTCAGCAGAGACTGGGCTGGGCAGCCCCAGAGTACACCCAGTGCCCTTTACCCAACCTCTGTGACTCGAAGCAGCAGCCCTGCTTAAGCAAAACAACTGTGTGACTTGGTATCTGGTCCAAGACTGCAAAACAAAGGCCTTTTATTTCCATTAAAGCTCATCTTCTTTAGACAGCTCTTTTGTTCAAGCATTACTTGGACCAAGAGATAATGCAGTGTGGAAAAATCTCCTGAAAATGCAAAAGCCTCCTGTCTGCTTTGCTAGCATTGCTCCAGCAATGCTGACCAGCATATCCTGCAAGTATGGATCTTGGCCTGTCACTGCCAAGTAAAGAAAAACACCACATTTTTTTGTTCTTCTTTTGCCTTTTCTTCCTTGATATAAGAGGTTGCTGCACCCCCTGTACAAACACATGCTCCTGGCTGTGTGTCAAGCTCTTTATAATAGACCATAGTCATTTTTTTTATGGAGTAAAGTGGGACAGACAAGAAAAAAAGCAGGGTGGATGGATAAGAGCAGCCAGTCTGGTGGAGTGTGGCACACCATACTGCTCTTCTGTCTCATTGTTTTCCCTGTTGATACCGGGACTATGAGCCACCTTTCTAAGGAACAAACAGCAGATAGCACCTGGCTGTTATCTCTCTGTCCTCTTACTTTGAAGTTGGATGTCAAAACCTTATGCCAGAAAAGCAAGGACAGTGAAATCCATGTATGCTGAGCAATGAAACTCTGAAAAAAAGCTAGAATTCATATTATTTTCTACCTTCCAGTGGGAACATGAACATTCCTTCCTTCTCCCCAGCGACTACTGAAATATGTCAAAATACAGATATTTTCCTAAAGCCCTGTCTCTGAAAACTGGATGAAAAGTAACCAAATATTTCAGAAGTTATCACAAAGAAAGACAAGCTACTCTTTTTTTTCTGCTCACATAGGCCTTGTTTCTGTGTGAAAACTGTAGAAAATCCTTTACCCAGCGAGACAATGTGAGCAAATAATTACAAAGCTTTGCATCCATGCATGCCCCTGCCAGGGAGGTAATGACAGCAGGGAGCCAGCGTAGGGATTGCTCCCCTGTGCTCCCAGGACACTCTGCTGCCTGGCAGGTCTCACCTGCTGCCAGGGAGGAGGGATGGTGGGGAGGTTATTTGAGAACCTAAGCACGTGGAGAAGTGTGCAGAGGGGTTTTTTCCAGGTGTGTGTCCAGGTCAGAGTTGGGTGGAGGTGTTGTGCACGCCCTTGCTTCTGCCTGTAAGGGAGCAGGCAAGAAGTGAAGCTCATTCATAGCATCAAAGGCTCAGCTCCCTCATAATGAATCTCTGTTTACAGTAGGGAGGGAAATGTGTGACATGGTATTGCTCTCGTTTCTAAAAATAAAAGTAGGGGAAAAAAAGAGGATTCATGCAAAAAGACCTTTGAAGATTGTTACCACCACCCCACCAGCCCAAGCAGAAATCCTGACAGCCCCTGAGAAATCATCTGACAAGTTCAATGGTAAACTTGACAAGACAAAAAAGATATATTTTTAAAGTTCTTTCTTTGATTTATGAGGCTTCACACTTGCCTACAATCTACAATGCTAAAAATATCTTTGGAAATAAAAACTGAAGAACCCGCAAGACTCCAGAGGGTGGAGATTTATGAAAAAATAAACATAATGAGGTGGGGTTTTGATCACACACTACTTGTGGGGAAGAGTTTCTGGTGAAAGACATAATTTACTTTCCTCTTTCCAAAGGTTTTCTTGCAAAATGCACAAAAACTCCTTTGATTGAGCTCTTCAGCTGTTGACAAATGAGACAATCCAAACAATGGCAAGCCTAAAAACTCACATGCCTCATTCTGGAGAAGGAAATGTGAGAGAAGACAGGACACAGAGCCCCATCCTGAGAGTGGAGCTGAGAGGAGCACAGGACTGGGCAGCTACAGGAAGTGGGGACAAGACTCTTGTGGGAAGGAAAACACAAATAAAACCAGAAAGAAATTACTGAACAAGTGGACAGCACAGGGATGGCCTCAAAGCTCTGTGTTTTTCTGAGGCAAGATGAAAAGCAGCAAGTCTCAGCTTTGCTTGGGATAAGATCATCAAGTGACATCCTGCTTGGAAAACTGGATATCCAAATGGGAAAAAAAAAACATGTTGAGCTTTCTTAAAGTGCCCTTCTGAATCCACTGCTCCTCCCTGCTGGCTCACCTGTGGATGCACATCTTCATTGCCACCACAGAGGCAGACCCTGCACAGCTGCACCCCTCAATGCAGAGGCTCTGCAAGAAGCCCCAGGTCAGCAGCACATTGACAAGAGCCTTGGTGGAGACAGCAAGTCCCACACAGAGCAGAAACATCACCTGCAGGAGAAACTTGGCTTTCACGGAGCACAACCCCCCCAAAATTCAATCACTCTGTTGGGAAGGAGCACCTCTGCTGTCTTACAGCATCCAACCTTGTGTAATCGTTTTGCAGCATGACACAGGCGCACGCCTCACAAACGTGCTGGCAGGTGATGCAGGAATAAACAGAGCACCCATGCCTGTGCAGTGAGCTGTACTGCAGATACACCTGCTGCAAACAAAGGCTTCATCTTCAAATGACCAGATTTTTAAAACAAAATTCACTGCCAGTGCTGTGTACCGCATCGAAGAACCCATCCCCCATCTCTGAGTTTCCTGCGTGTTATGATTTATTCCCAGATGGCCTTTTTGGTACAACTGCTCAGGAAACACTGGAAAACACCAAATTTTCAAGAGCTCAAGCAACTGCAGAAAAAGAGGTTTGACCATGAGTAGCAAGAGTTGATCTTTAGCTACACCTCTGGCTTTTGATAAAGAAGGGGGAAAGCTGGACTATTCTTTTGAATTTACAAGTGATCTCAAATGTTATGAAGGCGTTTAAGTTGAATGATCTATATAAGCAGAAACCACATGTATGGTTTATGTGTCCAAGTATGAGTTGATATCACTGTCCATATTAGCTCAGCAAGGTGCAGGGTTTTGGTGGTTTGTACCAGCTATCTCAGCAAGCTCTCAGCCATGGGAGGTTTGGGCTTAATGTTGGTTTCATTTTTTCCCCGGAAAATGACAGTTTGTGGGATGTGGCGTTTTGCAGAAGAATCACTTTTTCCACATGTATCCTCAGAGCTATGATGGACCTGCTGAATGGGAAGGCAGGGAGAGAAAGGTGCTCCCTGGGAGCTTGGGGAGAGGACAGAGAGTTGTGTCTCTGCTGGACTGGAATAAGCTGGACTGGAATAAGCTGGACCATCTCTCTACAAGAGATTTGAAAATTGAGTTTAGGCAGCCACATTCAGCTGTTCTTCATCATTATACTAAACCAAAAAACACCCAAGTTTTCATTTTCAAATGCCAAAATCCTTCAGCCTAGTACCAACAACTTTCCCTGTATTCATGCTTTTTCCACCTTCTGTATTCTCCCATGGAAGACAGAGGTTCCTACAGACTCATGCTGGCTCCTGGGATCCATTCACAGCTGGATGCCCTGGCCTTTGCACACTGGCTCTCAGCACATTCAGCTTCTCAGCCATATTGCTTTTTAGTATTAATTACATTGGGGGTTTTATATTTATTGGACCATGCTGTGCTTTCTTTGCTCAGATGAAACTATCGCACAAACAATCAAAACTCGAACAATCAGAACTTGTTATTTTCCACAGGACAAACACTAATTGTCTCAGAGGCTTCCCAGAGCAAAGACAGACTGCTCATCTGAATCTTAAAAAAAAAGTAGTTCTTCATCTCTTTTTTGATTTTTTTTTTTTTTTTTTTTTTTTTGATTTTGAAGAATAGGATTCTTCAGATCTGAAGAGCCTGCTCTGGTTT
>JAYDZK010000169.1:9788672-9798935 GCA_034509185.1 Euphonia xanthogaster
AGAGTGCTATAAAAGAGTGGGATGGCAGGTTGGGAAGGGAACTGGAGTCAGTTGGCTACTTTGTGAGAAGAAAGAGTGAGTGCTCTGAGGAGCTGCCCACCAGAAACACCAGGAAGGTGTGAAACTTTTGTGGTAAGGAGACAACAGTGTGGAACCCCTGCAATAAGATGACAACAGTGAGGTCAAAGGCAATGAATTGAAGGACTCAAGTCAGCTTGTCTTCCATACAATCTCAAGAGAAAACAGAGCCCCTGTGCACATATATGTGCACAACCTGACTTAGTTCTCCAAATATAGCCCCACTCAGGGAGGCAAAGAACACCTGCCCCACATCCGTGGGATGCAGGGAAGCAGATGAGGTTAAATGTCTTGGTAGTGATGAGCCCCATCAAAGAATGGCTTTGGTGCCTGCTCCAGCCTCCCACAGGTACACAGCTGTCATGCCAGGAACAACGTCCCTTTCCTCTAAACACTTTGTATAAGAGATGGGAAAAAAACCCAAAAAAGATCAAAACAACAACAAATCTCCTAAAAGAACCATTTTCGGTTCTCAGAAATCTGCAACTGCAAAAGATGGGCAGGTGCTGTGTTCACCTGGCGGTGTCTGCAGCCACCCTTTGCCTTTGGCAAGTGCTTTACTACCCTTTGAAAACCCATTTTTTCCAGCCCAAACATTCTCTCACCAGGCTGCTAGTTTTTCTCAGGTGTAGCCAAAGGCAAATACCTTTCAAATACTTCTGTATTGTCCACAGGAACTGTAAATTCAGGGGTTTGTTTCTGGGCGTGAGCATAAAAATTACAGACATGCTACTGGCTTCAAAGTTCTTCACATTAGATCCTCTAAGACCAAGTTATTAATGCAGGATTACCTGTCCCCATTGTGCTGTCTGGAGGAAACTGAGAATGAAATACACAAACACATAAATACATGTAATTTTTTACTCAATACTCTCTATTTCCCTTTTATGTCACACAAGCCTCTAACAGAGCAATGTCTAGCAAAAGCCCAGTATTATTTCCTCTTAACTCCAGACTCCAAACACCTTCAGTCTCTCTTTTGGATGTAAGAGGTATTTAAACCACTGCTAAGAGCTGTTCTAACACCACCAATTAAGCAAGAAACTTGTTTAACATGCACGAGATCTTGACCCCGTGTGCTGACATGTTTACATTCACAGCACTTGGTTTAACATGCAGAAGCCCCATTTTTATTGTGTTGTCAAATAGTTCAGTGCTTCTCTCAAGTGAACCAGCAGGAAAGCTGCAGAAGAGAAAATCCACCATGGTGGGATCCCACGGAAGTTCCATGTGCAATCCAGGTAGCAGGAGCATCCTGCTGGGCCTCCAGCTGCTTGAGCACAAACCTTCCACTTCCTCCTCCTCCCATCTCCCCCAAAGGAACTGTATGAAAGTACATCCCCATGGGCAGAAGATGAGAAACACTCATCAAAGAGTAAAGAGTAAATTCTCAGACTTTGCTCAGTTTCTCCCGAGCTGGCTTGGAAAATGTGGGAGCCCCCCCCGATATGTAACATCAACCATCAATCCCACTGAAGCCAGAGGGACTTCACCCAAAAACTGCAAACCTTCTTGCAAACATTCTTATCCCTGCCACCTGGCAGGCAAAGTGAAGTGGTCAGGAGGAATATGCCACAGATGTAGCAGAAATTGGAGGAAGCCTCACAGATCAAACAAATGCTCTCCTAGAGAAATGGATGAAGAGGTCAACACTTTGTCACTGCATCAATGGCTGGAAAACTTGGGTCAGGCCTGTAGTCACATCATTTCAGCAAAGTCTGGCTTAAGTAGCACTCAGGAAAATGCCATTTTAGGGCAGTTTTATTGCATGCCTTGTGCCGGAATTCAGGACATGCCTCTGGCTTTCTGGATTGCCCGAACCTCTGCCAGGGGGCTCAGAGACCCTGGCACAGAACCCAAGACACCTGTGATTTTGACCCATAGAAAAAATTACAAACCTTATATGAGGATCTGCAAGCCAAGAAAGTCTAAGAAGAATAATAGTTAGTTTGTCACCAGGTGAAAAATAGATTTTTTTAAAAGTTTTAGAATGGAAGTTCAAGAAGCAAGATAGAGGAATCAGGGCATGTCCAGTCTTTCTCCTTCTTCTTCTTGGCCTCTATCTTCTGCTGTGATGCTGGCACTTTTAGATTAGTTTAGAGTAGAAGCTGACTGTCTAACATAGGTGATCAGTATTGAGAAGTTATGGTAAATAATGCAGACGTAGTTTTTAGTATGAAAAGATAACACCACCCCGGGGGCAGCCAGTGTGCCTCTGTCTGACCTGCTGGACGGACCTCAGCAGGCCAGAGAAAGAATTTTATAGATAAGAAACAATAAACAACCCTGAGAACGAGAAGAGAAGAGTCAAGGAGTTCTGACTCCTTCTTTGACTGCCAGGCTAGGAAAAGAGACTTTCTAAGGCATCTCAGAGTCACTCTGACCAGCAGAAGTCCCAGGAGCCTTGGAGCTGCATTGTTTCTCAGCCCTACCATGGATCTAAGCATCTATATGGCAGGTCCTTACCTTCTGTGCATTTAAACCAGTCTAGCAAACCAATATTGCAGATTCTGAGGGACACTTTCCCCTTGGTAACGGGCAAAAAGTAGGGAAAAACATCCCAAGTGAGGCGAGGACAAGACAGGGAGCATCCTTCCCTCACAGATCTCCTCTGACAACAGGGGTAGTCCATTGCTCACGACATCCTCCTTGGAGTCCCACATAGCAGGGCAGGCAGTGTGCCTCAGGGAAGGTCAGCAGGGAGATGTGGATGGCAGCATGTAATCAGGGTAAATGCTTTAACCCCAGGTGCTTTTTAATCTGTAGCTGGCTGCCTGCCCTACCAGAGCCTGACCCAGAGCTCTTGGCCCTGCAAGTGTTGCCTAATGGGAAGAGGCTGATGAGACTCAGGCCTTTTCAGGATAATACATTGTGGGGGGGGTGGGGAAAAGAGAAAGAAATAATTATATCAGTATTACTCCTGAGATGGGATCCCCCAGGTTGAGATGGGGGTGTGACAGAGAGTGGCACATGGTCACTTAGGGTGATGCTTAGGGGCAAAAGGCACCTGTGCCTCTGCAGTGGCTCAGAGCCTTTGTCCTGCCTGCAGGGACCCCTTGGGCATGGATCCAGCCACTCCACTCTCACCAGGGGCTTTCATGGACCTGGCCTGGGCCAGGCTCACAAGCCTGTGACTCACAGGTACATCCTAAAATTAAGATTGCCCCAGTTTCCAGGTTCCCTGCAGCCCAGAATCCCTGGATAGCAGTGCCAGATCAGGTAACCTCTGACAGACCACCTGAGGAAACGGGAGGGTGCCATCTCTGCAGGAAGCCAACATTCAAAGCAGAATAAAGCTCTCATTACCTTTGACCACAGTGAGGTTTCAGAATGATGTTGACAGGAAAATGAAATTCATCAGAGCTCTTGAAATAAGAGAGCTTTTCAGTCTGCTCCAAGATGCAGAGTTAATTTTAATTGGTTGGATTCAGGTTTCTTCTGTCTTTGCATGGTTTTAATTGTCCCACAAATCACTCACTGGCACTGAGGCCAACCAGAAATAATTCTGCATTTTCATACTTGAGACTGGAACCAGAAGGAAAAGCCAAGTTCAAGTTATTAACAGATAGATATATAATCAATATATCAACATTCAATCTAATGTTTACCTTGGGGTTAGACATTTTTACCCCGGTCTACTACAAAAAGTGAGTCCATTAATTACTTTAACCTTCACTCTTTCCAATTTCTTGGATTCCCCCTTCCTCCTTTCTCATTTTAATAAGAAGCTGCAAGCAGTGCCAAGATCTCTAGTCTGCAATGCTGTGGTTTATTAAGCTATCACTGGTGTTACAGCAGAGCCCAGCTACAATGAGGAGCTGCACTGAGAGCCACGCTCTGCTGGGTGTTCTGCAGCCTCCTGCTATGATGACAGTGCCTGACAAACTAATTAAGCACAGGGTGTGAGACAGAGAAATGCCAGCTGTGAGGAGGGCAGGGAGGGAACAGCTAAATGCTGTGCCCCAGGCTCTAGCAGACAAGGAGCAGAAGCCAGTTCTATTACTGCCCACCATCCCAAAACTCCTTTGCTCTCTTGGGACCTGGCAGGATGCTGTTTTCCTCCTCTCTCCATGGGACTTTGCACAGCTTAAGGGCTCTTTAGCCTTCTGGAGACCCTTGCCAGGCACCCAATGTCCTTTGTGAATAAGCAGTTGGGAAACTCTGGATACAAACCCCTGAATTCTGAGCATGCCATAGAGTTGAAACGTTGGGCTACGGCTGAGCAGCCCCAGCCACCTCCTCACAGCAGACCAGAAGGACATTGATCCACACAGAGCAAGCACCACCAGCCCAGCAGACTGGTTTGTTGGCAAGAAAACTGGAAGATGAAGGCACGTGAGGCTGAAGGCAGAGTCCCCATCTGCTGTCAAAGCCTGAGGCTGTACCCTCTGCCGTTCCCTGCAGATCTGGCAGGTCATCAGCCAGGAAAAAAGCATCAAAAACTCATGTGCTTCTGCATGGGGCTGCTGGATATCAGCAGAAACCTTTTCCCCATGAAGACAGTCAAGCACAGGAAAAAGCTGCCCAATGAGGATTTGAGGTCTCCATCCTAGCAGGTTTTGAAGAGTCAACTAAATGAAGCTCTGAGGATCGTGGTGTAATCCCAGAGCTGACCTCTCTGAGCATGAAACAGAACTGCAGACCACCTGAGAGTCCTTCAGCTTGATCATCCCATGATTTGAATCCCTCTGATCCTTACAGATTCCCACCTGTCTCCCATGCTCCCCAAAAATATTGCTCCCAAATCCCTCAGTGATTCTAAATCACCAGAAGGGAAAGAAGTGGCAATAGTGACCATTTGTGCCACCAGCAGAAGGCGATTCAGCCCCAGGATTATCAGATTCAGCAAAATGGCCCTGGGTTTGAAGCTGGAGAGAGCAGAGGGGAGAAAGCTCTCTTCAAGAGCAGTCAAGCCCCACATGAGTTGCAGATTCCCTGGCATGAGCTCTCAGGTAAGGGGGAGTTTCTAAAGCACAGTGCAATAAGCTTCAGCATGGTTTGAGGCATTCCAGACATTTAGAAACTGCAACAACAAATTCAGACCTTATGCATGAGAGAAATCACAGGCAATGTATGGATCTGGAGGGCTGACTATGAAGTGAAATACTTAACAAAGTGAAGGAAAAAACCCCTTTCCCACTTTATTTTTCTTCTTTGATTTAGCTGGGCTTATTAAAGTAGGTTTTGTTTCAAGGGAATGCTGTATTTCAGCAGCTGGAATTCCTTTTACTCTATTAAGTAAACTACAGGGAGTTTCGTAAGGCAGTGCAACTTACTCACACTGGGAAAATTAGGAATGCATGCATTAGTGATGGCTAAATGTTTCATTGCTAACAGTGGAATTAAAAAGACCTCCATGCTATTTTAGTATTACCAATATGCAGCAAATCTGCTGAGAGATGTGATCTGTCCTCCTAAAAACCAGGAACTTGGAGAATGGTGAAATGCCCAAGGTCATGTCAAGACAGAGCTGGAAATAAAATCCAGGTCTCTTGATTGTTTGTGCAGAGATATATGTTAAAACAATTACCATCTGCATATCTGCCTGAATAATTGATTGCTTAATTCAGTATCTGAACTAAAGAAAGGAGAGGGGAAGAAAGGAGGAATTACCTCGTGTTGACCTAATATATAATAATGTTATTCCTGCAACAAAGTATTTCCTTTTGAGCAGATGGAAGTATTTTGCCTGAGCTAAAATGAAATGCAATGTTTTATTTATTTATTTTTAATTGAACAAGCTGGCTTTTAATTCACTATGCCTCAAGTTGCCTCCAATTTAAAAAAAAAAGAAAAAGAAAAAGACACATTCAGACTTTTCTAGCAATTCTTCATGACTCAAATTTTTCAGCCTTAATTCTTAGTGGGATTCAGTCTGAACTCTCAACTTTTTTTTCATTCACTGCACTTTCTAGATAATAAATAAGTGGCCTGACTAAGAGCATCTTGCTCTGGTGTCAATAATCCCGGCTGTTGTGGAAGGCACTGGTGTAAAAATGCCTTGACACCTGCACCACTTCTGGCAATTACTCTGCAGAGTGAAAGTAATCAGAAAGTCTGGCTGTGTTTTCCCTGCTGTGTTTTCAAGAAGCTCCCCAACACTGCAGAGCAGGAGCATCATATTCAAACTCCCCATCTCAAACTGGGGAGATTGAGCCACGAGGAGCAATTCCTACTTTAAGAGCTTCCAAAAGAGAAGCTGGAAGTCTCTCCCATGAATACCAACATCACAGCCTCCCCTGGCCCTCTTGGTTTGCCTGCTGGCTGAATCCTGTGCCTCCCCTTGGACCTAAAATCCCTGTTTGACTTGTGACACAGACAGGAACACCCAGATGTGGATGCAGGACTGGCCCTGCTAATTCACTCCAGCCTCATTCCTGATGGGCAGCCAAGCCCCCAGAGCCCAGTTCTTGCACACACCCTGCTCATCTGGCTCTGCTTGCTTTCCCACACTGCATGCAGGGAGCAAAGCAGCACAAGGCACTGCCGCACGCTTGCTCTGCATGTAAACCCTCAGTGCTGTGCTCCAGGCTGGGCTTGGGGTATTCCTGAAGCACAGATGGAAAATAAAGAGCTGACAGAACAGGAAGACAGTGTGCTGGTGCAGACTGGGTGCAAAATGGAAGTTTCTGTCCCTCCTGCCCCAAGGAAAGCACCCCAGGGCTGTAAGTCACTTTGCTAGAAAAACACTGTAAATTACTAGAGTCAGTTCATCTGGGCAAGGATGATTAGAGTAAACAGATGCTTCTGGGGCCATAAAATCAGCTGTGCTCCATAAGACAGGAAAATTGCAGAGCCAGGACTATACCATGGGACAAAAGCCTTACAGAGTAAGTGATTTCGCCATGGTGAGAGTGGTAGCTGCAGGCAGACAGGGCAGGCAGGGGAAAATGAAGCAGCTGCATCCGTGGGGCATAGTTTGACCTTTACAGACCTTCCTTAACCCTACACTCACCCGTCCCTGCAGCAACAAAAACGAAAATGAGTAATGCTGATGCCTATTAGAGTCAGGGCATTGTCTGAACATGAAGAAAAGTCCTGTCCTCTTTGTTCTCTGGGAGGAGAAGGGACATAGGACCTCAGGGACTTCTGTATGGGAGGCTCAGGCTTTGGGCTGGCAGCATATCCACATTACAACCTTGCCTCCATGATCTTGTGAGCCACATGCAGCTGGGAGGGGAGATTGTTCTGCTGCAAAGAGCACAAGGATAGGAGCCAGAAGCTGGGTGGGTGACATGGGGACACCACCCACTGGGAGAGGACTGGATAAGTCATTGCACGTAGGGGGCAGCTGCTGTGGGAGATGTCCTGAAGCAGCACACTGAGCACAGCTGTCCTGCAGGACCTGACACCAGGCTGGATGCCCTTCCTAGGTCCTTTCTCTAGAAGCTGAACTGTTTGATTATGTCTCATCCCTGGAAGTTTTCTGGTTGGATGGGCTCTGAGCAACCTGAGCTAGTGGAATGCATCCCTGTCCATGGCAGGGGGTTTGGAACTACATGATCTTAATGTCCCTCACAACCCAAACCATTTTATGATTCTGTCCTTTAGCAAATACCATTTTGGAGTTCTTTGTTCTCCCTGGGGATTTTTAAGGTATCTGAGCAGTCAATCAAAGCACACAAACCCCACCAAAATTCAGCCAGAATTATGCCAACTTGGTGTGAACAGTCAGTTCATTCTTCTCCTGCCTCTGTGAAGCCTCAAAGTGTAAGGACAGAAATGCAGTTATGGGTAAATGAGGGAACTTTGCACAATCAGGTTTTACAGGGACACACATACAAATACACATCCATAGGGATGCCAGGTATAAAACTGGCACTGCTAAAGGCATGCATGGACTCACACCACTCATGCACTGCACCACTGCTCCAAACTGCAGCCTTTGCTTGTGCAGTGAAAACAACCAGTTTGTCAGTCTTCTGATTTTACAGCACCAGATTGAAATCACAGAATCCTTTGATTCTCAGGTGCTACAGGTTAGACCAGCTCCATGTGAATCCTCAGGGTCACAGGCATCTACATCTGAAGAGGAACATCTTCCTGTGACCCTATTACTTAAAGTAGTTTCCAGCTTTTTTTGCCAGAGAAAGGGTGCTCAGAAACAACTGACATGATAGCTGGAGGATGTGTATTCAGAGACTTACACACAGCCACTCTTCATGTTTGTCAAAGCAAAGGCAATGAACACACTGAGTATTTTTCTCCTGTGTGCACCTCTGCAGTTATTTTCCTTTTCTTTTTCCCCAATTTCACAGTACAAACCATAACCTGTAAGAATTAGAGTCTCCAAAGTGAAGATGACAAAATTTGGACTCTTAATAACCACACATGTAATCTGCAATCTTAATAGCCACATGGGCAGCATTAAATAACTCCACTGGAAGCATTTTACAGCTGTCTGCAGATATGAATTTGCTGTAGAGAGAAAGAAAGACAAAAAAACCCTTATCCAAACAGATTGCACATTTTCTCTAATACTGTCCTCAGAAGAAAAAGCATTTTAAGCCCTGAGAGCATCCTTCCTCAAGTTAAATGTGTTGTGGTGGTGCCTGTGTACACCAGTACTGCATTACATCTGCATTTGTATAAGGAAGAGCCCTCCTCTGTGTGTGAGATTTATTCCAGAGTGTGTGGCACCAGTGGTGTGAGACATCTGCCTGCCCAGCTAATGAGAGGAGACTTCATTTAATTCCTACAAATGAGTTTATCCTACACACACCCTGGCATGATCTGTAGTTACCAAAACTGCCAATAAAATGTCACCTTGTCCAGTAAAATCAGTCTTTGTCTTAGGAGCGAGGCAATTTGAAATTAATACAGACCATCAGCTTGCAGCTACTTTAAAGAGGATAGTTAATTAACTATAATTAAAACTAAGCCATTTAAATACATTAATGTAGGAAAGTGTATTCTCTGTTCTGACTGCTTTTTAGAATACACAAATATCCCCCTCAATCTGCCAGTTAATGCATCATCTTGAGTTTAGGACCATCAAAGCATCTTTTAATTGTTGCTAATGCTCTGTTTACACCAGATTAATATCTAATTAATTGTAATTTAAATATTTACTCTATCTGGAAAGTTTAGATATTTTTTTTTCTATCAGAGGCTACAGCTTCCCTCCAGTGATTTTGAAGGCACAGTTCAACAGATTGCTCTCTGGAGCAACTCCTGCCACTCCTGCTCCATGTTCTGCCCGGGGGGGGGTTGGTTATACCCCACCACCACAGCCAGTCCCACACAGACCCTTGCACCTCTCCCCCTGCAGCACACTCCTGGCTGGGAAGCGCTACCGATCCTGCTCCAGGAAGGATTGTGCTCCTGGAGTGTCAGTTCCAGAAAGGTCTCAGTGCACTGCCAGCCTCTTCCTACTGAAGTACTGAGCCCTTGCGGGATGCTTTAGGGACACCCGGCTACCCCATCCAGAAGGACGAGGCAGGTACAGGGGACATCCCCAATGTCACCCCACTGCCACCGGTAGCAGGGACCACTGCTGCCTCCTTGCCTCAACCATCCCTTTCCCTAACTTAGCTGTCACTGCTCCCAAACTAGACGATGGGAAGGAAAAGAAATTCACTCCGGCGCCTCTCCGGAACAGGATAGCGAGGGAAGCGGGCAGCTGCGGCTGCCAGGAGCTCAGCATCTCCGCTGCCTGCCCCCGGCTGGGGCTCTGCCCCCGCAGACCCCTGCACAACCCCTCTCTCCCTTCCCTGGGCTGGCAGGGCGGCCAGGTGCTGGGAGAAAAGCTGCCACAGCGCGCTAGATGGGATTCCTCACGGGGAAGAGGAGGGAAGGGAAAAGGAGAACCCCGCGCGCACTTTCCCTTCCAACGCTCCCGATCTCGCCGGGCACTGGAAAAGCCTCTTCTCCCCCCAGACCCCGCCGGGCAGGACCGGGCATGGTAATTTGGGCTTTCCGCAGGGCATCGGGGAAGCACCTCTGCGGGCGGCCCCGCTCAGCCCCCGCGCTTCCCTGCGCTCCCCCCGGAGTCCCTCGG
The DNA here is from genome assembly GCA_034509185.1 of Euphonia xanthogaster. Taxonomy (NCBI): domain Eukaryota; kingdom Metazoa; phylum Chordata; class Aves; order Passeriformes; family Fringillidae; genus Euphonia; species Euphonia xanthogaster. The sequence goes on from JAYDZK010000169.1 coordinate 9,798,751, forward strand.
CCGCGGCGGCTGCGGGAGCCGCGGTGCCCCCGCCTCCGCTCCGCGCTCCGGAGGATGCTCCGGGGGATGCGGCGGAGCGGGCATTTGGTGCATCGCTGCCCGGAGAGGATCGGACGGGGTGGGCTGGGGGGTCACTCACCTCCCTGCAAGGTGACCCGCGGAGCGGTGCTCCCGCTGGCGCGGCC
>JAYDZK010000169.1:9798968-9816789 GCA_034509185.1 Euphonia xanthogaster
GCAGCATCCCCGCGGCGGGGGCGGCGGCGGGGACCGGGCCCGGGGGCTGCACAGCGCCGGCGGAGAAGGGGCTGCGCCGCCTGCACCGCCTCGGCGGCACTGTGGGCTCGGGAGGAGGAGGAGGAAAAGGGGGAGGGAGGGAGGGAGGGAGAGAGAGAGAGAGGCAGGCGGAGGGAGAGAGGCAGGAGAAGGAGCCCTGCGCGGCAGCGCGGCCAACTTTCCTTCTGCAGCGCAGCAGGAACAGCCTCCCATCCCTCGGTGTGTAACCCCCGCCCCGGGTAAGTATGGCAAAGCCCTCCCCTCTCCGACCCCCCTCTCTTCCCTCTCCTCATCCTCTCCAGGCCTTCTTCCCAGCCAGGTTTCCTCCGTTCCCCGCACACGGGGGCTCTGCGAACCCTGGCGGGCACCACTCCCCTCACCCCAGCCCGGCTGCCCCAGACCTCGCCCTGCCGCCGAGGGACTCCGGCACTTCTCCTCCAGCCACCAGGGCACTGCCAGCACCCCGGGACAGCTCCCCAGGACCACGGGGAAGCTCCAGCAGGTCTGGAGAACTTTAAATGTTTGTGTTTTATTTTTTAGCGTAATGACGAGCGCACTGGGCTGCATCCCACGGCATTGAGGGGTGTTCCCCGCTCTCCTAACAATCCTGCGTAACAGGGGTAAGCCGTGCTCATCCACTCCTCTTTCCATTCCCAACAGGCCTGCTAGCCAAGTCATTTGCCTAAAAGCTTCTCTGTCACCACTTCTTTCTAGATGCTTCAACATCCACGGCTCAAAATGCTGCTGGGAAATCACATGTTCCGTTTAGATCACTGCTTCCCTTTGCCTCTACAGGGAGAGAGACACGAGGATGGAAAGCCCTGGTGCATTTTTTTTGCCTCCACCTCTCAGGGTTACGGCTTCTGCCTCTCACTGCTTGCTTATCATTTGTTATTCATAGTCCCAAAAGCAGGCATGCCAAATCTTTGCTGAAGAAGAATGTTCAAGATTCAAAACACACGTTAACTAACTTGATCCCATCTTAGGGTTCTTCTCCAGCCCTGCTTTCTGCTCTTCAACAAAATTTTACCAGTGCTCCAAACTCACTTTGTGTTTAGTATATCCTAGTGGTATTCACAGAAGATTTTTCTCTCCTTCTAAATATCTGGTCCCTTGTTCATTCCTGAGTTGATCTGGAGTGCAGGGAGGTTTTGCATCTTAGAGGAAACAGTTTCTTCCTTAATGTAATAGGCACTGGGAGACAATTCATACATAATCAGCAGAAAGAAATAGCCCCAAATTACGATCACCCTGATTCTCCAGAGTGTTTTTCACCTTTACTTTCTTGTGGATAGAAGTCTCTAAATCACCATCATTATGCCTTTACCAAGTAACACTTTTAGGCCTTTCCATCCTGCTTGTACAGGGACATAGCTTTAAGGGGGTTGGCTTGCAGCCAAAAGTATTTCAGCTCCTACAGTGCAAATTCATCAGTCATCACTGCTACTGATTGGAGATACCAACTTGTTTGGATGGATGGTGTATTCCTGCTGAAATTCATTTTTTAGTGACCAAATGTATTTGTGAAATAGGGGGAAATCCAAACAGATTTGTTGGGATTTTTTTTTTTAAAGAAAAAGAAATTCATTTATGCAGAATGGACTGGGAAGAGATTTCTGGATCATCAAGTCAAATTTTCTTGCTTCCAGGCAGTTTGTTTCCTTCTGACACTTCAAAAATATGAGGTTTTTTCCACAATGTTATCAAAGTGAGATTCAGTGACATCACGGCAGTAATAATTTCCTCTAACACTGCTCCTCTGTGTTTGCCATTCTCCCTGAACCAAACTAAGCACATTCTTCCTTCAGTCTGAGAAGACCATGGGACTTTGTGTCCATGAGGAAATCTGGTCTCATCTGGTTTACTTGAATTTTTCAGCAGAACCAAGAAAATCTAAGTAGAGGAGCAATCACAATCCAGCAATGACAGGGGTTACAGCCATTGCTACAGACCAGGGCATACTTCTCCCTTTTTTTAGTCAGACTCTTCTCTTGCCCAAAACAAGCAAAGAATTTACCAATACACTAATTAACTCATAATTAACTAGTGTTAATGATGCCACTTTCCTATGGCGCTACATTTGCCATAAATTGTCCTGTTCCTTTTGCTGGAAAGCTGATGACTGTGCCTGATTTGATTTTGGTATTTGCAGCTCACTGGTACCCTGCTGATTTTTGGAGAAAGTTCTTCAAATAACAACAGTTCTTCAAATAACAACAGAAAGGGGCTTGTGGTGGGGCAGGTGAACTGCAGCAGGCTCGTTTGTGATTTGTTTCTCTTCAGGTGCAGCAGCATCACTGAGTCCTCCTCAATATCAGACGGTGCAATGAATCCTTAATTCATTGTGCCAGCACATTTCACAGATTCTTATGACAAGAAATTCAGGGGTTCATGTGTCTAGCAGTTGTAACTAAGCCTTTCTTTTTGTTTCTAAAGGTGCTTTCCTCCACAGTTGGTGGAGATGCACCTCAGCAGGAAGGGCTGCTGTGCAGACAGAAGCACAAAGTGCTGCACTGACAGGGATCAACACAAAGAGATATCTGAAAGGGGCAAAGGTGGGGAGGAAGAAAGTGCACCTCCCTGGGTCTGATGGCTGTTGGAGCAGGGCAGCCCACGATGGCTTGTGAGCTTCCATGGTCCTTCAGTTTCTGCCTGTGAGGAGCTAGAGATTTGGGAGCCATCAAGGCAGGTTGTCAAAAAGGAAATGCCACCTGGAAGCAGAAATGACCAGAGATGTACAAACAGCTTTTCTTACAAAATGGAGGTTTGCAGGAGGCAAAGAAGGGATGACACTTTGCAGGCACATATCACTACAGCTCCAGGGAAATGATATCACCACGGGTCGCTCTGAGCAGGGCTGTTACAGGGCTAGTGCTGACCCAGCAACTGGCCACTGCCTTCAGTGGAAGCACCCTAAGGAACAGCAGCTGGCTGGAGAGTCACACTGTCCTGATCTTTGGTCCCCTGGGTGCCCTGCACCACAGCCTGGGAGAGTCCTTGGAGACAGAGCTACTCTGAAAGCCCCAGGGCCAAACCACGTGGGAACCAGCACAGACTGAGAGCAGGAGAGAGTCCTGGTCTGGGAGCCACACAGCCAGTGCTGCAGGAATAGCTCTGTGGTCCCAGTGCTGTGTGTCCCAGAGTCCCAGTGCTGCAGGAATAGCTCTGTGGTAGCCAGCATCCCAGGATTTCAGGGGAACCATTACCTGCTGCACCCACCGATGTGCTAAAATGCTCGTGGGAGAGTCACGTTTCACTGTGGTCCTCAGCTGCCCAAAGCCAGAATCTGGGATAATATGATGCATGCTCGGGACACCACGAGTGAGAAAGAGGAAAGGCAGAGCCTTGCAAGAACGTTGGTGGTCTGTAGGAAGAGCAGCAGCACCACCTATCACCGGAGAGGGAAGGAGAGAGGACACACCAGGTGCTGCTCCTCCTGCCTGTTCTCAGTACGAGACTGGAGCCCAGATTTTCTAGATCACCGCAGAGAAACTTCCTCCTTCTAGCAGGAAAACCCAGCTTAAATCTTCCACTGCACTCCTGCTAAATCTTCCTGTGGGGCACAGCTAGCAGAAGGAGATGGAGGGGATGGAAAGGTGAAGGTTTTGGAGAAGGGCTGAGAGCTGGAATTTACAGAATAAAAATAATAACCTTTAGGTCTACAATACCCAAAGTACTGCTCATCACTCAGAGGGCACAGCTGGGCCCCAGGACCCTGTGCTCCAGGTTGTGCAGGGCTTTTGTCTCGTGGGTTCTGTCAGTCAAAAATCCTGGCACCAGAATTATTGGTATGGTCGCAACCATATGTAGCTTGATTATAATTCAGAGTGATGGAACAGAGAAATCAGGAAGTAGCCCAAAATCTGTAATTTCTTCTTGCCAAAGGCAAAAAGAATCCAATCCATGTAATTGGATCCATCCCCAAAGGCATAGCCAGGAGTGCTTTTAACTTTCTGAGAAAGAAAAATTGGTTAGCTGGAATGGCTGAGCTGTGTGGGTGCTGAGGTTCATGTTGATTTGTTTGCTGGTAGTTCTGAAACCAGAATAAAAATGAGAGCTTGGATTAAGCCAAGCTGAGCACGTTTTTTTCTTATTCTGTATTCACAGCAAATTGACAAGCAAAAGATACAATTTTTTGGCTGAGTGAATGATGTAGCTTAGCTCAAGATCAAATGTTTCATTGCTTTGAACACTTCTTTATAAACTGGATATGCATACTTACTTGCAACAGAGGAAAAATCTGAACACAATCACTGTCTGCCTAATTAAACCAGAAGTGGCTGCTAGATATCATCTGCCAGGAGGATGAAGGAGGTCTTTGCATCAGGTGCTAAATTAATTTGGAGGGACCTGTTGGGAAAAGTGGGACAGCACTAACCTTTTACATACTCCAGTCTCTAGGAAGGGCTGTCTGTATCTCCTTTGCCTTAGACAAGTTGCTTGAATTCAGCCAAAGCAGCCCAGTTTCTCATTTGTCCAGGAGCTGAGAGACTCTGAGGCTCAGAAAAAAATCCTGCACTGCCTTTCATTTGCCATCTGTGCCTTGCCTCACTGCATACAGCCCTCGTGTTTGAACTTTTTGGGATTCTTCCAGGCAGCCTTACAGCAAGTTCTGGCACCAATGCTTTCCTGTCCAAAAGGTGGCTCTTTGACCAGTATGGGCACCTCCAAGGGAGAGGGAACTGTGTCATTTTTGTGCTGCCTTGCACTGGCCTTTGGAGGTAGAGAGGAAAGGCACAGCTTAGTGCTAATTGAGATGTGGCCATCTGTCAGACAGAAAACATGCCAAGGCCACCTTGTGACTTTTTTATAAAGGAAGGAACCAGCCACTGGTGAAATATTTAGGTGCTGCAGACGTCGAACTGAGTCAGCCAAATATCTGAGATGATAAAGTTCCTCTTGGATGTGATTAAGTATTGTAAATTCAGGCAACCCCGACGAGGGGAGAGAATGACGAGGAGGACTCCATCTTATCAGAAGGCTAATTTATTACCTAATTATACTATATTATATTAAAGAATACTATAGTAAACTATACTAAAGAATACAGACAAGATACTTACTGAATGCTAAAGAGATAATAATGAAAACTCGTGACCCTTTCCAGAGTCCCAACACAGCTTGGCACCAGTTGGCCAATGAGTAAAAACAACCCACAGCAGAATCCAATGGAACAATCACCTGTGGGTAAACAATCTCCAAACACATTCCACATGAGCACAACACAGGAGAAGCAAATGAGATAAGAATTGTTTTCCTTTTCTCTGAGGGCTCTCGCTGTCTTTCATCTTCCCAGGAGAAAAATCCTGGGTGAAGGAATCATGTTCAAAGAAAGTGAAAGCCACAATTAAGGATCTCCTGACTTATCTACCATCTCACCTTTAATGCATTTTCATCCATGGTGAAACTGCTTTGTTGAAATCAGACACTTTTTTGGACCTGAGTGCCATGAAATTTGACCCATTATGGATTGCACAGACACCCAGTATGTAGGAACCTGTGTATAAACATGGTAAGAGACAGTACTTTTCCCAAAAATCTGATGCTTTTTGTAGCCAGGACTGTAAAAGCAGGAGTTGGAGGCATCGAGTCCTGTAGGGGATCTCACACCTGGATTTATATCTGGGCATGCTGATGGGTAAAATTAATTGCTGATGGGTAAAGTTAAATTAAGTGGATTTCAGATTGTCACACTGAGTTGGTTTACCCCCTTAAAGAAAGATTATTGGGCATGTGGAGAAACCCTGGATCATCCAGGCAGTGCCAAGGGACTCAGCACAAGTCATCTGTGGGAGATACAACACCCTGGGGCAGCAGCTGGAAGCAGGAGGATGCTGAGCTGAGTCTTCTGTGCGTGATTCCCACCTTGGCAATTATGATTTCAGGAGAATGCCAGGCTCTTCTCTTGCTGCCTGCAGCCTACACAGTGTGGGTGAAGCCCCATAGCTTAGAAGCCTCAACAGCAGCTGTGCACAAAGGTCATGATGGGTTCCAAACCCTCCATCATCCTTCAGATTCAAACTAGACGGTGCCTGTCCTGTAACATTAGAAAAATGCTTTGACATTGGCAAAACCAAATGAAAATTCCTTTTTCTTCCTGCACTAACAAGCTGCAATGACAAAGAGGAGTTCAGATTTCCACTTCCAGTCTCCTGCTGCACCTCCCCCAGCAAGGACACATTCCCACTGCTCCTCAGGATGCCTGACAAGAGCCTGCAGACCTGTTAAGGCATGGAGGCAGTTTTAGGGCCTGGCCTCAGCGTTGTCTACCTGGACAGACCATGGAAAAACCACTGGGCACAGAAAGAGAGGGTCCTGAACCTGAGAGAGAACAAGAGCGAGAAGCTGAGGAAAGTTCCAGACAGCTCCATGAGAACCAGTCAGATTTCCCAGGTGGGGAGGGGAAAGACACTGGTATGAAAACATGTGGAAGGGCAAAGGTGAGGAGACAGGCCAGAAGAATAGGACATCATGGCTTGTAAGGAGTGTAGCCTAGGAGAAATGGCTTGAATACTCTTCAGTGGCCTCACAACATTTCACTAAAAGAATGAATCCATCTGGCTGAAAAATACCTGGCTGCCAGGAATGCTCGTTGAATTAACTGATTGCATTGCAGAGGGGAACATAGATTTCTTTTCCTTATTAATTTCCCTGTGCTTACCTGTCTTTTATATATGATGAGTGGGGGTTTTTTTCACATGGAGTAACTTCCTAAGAGAGAGTACAGGTTTTTCCCAAAGCAAATGTCCTAACAAATACCCCAGAGGTACTCTGGAGATTCTCTGCATGTCCTGTGTGATGCAGAAAGCCTAGGAGCTTGTGTTCCTAGTGCCTTTGCTCCCAAGATGGCATCCTGCTCTGACATGGAGAGTTTTGAGGCAGGCATGCTCCCCTTGTCCTAGTCTAGCCAGAACTTTCTGGCTCAGAGCACCGGGGCATGGGTTGGGATGAGTACAGGGAAGTTCCTCAGCAAGTCTGGAGCCTCAAAGACCCTTACCATTCCAGGAAAATATTTTTTAAAAAAAATAAGCATGATCTTGAAAAAAAGGCAGCTTTCTGTCTCTTGTCCTTCCTGTTCATGGGAAGTGGTCTGGATCCCAAACTCCTTTTCCTTTTCACCTTACTCATCAGTGTCCCAAAAACTCAGATCTCTTTTTCCCTACAACAAAGGGATCACCTACAACTTGTAATTCTCTGCTGGTCTCTTTGTATGTTACAATATATATTTGCATATATAGCAAATTTTTGAGATGTCTTATCGGGAAAGAGATCTGTAGTGGAAAAGGGAGACATTTTCCATGTAGAGACAATACTAAAATGCTCAGGGACATGTCAGGGCTCTGGTGTTCAAGAAAAATCTCCCAATTGAAGTCAGTCAAGGGTTGTGCTTCCAAATTAATTGCATGCTTCTGTCCTTAGCATCTGGGCATGGAATCAAAACTGATGAGCCAACAAAGCAGCACTGAGCTGCTCCTGAGAGCAGTCACCATCAATAATGAGAAATACCAGGAGAAATACTCCTTGAAATTCAAATCACAAGGGGCATCATTTAAAAGGGAACACAGGGGGAGCAGAAATACCATGCACCATACATTAATTGTCATGCATGTGACAAAATCTTTAGTGTTGCTGTTACTTAGCATCATAAAATTTATTCCCAGATTATGAATACCATAGCAGGGTTGAAGTAATTAAACTGGGAGCCCATTTGCTCCAAACTGGAGGCCAGGCCTTCAGCTGGTGTAAATCAGAGCAGCCACACTGCAGTGACTTGGTTTTACAACCAGCTGGGAAACAGAGCCATTTATCCTACAAAGGGAGAGCTGAAAAAGAACTCAAACCCTTCATCGCTCCATGTTGTCCCTTCTGCCCCAGAGGAAGGGTAAGCAAGCAGGGCTAAAGTTGCTGCTCACCTGGAATGGCTCCCAGAGCACACTGCAAACAATCTGGAAACAGCTCCCAGTGGATTTAACAAATTAAATTTGGAAGGTTAAATATTTCATAACATGCTAGTGGTTTCTTCCAAATTGGCACATCCTGTATCCTATTCCCTTTATACCCAAACCTACCAGAAATACTCACAGATTTGTTATGGCAGAAATGCTGTATTATGTGGGCAGGAAAAAAGCTGGTTTAGAGTTCATCACCCTGTCCTCCCCTTTCAAGCCCTCTAGTTTTCTGCCTGCCTTCCTGGCCACATTTAGAGACATTCCTGCAGTGTGACCCAAATTCTAAAGCTCCTGTGGCATCCCAAACTGCCAGAGGTACCAGACATGCATCATCTTATTGTATGGTTGCACAAAATGTGTACATGGTCAACAGCCACCTCTTCCAGATGAACTTTGTCATTTTTGGGGCTGCTTTCTTTTTTTTCTTTTTTTTCTTTTTTTTTTTTTTTTCATTTCTAAGATAGAGTTGTACACTCTTCTTTAGTCAAGGCTGAGTTTTACAGGCACCATCTGGCCCTGATTTTTTCCATTAAAATTACATTTCAGCAGAAATTCTTTGAGGTTTTGGGGGGTTTTGTGGTTTTGTTCTCTCTTTATTTCTTTTCAGCAGGTGTTTGTTCTCATTGGGAACTTTGGCAGCTTCCAAAATGAAAATTTAACTTTTCTCCACAATGTTTTGGAGTTACAAGTCCTCATATCTTTCATTTATAGAAAACTGCAATGTTTAAGGGTATGTTTTGTTTTGGGGCATATTTTTGGAAGAAATATCCCAACTTCTGATTAAGAACCTCTCTGTATTTCACAGCTCTTTCCACATGCCACAGGGAGCTATCCAATTAAAGATACTTTGGATGAACAAACCAATACTTTTGAAGTCCAAATATCTGTATTTTTGGTGCTAGATCATTGCCAATATTTTTCTTCTTCTACTGACAAAATATCACTCTGTTACACCAGTTTTTATGGGTGTCTTGGAAATTTTTCTTTGCTTGATTAGTACAGATTCTCTCTTTCACAATAGCTTGTCTCCATTTTAAATGCCTCTTACTTGCAAGCAATTAAGTCTGCCAGCTTTACCCACCTCTTGTAATCTACCTGTTCTATAAATTACTGGAATCACTGGGACAGGAACCCTCCTCTTTCTTACATTTCTGTGTAGCACTTACAAGGGAGGCAGAGAGAATCTAAGACTTGGAATTTACAACAGCCACTGTGCTTCATAATCAATGAATGATAATACTATTGAAAAAGTGGCTTTTCCCTCCTTTTTGAGTCAAAAAATTTCATTTTCTCCAAGGAAATAGAAAGCAGGGTCCCATTGGGGAATGGTCTACTGATCACCAAGAGGAAAACTTACAGCAAATGATGCTGAGCACATAAAATGCAGAAATCAGTCCAGGCTGCTCAAGATAGTTGACAAGGCAGAGCTGCTGGACCTGAATTGCCATGTCCAGCACAGTTCTAACCTCAGAGTGGTCAGTCAAAGCTTTGTCACCTCCAACCATTGGAATTCCCAGCTACAACATGGCTACAGAGAAGGCAAGGAAGGAGATATTTGCATTTTGTGCAAAAGAGCTTCAACTGGGGTGAATTGGCATGGCTGATGTGATCAGACTGATATTCATTAGGTAAAACTCTAAGGATCCTATGGCCCATGACCCTATCCTAATTCTGCTTTTTCAAAAGTTGTAATTGCATGGGCAAGTGGCCCATGACCCAATCCTAACTCTGCAATTTCAAAAACATATGAACAGTCGGATCTACACTTAACAAAAACAGAAGTCTGCCTATAATCTCAGTTCTTCATATGCCAGAAGGTGCAGGCTGCAGAGGCTGTGATTTCAGGTGGTTTAGTAAGGGTTTATGTTTGGTCCATCTTTCTTCTCTGTCGACATCTTCTCTCATCATTATCATTGCTTCACTTTTTTGTGGATGAAGCTAAGGCGGTTCACTGGAATAATTCTCTGGGATGCACTGAAACCCTAATGTCTCATTTTAAGGGCCAGTTAAACAGGTGTTCTACAGGGATGAGAAAGTATTCGAGCATCTTGGAAAAAATCCTGAGGAGATTGTTGTCTTTGATCCCTGAAATCTGAACCTTCAAGGAAAATGTTCACTGCAAAGCAAATTTAAAGACTGCTGAGGTGCTTTGATGCAGTGTGTGCCTTGGCCTTTCTCCTCCCACCCCTGCTTTGCTGCTAGACAATGTGGTGCCTTGGCTTTTTCAAACACAGATTCTCCAAGTGTCTCAATCATCACCTGGAGTATTCTGCTAAAATCACTCCCAACACTTCTGTCCTGGGTAGGACACAATACTTCTCCCATTGAAGGATCCTGAAATTCTCTAATTCCCTTGGACTTGGGGGTCTGCAGTTTGCTCCACAAGGACCCTTGGGCATAGTTTTGATCCAAATGCAGTCATTGGAGAAAACTATTGGGTTCATCTCCAGCCTATCCCAGCTGGTCCTCTGGCATTTCAGTCTCAAAGCAAACTTCACCAAGGGAAGTTAATTTTTAACTGCATGTTTCAGTATTTCCAGCTCTTGGCTGAAGTCAGGATTTCAAAGAACCACAGAATCACAGAATAGCTGGTCTCTGAAGGGACCCATAAAGGCCATCTAGTCCAACCCCCTGCAGCTGGCAGAAACATCTTCCACTAGATCAGGTTTCTCAAAGCCCCATCCAGCCTCACCTCAAAAATTTCCAGGGATAGGGCATTTATCACCTCTCTGAGCAACCTGTTCCAGTGGTTCAACACTTTCACCATCAAACATTTCTTCCTTATACCTAATCAGAATCTCTCTTCTTTTAGGGCAGATTTCTTCAGAGCTTTGTATTTCCTAAGAGAGAACAAAAATCACCTCAGCGACAGCACAGGCTTGGTATGGAGAGGGTTCAGAGGAGCCCCAGGTCCAGCTGAGATGCTGCCCATGGACACCAGAGGTAAAGGCATTACTCCAGGAATGAATCTGGCCCCTGAGCAGACTGTGGGATGCTGGTACCAACCCGCTCCAGGCTGGGAGATGGTTTCCACTGGGACACTGAGAGCTGTAGCTCCCAGCTGACCCTATATTTGGCCCCAGCAAGAAATGCAGGGCCTCAGAGAAGCAGCAGCTTCTGCAACCACAGTCACAGCAGTTTGTCAGAGCTGCAGACTTGTCCCCACTGCTGGGTGAAGTTGAGCTGAAAGCTGAGGCTGAGGATCCAGCTGTTCCCTGGAGTCAGGACAGCCCTGGCCAAGCACGGGAGGCTGTGCCAGAGCAGCTCCTTTGTCTCCCTCACCCTTCCCACAGGTCCTGTGTCTGTCCCAGCATGGATGCTGAGCAGGGGCAAGTGGAAGCACTCAGCCAAGCACTGAGTATTCCATGCTGTTGCCTGACTGATTTTAAGCTGTGCCTGCTTGGCAGCACCGCCCAGGACCGGTGACCTAAGACTGGATGTGTTTGTTTGCTGCTTGCAAACCCCTCGTGTGCTGCAGCTCAGGAGCCTGCATTAAAACTGGAGCTGCAGCCCTGCTTGGCTCACACTGCCAGCTCTGCCCTGCACCCCCAGGGCCCTTGGGGGGACAGCAGGGTCACTGTCCCCAGCAGTGACACCGTGGTGAGCAGTGGCCAAATCTCAACTGCTCAGCTGCCGTCCTTCCTTCCCCTCCAAGGCTGGATCAAGCAAGGGACATCTGTGTGTCCATACTCGTGTTTGTGGCCTCTCAATGTCTTCTTGGGTGTTTCCCCACCTCAGGGAGCTGGTGCTCACTTGGTTTTCAAGTGAACAGGTACTCCACTCCGCCAGGACTGGGTGAGAAAAAGCACTGCAGGACCCCTCTGGGGATTGCAGAAGCCTGCTGTTGCAGGAATCTTTAAAATCACCTTCACATGTGATAAGGAGTGTTTCAAGCCTGTTTGTCCTCAAAATGATGTTCAGTTGGAGAAAAAAAAAAGGCCGGGTGGAGAAAAAAACCTTCAAAGATCCCTTGTCAATACCACACAACCTCATTGTTTTAAGTTTTGCCTAATTATCTACAATAACACAGGAGGAGAGAGACAAACTATGCACCCCTGGTGAGATCAGTTGTTGTCTTGCCAGATTTTCAGAACGAGCCTCTGAGGAGTCTCAGAAAAGAGAAAGGATGGCACAGCAAACATGGCAGAGTTGCAAAACAGCAGCTTTGATGTGTGAGACAGGGAAAGCTTCTTTATGGGGGGAAAACAATTCTTTTGTTGTACTTTCTATTGCACTTTTCCACAGTCCATTCAAAAGGCGAAAGACCAACCCTTACAGCCAGCAGCATGGGCCAGCATCTCAGCTGCAATGGATGACAGAGTTTGTCAATCACTCCTCAGGGTGCAGCTGCTTGCTCTTCCCAGAATTCTGCCAGAAGTGCCCTGGCCAGACAGAGATGTTGGCAGCCCTCAGCCCTTTGCACAGCTGCAAGGAGGAAACAACAGAGCTTCCCCAGCCCCTGCAGCAGCTTACAGAACCCTCTGTGCATTTCTTAGAGGTTTCACAGTCCCATCAGAGCTATGGAGAAACCTGGAGCTGCCTGTGGGCAGGGGAAGTTTGGCTCCTGACCTGCCCATCTGCCTTTTGTCACCACTGGTCTGCTTGTACCCTGGCAAGAACTCCAAAGAACGACCTTGTTTCCTGCTGGTGGTGTGAGATGCTATGAATTTGTGCCATGCTGGAGCTGGCAGCTCCCTGGCACGCTGCAAATTTGCAATGGGCTGATACCTCTAAGGGGAACCTGCCTGGGCAGCTGCAATCTGATGGCACTCCCTAAAGGGAGACAGGAAGGGCCAACTCTTTCTCTTGGTGAGAGAGCTTTGGCTCTTTAGAAGATGATGAGGAGCATGGGGAGGCTTCTTAAACTTTTCTCAATAGCTCATCTCAGTAATTGAGACTTGTACTAGCTGCATGCTTAAGCACACCATCAATCTCAGCTCTGTATGCCACCAGATTACTGGCAAAAGGGGAGAAGATGGGCTAGGCTTGAATAATAAATCTGCCCTAATCATCACATTAAGGGTTATCTTCACGGGACTGCTGCTATAAATCTGGTTATAAAGAAGATACTAAATAAGGAGCATTAGGGGGAGTCTTATCCATGTCAGGAAGTATTTTCTGAGTTGTCTCAGTATGCAAAGAGAGGCTGGGTTAAATGTATCTGTTCAAACATTTCAGTAGGCAGAAAAGTCATTTTCTGAGAACTCAAAAATTTTCCCACCCCATTTGTGCTCCTCTTTTATTTTTACTTCATTTGCTGTGTTTAGCAATAAAGATTTTTCAGTCAATTTATTTTCAAATCAGCTCTTTCTAACATTTGGTCTTTGGGGGGCTCAGTCTTTCAGCCCTCTTGGTCCCCAGCTCGTACCTGAGGGTCAAGGGATAGCAGAGTCTTCAGCACTTCTCTGGGAAGTGATTAAACACATACAATATTAAAAAAAAATTAAAAAGCATTGTTTAAAAGTAAGAGGGACCCCAGAATAAAAAGCATTACTATTTTAACCTCTGATTTGTACGGACTGGAAGATCAGGTGATGCCTTCTGCTCCCCAGGGGCCACATTAGAGATCTGGCCATGTCCATCTCTGTGTGGTGGTCCAGTGAACAGAGCCCAAGGTGTGTCCTTGGGCCCTGCAGGCACAAGGATGGCAACTGCTGTCAGCCCAAAACTTGCTCTGAATTATCTTCCAGGTGGCTTTGCCATGGGTGCCTCAGTACCAGCCTAGGAAGGTTCTTCCAGCTCTTTTCCAACTCCTGGTCCTCCTACCCTCTGGAGTGACTTGGAGGAGAAATGAGGGAAAGCTATTAGATTCATAAAGCTGTTCCCTTCACACACTTTTTTTTTTTTTAGACATGCACTGTTGGATTTTTGTATTAAGGGGGTTTGAAAAAAAAAAAAAGAATCTGTAATAAAACCATCTCCAAAGAATGCATTTTGCATGCTTTCCACTAGGACAGCAGGGCTTGTGCTTAGCTGCAGGACCTGTCTGGCATTGCCTCCAGCAGCATCTGCCCCAGGTAGATGCCTGGAGCAAGAGCTGCTGACTGACAGGAGAGCTGAGAGGGTGCTGTGACTGCAGAGCTGCTGGGTGGGGCTGATGAGAGTCACCTCACAGAGGGGTCAAATAGATAAATATTCAAATTTTATTAATATTCTATTTGATTAGCAATCAAATAGATTAGCTATTGCCATTGATTGTGAAGAGGCAACTTACTTTTTTTTTTCTTTTATTTTTTTTATACTTTAGGCAATCAATATGCCAGGAAAAGCAGCCTGATTGCATGAACTGGACTCATCCCTGAAGAATGCAAGGGGCAAAAGAGGTTTTCTGTATTGTGGGGTGGAAGCAGTAAACACAAGGGCAAGTGGGAAATGTCAGAGAAAAATCAACAGAACATCATAAATTAGTGTTCTTGGGAGGATTCTGTGTAACGGGGAGTTCTACTTTGTCTGTGTTTTTTTGGAAATATAGTGAAAAAGGTCCCTCTACAAAGATCCCTCATAAAATCAAAGAATGCTTTGACTCCCTAGCACAAAATTCCAGACACTTCCCCTTATCATGGCTTTGACACATTCCCAAGCAGCAGCATGAAGGATGAAAAGAGAATTTAGTGGGGCCAGGACAGTGCCATTTACCCTCTGGGCACGGCCCCTGCTTAGTTATTGTCCTCCCGCCTTTATGAACATCTTTGCATCTGCTAAAATTGCTCAGATTTGCCCATTTTTTCTTACAATCCTGTGTGTCCCATGGGACAGGTTCTTTGAAAGGCAAAGGCAAGACCAGGGGTAAGCAGCATCCTGCCTTTTACCAAAACCTTTCTTTCATGTGGGATTCTTGTATACATCTCCTGAACAGTCCGGAATTAAACATCACATCTTACAGGTTGGCTTTAATTTTCATTTAATTTACTTGTGATCCTACTAAAAGCTTCTCTTTTATTTCCAGCGCAGTGTGTTCTGAATGCATCAGTTTTATCAGTGTGGCCTGCTCACACAACCCCACAGTCTGCTGATCATCTTTGTCCTGAAGAATTTCACATTCACAGCCTGTTTCTTGTGGAACCAATAAAAAACCCACTTCTTCCTTTCTCAGAGAAAGGATGTTTGTTTCCCACCTTCTTCTTAAGGATTAAAGGCAAAAAAAAAGAAAGGGAAATGTGGAAAAATACAAATTCTCCTTATGACATTCTCTTTTCCCAGCAGTTCCACCACTGTGTGCCGCATTTGTTGTCTTTCTAAAGTATCCCTGCAGCAGGATTTTGCTTCTCCACCAAAGTTTTGGCCTGCCAGCTCCCCACTGTTTATGCAGTTATCATTAAACGTTCCTGTCATCTCCAAACCTTGTTGTTTTTCTCTCTTCATCTTTGCCAGCACTCTGTAACCCTCCCTCACCTCGGCCCAGGGCCATTAACATACAGAGCACGGTGGCTGCTGTTGTTCTTCTCATTATTTCCATAATGGCTCAGGCCAGGGGAGAGAAGCAGCTTTAGGCACTGTGCAAATAACAGACAATCCCTGACAAAAACAGAAAGCTCTAGTGCTGTTCAAAATAATAGTGAAATCATTCCTGTGACTATCCCCACTCTTCCTTTAAAATATTCATTTTTAGCCATTGGAAAGCTACTATTAAATGCAACGTGTTATCCTTCTGGGTTTTTTTACAGTGTCCTGTTTTTTTAGCCCTGTTTATTCTATACCACACACTCTCTTCAGGAAGTGTTTTTATTTGTTTGGTGGTGAACACCCACCTTTTGTGGGTAAAAATCTCTCTTTTCTTCACTCTTTTATGAATATTCCTGTCGTTATTGTGATCTTTCAGTAAATTTGGGTTCTGACCTATAATTTCTGCCAGTGTTCCTCCATTATCAGAAGAGGTGGGGGGGGAAGGGGAGCAGCCTTGAGTGGGTTTAATATCTCAGCTGGGTTTTAAACCAGCCCACAGAGCTGACTGTTGTGCACTATTCCTTCCTCAACACCTCAATTCCAGCTACTTTTATTAATGGCATTGGAGCCATGGCAGGTGAATCCCCACAACTCTTCCCTTGCACAGTTTCCCTGTCTCTTTAGTCCATTTAGGGGATTGTCCATATTGAGCCATTCTACAGAAGTTGGGATTGACCACTGTGGCACAGAGGAGCAAGATTAGGGGCCTTGGATGGTAGTGTAACATTGGGCTGGCACCCAGGACAGACCTACAGGATCAGTAATAAATCATGAAATAGGAGGGAGCATGGCAGGGGGGTGGAACCAGATGCTCTTTATGGTCCCTTCCAGCCCAGACCATTTTTTACAGTGGTTCTATGATTTCTCAGTGTGGGAGCTGAGGAGAGAAGTAGAGGTGAGACCTCCCTGACTCTCAGAGCTGCAGACACCAGAGCAGGATCTCCTGGTCGTGGACAGCAGGGATTTGCTCCCTCCATCCCTCCCCACATTCCTGCTTCATCCTCCTTCTGCAACATTTCACCCACCTACAGAGCAGGCCAAAGAAGTCCTAGGAGTCTTTTCCACCCTAAACAATTCTATGATTCTGTGATTGCATGATAATGGACATCCAGGAAGGTCCCCAGTCTCTCCTTTCCCCTGGTAATAATCCTGGGAGGTTATTGCATTAAAGCTTTTCGAGTTTATTGTCTTGCAATTTAATATTTCTTTGAATAGGGATGGAAGAAAAGGAGGGACACCATGGTGAGGGAACTTCAGGATGTGGAATTTACAAAAACTGGGCTCTGTCCTTGGTTCAGGAGGCATTCTCTGGCCAAGACAGCACTCTTCACATCTTTAGGATGACGATAATATTTCTGGCTGGTAGAGGAACCCTTAATTGATCAACATACAGAAGACACTACATTAATGCAAAGTTATTGTCCCCAGAAAATAAAGAAAAGCTAAAAATAGCATAGTACATTTTGACAGAGCTTTTGTTATCTTCTTTTTATGTTCAGTTCCTTCGAGTCTGTCTTTTTTCTCGTCAGGAAAGCTTAATTACCATTTTCACTTTCATTTCATTACTGGGGCCAGGTTTTGGTGCTCTGTAGGCAGCCACTAATTGTTCAGTCCCCACATGAGATGAAGGCTTCTTGGTGCAAGGAGCACTGCAGGCATGGATGGAACAGACCCTGCTCTGTATGGAGGCAGGGAATTAGAAAATTTTCATGGCAAAGCAGAGCTCTAGGATCTCAACCATAAAGAAAGGCAAAGGCTTGCTGAGGCAGCTTTCCCCACGTTTTAATGCTATCAATTTGAACCAAAGCTCTTAAACAGCTTTGGTTTTTTATTGAAGTAATCCTGAGGTTGAAGAAGTGTCCTTAGGTCTGTGTCCCCCAGCTGCTGGATGCCCACTTCCATAGGTTCCCGTTAGTGTGCCTAGCAGAGAGGCTGCATGGAGGCAGGGAAGAAGCTGAGTAAGGAAATTCAACCTCCAGGAGCTCCTCAGTGGAGCATTGTTGGAACCCAGGAAATTCCTCTGGCTGCCCTGGAGGACTCGAGACCCTGTCAAGGGGCTCAGAGACCTTGGCATGGAGCCAAAGACACCTGTGCCTTTGATTTTGACCCATGGAAAAAACATTTATCAACCTTCATATGAAGAATTGCAAGTCAAGAGAGTTTAAGTAGAATAATAGTTAGTTTGTCACCCGGTGAAAAATAGATTTTTGGGGTTTTTAGAATGGGGGTTCAGGAGGAAAGATAGAGGAATCTGGGAGTGTCCAGTCTTTCTCCTTCTTCCCAGCCTCCATCTTCTGGGTGATGGTGATCTAAACTTTTGGATTGGTTTAGAGTAGGAACACACTGTCCAACATAGGTGATAGGTATTGGGAAGTTTTTGTAAATAATGT
>JAYDZK010000169.1:9816889-9828988 GCA_034509185.1 Euphonia xanthogaster
ATGTACACGTGGTTTTTAGTATAAAAGATAACACCGCCCCTGAGGCGGCCAGCGCGCCACAACCCGACCTGCCGGACAGACCTTGGCGGGTGGGAGAAAGAATGCTACAGATAACAGCAAATAAACAACCTTGAAACCCAGAACAGAAGAATCCTGACTCCTCCTTCGGCTGCTGGGCTGGGAAAAGAGGCTTGTACGTATCTCAGAGTCACTCTGACCAGCAGAGATTTTGAGAGAGCATGAGAGTGACCAGCTGTAGAGGGCAAACAGAAAACATCAAGTTCTCCATCCTGCCTCCCACTATTTTTTTTAAGCCTATAAATATTATATAAAATTATCTCTAAATAAATTTTGTATAGTTAATACTAAAATTATACAGATAAATTTTACCATATTTTCATAATGTTATGTGAATTTTACACATAAAATTTCTGAACGTCTGTGAAGGCTTCAGTGGCAGAGAAGGTATTTGGGGAACAGGACTGAAGGAGGAAGAGGAGGAACCGAAACAGGAGCAGGAAGAACAGAAGGTCTACCCCTTCCTCCTGCCAGCCTGGTTTCCATGTTCCTTCTCACCAGATGGGCTGCAAGTGTGGGGCACACCTGGCACCTTGCGAACACTGCCTCCATCAGTAGCACATTCAGAAGCAAGGTAACAGGCTCGAAATTTATGAGGATGGACATGTGGCTGGGCTCCCCTCCTCTGGCTGGGAGGGGAAGTCCAGCCCGATGGATGGAGTTACCTGCTAAATCTAAATGAGTAATGCTGGGAGGGAAGCCCAGGCTCTGTAGCCTGGATATCAGCACTAACACTTCCCCCTGTCATGGCCCATATTCCCAAGCAGCAGCATGAGGGATGAAAAGAGAATTTAGTGGGGCCAGGGCAGTCCCATTTACCCTTTGGGCATGGCCCCTGCTTATTTACACAGTGCTGGGGGCTGCCAGGAGCATAAAGATGGTGAGACCCAGCAGGCTGCCTTTATTTCAGCATTTGAGACAGTCTCTCCAAGTTTGTTGCAGCAAGAATCTCTTGACTTGGAATTACCAAACAGCTTTGGCAAAGACCTGAGATCAGGAAGGCTTTGGGGGTGGGATGTGCCTTCCCTTCGTTTTCTTGTCAACATTGCCCCACAGCAGTGTTGGCAGTGGAAGCTGTGAGCAGTGGGATGAACAAGTTGTCTTCATCTGGCAAACAACACCATGAAAGTTTTAACAGCACCATTAACAATTATGCATGGGCTGGTTACTCTGTGCTGAAGAAGCTGAGTGGAGCAGGATTGTCTGCCTGTGAATTTCTCAGGTTTGAATCTCTGTGGCTGAGCAGTGTTCTGCACACAGAAAGGCTGAAAACTTTGCTCCCTCCAAGCTCCTGCAACTGGTTTGGTGATAGGGGAGCATATTAATGCTGCCACCTGGTATTCCTGACACATCTGAGGGCTCATTTTGCAGTACAAAACTCCCTGGGGAGGGAATGGATGAATGGGCAGATAAAAATGATCAAGGGATCTGTAATTCACATGTTTGAAGCAGGGTTCTCATTTTGCTCGCTTTGTTCTCTGCTAGGCATTTGTAAAGATAATTCTTTCTGAAAATGGAACCTCCTTTGACATTTCTGAAAGCTCCCACACACAGAGCTTGCTCTGCTCCTTGGCTTTTAGAGGCAACCACAGCAACTACAAATGAATGAAACCCCACGGATCTTTAGATCCCTCCAGTGACCAGAGCTTTAAACCTAAAAGCTCTTTGGACTAGAGGTAAATGCTTTTGCCTTATCCCAAAACTGGCTTCTGCAAGAGCAGAAGATGAAGTGTTTGTCCAAGCACTGGTGCCTCTTACAGTGATGATATAAATTAGTTTGATGATATAAATTAGCTTGATGATATAACTTAGTTTGATTATATAAATTAGTTTGATGACATAAATTAATTTCTAGCACGCGTGTGCCTCTGATACCTGCTGAAGCTCTGACAGAGGATGGGTGCAGCCAACCTGAAACAGATGGAGAATTTCTCAGCTCCTAATTCTTCAGGGACAAACAGCAGTGCTTCCCTCAGTGCCTTTAGCTGTGGGACTCCCAGTACTAGGCTTGAGTCTGATTTTTCCCTCAGCTTGGGGGTGAAACAAAAAACTGCTCAGTATTTCCAGAGCATAAATCCAGCAGCTTGGCTGGGAACACCTCTGTGATTGCAGTGTCAGCTTTTGAAAAGAAGAAATTCTTGTGGTGGGTTTTTCCTTTTCTGCCTGTGTGTTTTGTTTGCTGTTTCTTTGGGTTTTGCTTTGTTTTCTGATTTTTTTTTTTTCTATTAAGATAGCTAAGGAACTCTGAACTACTGCCCTCAAAATGGCTTTCCAAAACTGAAGCATGGACTAGGTTCTGGAGTGTGGTTTTCACCCTTGACCCTCAGAGCTGCTCTCAACCACCTCTGGCAGCTTTTGCTTTGACTTTTTTATGTTCAGGATCAAACCCAGAAGCAAGATAAAGGAGATTTAGACTATCTTTTGGGAAGTAGAGCCTTCTAGGATACCTCCCTCCCAATAGCCTGTGTGTTATAAAATAGAAGTGAACCAAAGTAGGACTGAAGTAGGAATTGGAGGAGGTGAATGTGGATTTTCCAAGCCTCTGGCAGTGGAAGCAGCAGGTTCTGCATATTTATTGATTACATACCTACTGCACATCCTAGGAGGGGGGATTCAGAGCTTAAGGTGGGCGTATTTATTGTGTCTGGTTCAGAAGTCAGCATGAATAAATATGAAGCAGCAGAATGCAATTGGACTGCTGACAAGTTATTTTGACTTGCTTACATGCAAGAGGAGGGAGAGAAGAAGGGAGGGAAGGAGGGAGAGGAAAAGGGAGGGAGCCAGGCTGGGCTGTGAGCTCTGCACAGGGACAGAGGGGCTGAGGGCTTGGTGAAGAGCACATTGGAAGGGACACAGAAGGATCTTCAAGTCCAGCTCTTAAGTGAATGGCCCATATGGGATTGAACCCACAGCCTTGGCATTATTAGCACCCTGCTCTGACCAGCTGAGGCAATTTCAGGGTCATTTGTCACTCTAATGAATAAATCGGGCTCTGGATCCGTGGGAAGCCTTGGTAGTTATTTTTACTTGTTTTTGTTTGTTTTCTTTCAGCATCTTTTTGGCATGAAAATAAATTATAAAACATCTATCAGTATAGGAAAGTTGTAAAGGAGTAAATTCTTTTTTTTTTAAATATTTTGTCTAACATGAAGAAAAAGAGTCCTTCCATTTGGATTACATACACAATGTATGGGCTTTCAATCTGCTCTGAAAGGATTTGCTTGGGGAATACGAAATATTACATACCAATTGCTTGTGATAAATTTAATCCTCTCCCCAGTAGCAGCATTAAGGGCCTAATTTGGATTTACAGCAAAGCCTAGATAGCAATTTCTTTTAGTGCAGCAGCATAAACAGCCCCTCATGTGAATGAGAATCAGGACCATTGTGTCCCCAAAGGTATCAGAGGACATTTGTGAGAGCTAAGAATTAATTCACTAACATCTTCATTTTCTTAAGGATGTGTGGGGGCATTCTTGTCAGATCTGAAGCTGGACAAAAGAGCCCCAGAACACTTCAAATCGGTGACTGGGAAGAGGAGTGGGGGTGTCCGTAGTCCTAAGGCTCTTTCAGGGGATAGGAGGCAGTGACTTTTAGGAGGCAGAATCTCCAGGATCCCTGCCCCATTCCCAACTGCCTTTAGTGGATCCCTAAGACAAGGTCTGTGGGAAGTTGCAGCTTCCAGGAAAAAATGAACTTTTGTGCAGTGTAAAGCAGCATCTCCATGGGATTTGCCACTTCCTTTCTAAATGTGTGTGCAAATAAATAAATAAATAAATAAGTATGTGCAAAGCCCACTGGCCACCACTTCCCTGATCCTACCTGTGGCAGGCTCCAGGACCAAGCCCTGAGCTCTGCTCTGCTCTGCTGGGAGTAGCCAGGCTCTGAGGATGTTCTGGAGGCAAGACTTGTCAGGAAAGGTAATATTTTTTATGGGAGCAATTCGCAGAGGTGAATAAAAGGGACAAGCTTTTAGAGCTCCCGGGTCCTTCTTCATGTCTGAAATAGGAGCAGCAAGAAACAAGCCAGGGAAGTGCAACTCATAACTCTGGACACTGAACACCAGGGCCTCGATAGAGATGTTGTTTTTACAGCACTTTATAATTCTTATCCCCTCCTCTCAGCTTACAGCTTCTTGTTAAACCAGCAATAAATTACCTGCTGCTCTCATTTTCTCTCTCCCTCTCTTTCCCAGAGGACTGAATGACTTTTTTACTTCTCCTCATGCTAAAAATGTTCCTCCTCCACTTCCTGGGTACCAAATACCTTTCCTCGCCCAAGGTGTCACCAAGTTAATGAATCAAATTAAAGCCTAAAATTAAATTGAGCAGTTATTCTCAGTTTGTTCTTAGTGCTGCAGCTTGCATTTATAACCTAGACCCAAAGACAGGGAGGTGTGTGTGCCTGAAAATCAGCTTGTTTCACGCTGAATACATCAATTGCTTTAATAAAATGTACTATGCTTAAATTGACTTTGTGCCACCCAAATAAAGCAGGCAGAATTCCCATGGTGATGAAGAACTGGCAGCCACACTTGGAACTTTTTCTGGCATGCAGAGCTGCTCTATGATTTTTGGGTCTATGGAGTTTTGGTGAGGGTGATCAGCCCCTGGGGGAGCTGTGAGTTAATCCTGCACTGCCACCAACATGTGCAGAGGGTCTCATTTCCAAACTTGGTCACTTTTTACCAGAAATTTTAATATCCCCCACTGGATCCATCCCACTGTCTCTTCAGGGGCTTAATCACTGGGCACAGCTGAATGAAGTGCAGAGCATCCCTTGGCTCTTCCACAGATGAGCCTGGCAAATGGCAGAGGGAGGCTCAGGTTTGACCCAACCTGTCTGGAAGGATCTGTTTCTCTTCATTAGGCCAGAACTGTTAATTTGGATACTTCCTTCAGGAGATCTGTTTTGATTTTTGTTGTTTTTTTTTTTTTTTTCCTTCAGAACAACATTTTAAGGACAAATTAAGCTCTGTGTGTTTAAAATAAATAAAGAGCACTTAACATGAAGAGTCACCACCTTATTTCAGTTAAATCAAATATCTCTGCTCACTGAAAATACTTGAGGGAGCCTGAAGTTTCATTTCAGAAACCTTTAAAATATTTCTACAATTATTATTTTGGTATAGCTACTGAACTGGAAAAATTATTTTTTGCACAGCTCTGAGTAAGGCAGAAAGATACTTATTTGAATACTTTGATTAATTATGCCTCTATTCCCAGCTGAACAGAAGTGGAAATTCCAAGTCAAAAGAAAGTATTGCTTATCCTTTCTCCACCACTTTGGTAAAAGGCTTTGAATATGCATGTACTCCCTTCCACAAGGGTAAGGCTTCTGCATCCTGCTGGGAGCTGCTTCATGACATTAAAGTCATTTACATTTTGTCTGTCCCATGCCTACTAGCCAGGTTTCAGTCGTATATTAATATTAAACAAAAATAATTGCACTGCTTTTCCACCCTCACCCTGTGGTTTTCCACACCTCTTGCCCTCATTCGTAAATGTTTCATTGCTGTTGGCCTGCCTGGGAGTCTGGAACTAGAGAGAAGGAAATGAAGGGTGCAGATTTGAATACTGATAACAGTTCAACTGAAAATTTCAATATTTTGGTTAATAACAGAGGAGATTCTCCGTGGAAAGGTGCCTTGTGCTGCTCTTTCCCCTGCCGTGGTCGCAGGTCCTCTGCTGCAGCCTCCTGTCCTGTGCCAAAGGGACAGGAGGGAATCTCAGAGATGTGCAGCACACAGAGATAGATGTGCAGCACACTGTGTTTTTTCACACAGCACACCTGTGTCACCATCACATTTTCTAAAAAATACCTTTGCCCAGGATTTTTCTCCTGGGAAGCTGAGAAGCCTCAGAGGAAAAGGAAAACAGTAATTGTCTGATTTGCTTCTCCTGTGTTTTGCTGCTTTGGAATGTGTTTGGAGATTGTTTACCAGCAGGTGGTTGTTTCATTGGTTTCATGGGAATTGTTTTTGACTTAATGACCTTTTGACCTTTTGACTTAATCAAGGCCAGGTGGTGTTGGGACTCTGGAAGGAGTCATGAGTTTTCTTTGGTATCTTTTTAGCCTTCTGTCTGTATCCTTTCTCGATTCTTGAGTATAGTTTAGTATAGTTTTAGTATAGCATTCTTTTATATAATATAGTAATATGAAATAATAAATTAGCCTTCTAAGAACACGGAGTCAGATTCATCATTCCTCCCTTCAGCGGGGGTCCCAAAAAATACAACACACCTGAGATGGGAGCAGGGGTGCCTGGATCAAGGAAGCTTTTTGGGGATGGCAGGAGGAATCAAAATTCAAGAAATGCAGATGGAAGAGCTCTGCCCAGCTGTTGGCACATCTGGCTGTGCTCCCGTTGTTTGTCCTGCAGGCACTGGGGCTCCCCAGGGAAACAAGAGTCCATCTCTCATGCAGGAATGCTAAAGCTCTGCTTGCCTCCTCCACTGGCTTTAAAACACATCTCAAATGACAAATGGCCAATCGATACAGGTATGGCTTTCTATTTTTTTGTTGATCAATAGGTGTTGCAGCTGTCTGCTGTCAAAGATGTGATTCACTGTGACTCTTACAAAAGCTGAACCATTTTGAACCATTTGTGTTCTCCTTATATAGTATTTGAATTCCCCCTGAAGCAGCTGCTCAATGATTGACCATTTCTCACTATTGGAGTTTTTTCACACAGAAAAGTGTCTTAGAGCCCTGCACTCCCTTCTGGCCCCAGCCTCAGTGGTATTCCTGCGTGTGCACAATTCTGCTTTTTTAGTGACTGGATCCAGAGGAGCTCTGTTGCCACAGAGATCTGAGAGAGAGCAGAGAGCTGTCATGGAAAGAAACACATTATTATGGCTTTTGTTTTCAGCATTGACTAGCCAAAACTCTTTGGGTGGCATGAAAGAGCATCACCAGCTGCTTACACCCCTCAGTGCCTGTGGAACCGTGCCAGGAGAGCAAATTCCCTGCTTACTGCCAGGCAGTTCTGCTCCATTCACACTTATAGGAGCAGGAATTGCATCTTTTCCTTGAGGTGGTTGAAAATGGGCATTGATAAGTACTTGGCAAGAAGAATGCCACTTTATTTTCTGGGCATGATTGATAGAGGATGACTACAGCAAGCCTTGGCTGTCCTCAAAGAGAGACGTCCCTCCACGAGAGAAATGCAGTGAAACAGAGGCAACAGAATGACAGACAGAGGTGGGCGTCCTGTGTGAGCAGCTCACAAATCCTCCTGATCCATCCTTTTCACCTGCCAGACAAATTGCAATTGTCAGGCACCAGGCAAAAACGACATTTTGTGACACTGAGCACCTGTAGCCCCCCTCTCACACAAGAGGTGACAAGAAAACCACAGACTTGCAGTGGTTCATTGCATCCCTTGCAGGGATTTGGCCCCACACTCCTGCTTTCCTTTCCAGAAAAAAACAAAACATGAGGTGCTGTGGTTTTATTTGAGGAGCCCAAGAAACAGGCCATTAACAAATATCCCATAGGGAAAGAGGATCTCTTATTCACAATAAAAAACATCACCACCAGACCCCATAGCCTTTCCTCCCCACTCCCTCAGGGCAGGGAAGCACTTGAGGAAATGCTGATGGGATCAGGTGGAGTGAAAGGCTGGGTATAAATGCACAAATCCTTTAAACAGTTGAGGAAATGGGCCCATGGGGTACCTTTTTATAAATGTGCAGTGGTCCTGCACACCATTAAAGGAGTCTATTTTAGCAATTTCACTGTAAATTTTGAAGGCTCCAACAACTGCAGCTGTGACAATTGGTAGCATTTTGCACACTCAGGAGCAGGCTGACCCAGCCTGAGGGGCACTGCATGGTTCTGCTGGTCTGCTTCCTGTCTCAGAGCTGGGAAAGCAAACAGGCTGAAGAGTGGATAGACAAATAATTCTGAATTTGGTGCTGATCCCTCTGGGCCTTTGTGCTGGTGAGGCACAGATGGGCTCACAGACAATTTCAGGCTCAGCACTGATCTCTGCAGACCTCCATAAGCTAGATAAATAATTTCAGTTTCTCTGCTGATACCCCTGAGTAAACAGATAGATTCACTTTCTGGCCCACTCCCTCCAGCAGGCCAGGGGATAAGCAAACAGAGGGACAATTCAGGTCCTGCTGTGAGCTCTCACATCCTTCCAAATTTAGATTTTGGATGTGAGCAGATCTTGTTCTTCAGCCCCTCCCTTTGCTGAAGTGGGGTTACAACTTCAGCTGTCAAGTTTGATGTTAAAAACTAAACTTTGTCCCATCTTGTACTAATGTAAATCAACCATGCTGAGAATTGTTTCCTTTCTTTTAAGAACTGCTAATTTTTTGAAAGGTCTGGTTGAAAATGGAACCACGTCTCCTCTATTACTTCTGTCTCTCCTTTAAGAATGCTTAGAAACAATAAAATTGTGTACTTGCAGCAATTCCCTCTTTTATTTAACACCCAAATATAGTGATGCTAATAATATGAGACATCAGATTCAGTTTCCTATTTTGGAGGTTCTTTCTGGTTTGTTTTCTTTTATTTTACTACCCTCCTCCCTTTGATGCTGGGGAGGAAATCCCTGACTCTTGCTCCAGCCTCAGCCCATCTTTACAGTCCTAGATGTGAAGGCCCAGATCTGAATCTGCCTCCTTGTCCCTCAGAGCTTGGCTCAGGACAGTTTATGACTGAGGGGTCCCAACAGCCTCCCAGGAGCTGTAGTCTGCTCCTACTGCCCCTTTTTTTTATTCTTTTGCATTTTCTGAAAGAATATATGTTCTCTTTTAAAATAGCTACTGAAAACCATGTCATTAAGTGAAAAAAATCCAGATTATTTTTTCTGGGTTATTATTTTCTGGACGAAAAAAATCCAGATTATTTTTCCAGCCCTAGGACTGTGGGATCTCTGGTGACCACTACACACTGCAATTTGACCTTAGGACACTTCCTTTTTTTTTTCTTTTTTTTTCTTTTTATTTTTTCCTGAGAGGAATTACCTGCATACATTTATCAGTCTGTCTTTTGGGACAGAGAATAATGAGTAAGACAGAGTTGAAGTACACAGTACTTTCTGGGATGTTTCCTGACATCCTGACTCAGGTGGTCTTGATTCAAAAGGTTAATTTATTATTATAAATTATTAATTATTTATTATATACTGGTTATTTATTAATCAGATGATAATTAAGATATTGGTTTAACCAGTTATGAAGTGAAAAATAAATATCTAGAAAAGGTGAGGTCTTTTCTGTATCTTCTGGATTTGTGGCATCCAAGGAACCCCCTTTTCCTGCCTGATTCCCAAGGTTTAGCTCTGTCCTATCTTGACTCTAGGGACTGCTTCTTTATGAGAGAAACTAACAATCAGATGAGTTTATTACATGCCAGTGATGCAGTGAAATTCAATTAATTTGTTTGCTCTGCTTCCCAAAATGAGAAATAGACATGGCAGAAATCCCTGTCAGCAGACAGACGCAATCTGCAGAGTTTTCCAGGTCACACTGTCCTTCCTTGCACACCCCTGGGCTCTGGGATGCTGCAGAGGGTGACAGGACACTCCCACAGACAGAGGGAGGACACTCCACCTTCCCTGGCAGGGTTGGGTTTGCACAGCTTGGATGGAGAGGTCGCCTTTGTGTCCTGAGGAAACCTGCAGGAGGGACCACGAATGGAAGGCCAGAAAGCTGCTGAGGATTCTGGCAAGTTCAGCAGGATGAGACCCTGGTGTGTTACTGATGTGAGTGGGAATTCAAAAAGAAAATCCCAGGAGGATTCAAGTGGGAAAGATCATCACTGAAATGGTTTTACTCCGGCTGTCAAATTCTCCTCAATAAAGAGCATCTAATAGCTTTTTCCCAGAGGAGTGGAAATCCCTGCCCTTATATTCATCCTAAAGAGCACATCTTGATAGCTGTGAGAGTTGGCAGGCTGTGACTTGAAGGTATTTGGTACAATTGAAACACGGAGTCCATCTGCAGTCTATTAAGTGCCACAAATGCTGGAAGTCAGTCCAAGGTAAAAGTTCCTTTTCTCTTTTTTTCAGGTTCTTTTGTAAGAGAGAAAGTGGTGCTGGCACCAGGAATTTCCTCCAGTTCTCTAGTTTTCCATCACATTTGCTGTTTAGTCTGCTGCTTGTTCCTTCTCTTTCTCTGTCCCACATATCACAGACCTTTGTCTGCTCATCAGTGATCCCTCCTCCTTCTCCCTGGCCCCTAGGCATCACTTTCTCCCCATAACTGGGCAGACCCACTGTGATTCACATCTGACCTCACTTTTCGGACTGTCCCCAGCCCTTGGCATCTCCATCTGTATTAAGCAGGACACACACTGATGATTTTCCACTGGCTGATCCGCTGAAGGGATGTTTATCTGTGCATCAGGGGCTTGCTCCTCCACTTTCTCACCTGAAATAGCAATAGCACTGCAGGCTCTGGAGGTTTTGGAGCAGACTGTGAGATTTGGTGGTTGAGGAGGAGGGCAGAGAGTGAGAGATGACTGGCAGGTCATGGAAATGTGGGTAGGGATTTCCTGAATTTCCCTTAATTTTCAAATTGCAAAAGAAGCAACATATGAAAACAAAAGGAGGTGGATGCAAAAACTGTCAGGACATAAACATCATCCAGCATGGGTGGTGAGGCTCCAGGTGCAGAGTATTGTGAAAGCCATGTGCTTGTATGGTTTTCAAGGGAAGAAGGGAATGGATGGAGGAGAAATCCTTTCAAGGTAAGTAAATATGCAGAAACCATTCATGGGCAAGGAGCCAGGCTTGGGGGGGCCTGAGACAGAGCCCCAGGAAAACTACAGCAGTTTGGAATATGATGAAATCTTTGGGTGTTGTCTGCTGGTACAGAGCTCACCTCCCAGGAGAGAGAAAAAGTCTGCAGGAAAATGGGGGTTCCTGGAAGATATTCCAGCACTGGCTCCAGACAAGCCTTTTGTGGCTGTTAGGCCATAGCAAAAATCCAACAGTGTAAAAGAGTAGTGGGGGAGAGGAATGACCTTCTGAGATTTCAGCTGTCCAAGAAATTAACTTGGAGTAGACACTACAGTTCCAGGAAAGCTGTCAGCAAGCAATGAAAGCAAAGAGGGATTTTGTTTAAAAAAAAAAAAAAAAGTTTTCTGTTATCTGAGAGAGGAAATGCAATCAGTTTAGAAGAGAATGACAGAAGATCTTTTTTATATCTGACCTCTAAAAGCCCTGGAGTACATTGGCTAAGGAAGATTTAATTGTGTGCCAGCAGCACTGCTGGTAGAGAGTTAAGAAATTTCACCTGGAGCTGGGAGAACTTCTGTAGCAGATTAAAGAAAAAGGGACTAAAAAAAAAGAGAAAACAAGCAAGCAAGCAAAAAATCCATCAACTAAATCACCAGAGAAAAAACTCCAACACTTTTCTGACACTGTTTCTGGAATTTTAACAGCATCATAACAGAAAATAAAGCAGCCCCACAAACCTCCTGTACTTTAATGAAATTACAAGAAATGGTAATCATGGTGTAGAGTAAATAGATAGGAGTGGGGACTCCCTACACTTCTGGAGTAGAAAGCTATATTTTATTGCTCATGAACACAGTATAAACTATCAGTAGTGACAATCCGAAGAGCAGTGTGAATAATTAAATTTTCTTGAATTAATTTCAAGGGATCTTGATTGAAATTAAACCCCAAAGTGCTGTGAGCAAGCTGTTGTACTAGCCCAGGAAGCAGAATAGTTTGGTGAGTGTTTTAAAAGTGATGAGTGAGTGTGACAGGATGCTTCACACCAAAGGCCTTCTGCAAGCTGTAGTCCAGCAGTGTATTTTAGACTAAGTCTTGGGCATTACTTAAAGAGGGAAAATTGATGTGGATTTTTTGGTGCCAAGAGACATCTTGAGGTCTTGGTTTCACAAGACACTCAGCCAAATTCTGGCATCCATTCTCCAGGAGACTGCAGGCAGCAGCTTCCTGCCCAAAGTTCTTGATTTGGGGCAGAATGTAGTATCTACTAAAAAAAAAAAAAAAAAAAAAAAACCAAAAATGAAAAAAAAAAAAAAAAAAAA
>JAYDZK010000169.1:9851531-9868123 GCA_034509185.1 Euphonia xanthogaster
ATGGGATGGGATGGGATGGGATGGGATGGGATGGGATGGGATGGGATGGGATGGGATGGGATGGGATGGGATGGCAGAACTGGTGTGGGGTGGGATGGCAGAACTGGAGAGACACCCATCTCTCCATCCTGGCCACGCTGCTGGTGCACCTCTGCTGCTGAGGGAATCTGAGTGTGAAATGCCAGCCCAGCACGTGGGAATCTGCAGAGCTGAGCTGAGCTGCAAGCAAAGCACAGTGAGGGAGGGGGGGCAGCAAGACTCAAAGTTCCCTCTGTGTCCCTGCTGTACTTGTCAGTCCAGTCCTGGCTCCCCAGGGGCGCCTAAGGGCTCTGGCTCTGCAGGCTGAGCGTGCTCCAGCCCACAGGCTGGGGAGGGGAATGGCTCAGCATCATTTCCTCTGAGAGATGCTGCAAATGATAGGACTGGTGGCAGACTGAATACAAAAAGTGTTGCAGCGTCCAGCAAAGCCACAGCCAGAAGGGCCACAGCATTATGCCATTAGTCAGAGCAGATGCTTGTGACAGTGGCAGTGACTGCTCATCTTGTTACTCAGGGAGGGCAGCAGCCGTGGGGCTGGCAAGTGTGGAACAAATAAACCAGGCTCTTCTCTCCTTCCTGAGCTGCCTGCCACGCTCAGATCTCACTTAAGGCAAAGAGAACAGTGAAGCAATGGTGACAGCTGACACAGCCCTTCACAGCCAAACCACTGCTGGAAACAGCTGCTGAAACAAATTCTGGACAAAGATGGCTTAGTCAAGGGCTTGTAACTTTGATCTCCTTTACTCAGACTCTATTCCCCTGCCTTTTCCTGAGGTTTCATTCTACCTTTACAGCACCAAGCACCTCAGGACAGCGATCCCAGGTTGCCACTGTCTTGTCCACCCTCACATGCACTTGGACAAGAAGTTAACACCTTTCCTCCTCGGTCCCCAGCACACTGACTCATGGGACAAGCATCCCATAGGAGTCCTGTTCTTGCCTTTAGGGCCCCTCTCTGCTCCAGGGCTGACACATCTACTGGAGTAGGTGCAAACATCTGGAACAGCTGCTGTGAAAATGGGCTCAGCCTCCACACTGAGAGAAAGCAAAACTTCTCCAGCTGCTCTTTCTCTCCTTGAAGAGGAGGTGGAGAAAGGGGTGTGATCTACAGCTTGGGCAGCAAAGAAGGGTCTGCTGTGGAAATTCTCCAACCCCCTCCCCAGGCCATCCATCTTGTCTTGCAAAGGACACACCAGAATCTCCTGATTAACATAAGTCATGTCCCTCTCCTGGAAGGTGACTCTCCCTCTCACAGTCCCACCCTTCACAGTGAGTGTCATTCAGGGCAGAATTTGCAAGGCCTACTACAGCCTTGTTGAAAAACAAGACATCTGCCACTGGTGTTTTGCTGGGTACAAAAATGCTTGACAAGTGATGGGATTTAAGGATGTGGAAGGCCTCAGACAGCACCAGGCTTTGCTTTCTGCCCTCAAGATGAATGAGAAATGTGCTGTGAGAAATGTCTCCTCAGCAGCACACCAGGCTAAATGCCATGGTCAATGTACCAAAGCTGGGCAAGAAGAGAAATGAGGATTTAATTTATATACAGCTTGTCTTTAAAAGTCCCACTTTTGATTTGGAGCATTTCCTTATATTCAAGATGCAAAGAAACAAATGAACTGTGTGGAAAGTTCCAACAGTTCTCAAAGGAAATGACAACATCTGCAGTGTGCCCCTGCCTTTGGAAAGTGTATAGGCAACTGTAGGCACTAAGAAAAATCATCTTGGATGAAAATTGAATTTATTTTTTTTTTACCATCACCTCCCTGCCTCTCTGGCAGTGTTGCAGGCAGTAACTTACTGGAAGCTCTAAGTAAATCCATGAAACACTTGGCTGCAGCAGTCTGCATCTGAATGCCTTTGCAATTTTCATTTAATCAGCTGGCAGCTGTAATGAGAGAGATGGGTCTGCAAAGGCATCTCTGTCTGAGGAGCTCTGACACAAAGTTCCTGGCAGGCACAGGTGCCTTGCTCCCAGACAGACTGCAACAGGAGGTGTGGCTGGGAAGGGCTGGAAAGGCTTTGGCAGCACCTGAGGCAGGAGAAGTAGCTAGGAGGTGTTCAAGGAGAGAAGGTAGCCTTGGAGCACCCCCTGAAATGCTCCACAGACCTGTCACCCTATTGTGGGAGTCTGCATCCATGACCACCTCCCTCCTGATCCCAGCTGGCTCATATTGATCATGGTCCCCCCTTGCCTTCCTCTCTGTAACTTGGCTCCACTTTAAAATCCTAATGCAAACAGGCAAACCTTTCAAAGCTGCTGCTGCAATCATGTCAAACTACACAGTGTTTATCACCAGCTTAATTATTCTTAATTGCTTTACTTGCTGCTGGCAGGCTCTCATTAACATGGCTAAAAAACCAATCAGACCAAGAAGCTCCCTGTATTTTACTGTGTATCTCAATTCATGAGGGCAGACTCTTGCCCAGTTTTCCCAAGGAAACACTTTTGTGTCTGTCAGCAGCTGCTGTTGTGCCATTTTCCCTCCTTTAACATTTTCCCACTGTTGTGTCCCAAGCTGGTTTGATATGAAAGATACAAAAATGCTGATTTCTGTCAAACACCATGAATATAGGTGGCTGGATAGAGAGGAGAAAATACAACAACATGGCAAACATTATTAGCCACGATTTCATATTTACTTTAAACCCTTTAGTGAGAATATAAAAGTGTTTTGAGCATCAGACTGATCTTCTAAGCTCCTATTTTATGGCATCCAACACCACATTCCTCTAAGATGTTCCAATTCAGCTTAGAGTCTACCTTTTTGTCCATGTGATTCCTTTGTTCTGCTTTACTCAGAAGTCCATATGAAGGAGAAAACAGCATTTCTATGGCAAGACCTGCTTCCCATAAAGCCACAGTGGCTGTCATTAAACCTTATTTGCATTCTCTCATTATTTATCCCCTCAATGCTGCATTCCCTTTCTTCTGCATTGCTTTATTCAGGGGGCTTCAATATTACCTGGATCACCAACAGCATCATTGGGAATTGTTCTGGGTACCCTGAGGTGAGTGAAGCTCCTTTCCTGCCAGTTTTTCCATCCTGGTACTCCTCAACCTGGCAAGACCAGACAGTGGCAGGAAAGACTCAGGAGAGGTTCACAAACAGCCCTCTTCTTTTCTGCAAGAAAGGAGATATTCCTTCCCACCTTACAGGCACTGCAGCAAACAAAATGTGTGTTGTCCCTCTGGCTTTTCTCAGCAAGTGCTGATCTCTCTCTGTGGGAGATCCCACAAACCTTCACCCACTCTCTTTTATTGCTCACCTTAAATGACTGGCAGTGCTGCCCAGAGCAGGGCAAACTTGTAAAGAAAGGTGTGAAAAAGATCCCCAAAAAATTGCCTTCCTTTCCAAATCACAGGTGAAAATCTCTGTCCTCTTCCCAGAAATGAAGATATTTCCTGTGGAGAGCAGCTGGATGGTCAGCAGGGGAAATCCTCGCCGATTTGTACCTGTCCAGGTGCCAACATCAACTGCACCACGCACACAAATTTGTAGTTTGGCATTTTCTACAAACTAGATCTACCTTCAGGAACTACTAAAAAACCTTTTTCCTCCTCAACCTGAGAGATCCAGCTGGAGCATCTGGGGAGCTCCAGAAAGGATTTTAGAAACACCAGGCAAGAGGAGGCAAATTCTCAGTGGGTTAAGCATTATGTCCCCATTGGAATCAACAGGCTCTGACTGTCCACAGCAGCTCATGCCAGGTCTGGCACCAGAAATTCTCCAGCTTTACTTTTATGAGGTCTCGAGATGTGCTTATGGCTCACAGCAGAGCTCTGTGCCAATGTTGCCTTGCAAAAAAGCCCCAGTGTGTTAGTTTAACATTATTAGTAAATATTTAGCTCTGCTGCAGCAGCACTTTGTGGTTATTTGATACCTCCAGGGACAAATTTCTTGAAATAATAGGTGAAGTGCTGGGATTTGAGAGAGCTGAGTGTAATTCTCTGCTGTTGCAGACTCAGATCTTTGGCAGATCAAAGAGCAGTGCTGTGCTGTGCTAGGGCATCTGGGTACATCCCAAAGCCTTGGGAGAGGGGGTGCAGAGTAATGCAATTATGGCTATGCAGTTATTTTGTGTGAAAGCATAGAAAGCTCTTCAAATCTGAAGGGGGTGATAAAACCTAAGAGTTTCCAGGAAAGCCCAGTCAACCCCAAGATGCAAAAAAGGGCATTCAGTTGCCTTGTCTCAAATATGAACACAATATTTTTCCAATTAGCAAAAAAGTCATCCCAGCACTCAAGTGAGGCCTGTGTGGTTGTAAAGAAGGAGTCAAGATTTGGGTTCTAAGGAGAAGCATATTCAGGTCCTGCTCTGCAGATTTTAATGGTCTGTGAGCAAATAACCTGTAATTCCCACATGTGTGGAGTTATCTGGCTTGTAAATGTGTGTACCTTATAAAATGCTGGATTTGCTTGATCTCTTCTGCTATCATAAATCCCCCAGGGAATATTTATCCTGCCTTTGCATGGAGATGGTGAGAAGAACAAACTTTTAGTTCGAGAATATCACCATGGGCTGGGCTTCATGCAGACAAAAATGTCAGGTCTAGAAACAAAACGTGGTGTCCTGGATGCAGTATTTGAATCCATCTCCAGCCTCATGGAGAGGTATCCAGGAAAATTCCTGTCTTCTCTAAGAACCATTTCATCAGAATTGAGAGGAGAGGGTGACGTGGTTTGGGTGACAAGTAACTCTGAACCAGGAATGTCATTTTTCAGCCTGACTTCCCCAGTACTCCCAGCTTTCATGTTTAGCCTGCAAAACAAAGCAAATAAAAACATCACAAACAATCAAACAGCTACCTTAAGATAATATATGAGAGGAGAGGAAACTCTAGGTTAGTGATGAGTGGTCCATGAGAGTAAGGACATACTCACCCCCCCTGCAGTGCCATGGTTCCTTCAGCTGTGCATGCAGAGCCTCTCTCCTTGGCAGGAAAAGGGATTAATTATTTAGTTAATTAGTTAACGTGTAGCAATGTGAGGGTGGGAAAAGGCTGCAAGATAATTGTTACCATTATTATAAAAGCCACACAGCAGCTTCTCATAAATGCCTTCTTTACTTCTCATGTAAATGATGTTGTCAGTACCAGAAGAATTTTTCATCTCAAAAATTTCTATTAAACAGCTTTGTATTGGGCTCCAATTTGAAACCTATTCTAACTAGCAGACAATATGAAACAATGCCTAAATTATTTACCGCAAAGATTTAAAGCACAAAAGCTGTGACAAACCCATCTGAATTTAACGGATGGATGCAGAACACACTGCATCCAATTTCATAAATACCTTTGTATCCAAACCTTTTTTTGCCCTTCCTATAAAAAGTTTTTATGATGACAACTTTATTGGTGCTGAAATTGCTCCTTTCCTGATGTTCAGATCACAAGAACTTTGTTTGCCTTTTGTGCATTACCCATGATTATTTTGTCTCCTTGTTGTAATGCTATCCATTATTTCCCTTTTTCTATGTAGATTATTTGCTCACAGTCATGTTCTCCCCTGTCCAGTGGAGGGGCATGGCTGGGCTGGTTGTGCAGCAGCAAATAAAAGACCAGCACACCTCAGCCTCATCCCTGAGGGAGAGGTGATGGGCTGCAGAGATTATCCCTTCCAGGACCTTTGTCTCACATCAGTTGATATAAAAGGTCTGTTTGTGCTGGGGCAGCTCCATGGGTGCCACCAGCAATACATCAGTGAAGCTGCTTTTTGTCCAATGTGTTTGTTTTTTCCTTGCTGACCTTTCCTCTGGAACCGTTGTATTGGAAATCAATGGCAAGTTTTATGTTCTGGATTTTTAGCTTTGCTGTCACAGCCCAAAATTCGCAGAAGAGAGAAAACAGACAAAAGCCTTAAGAGGCATTTGGCAGGCAAAAAACCAAAAACAATTATCCCACGTGCTGTTTTTTAAAAAATCTCGCAAGCCATTCTGTGGCAGAAGCCTGGGCTCACATTACAGCTCCGGGAGCTCACTAGATTGCTCCTGCAAGCATTCTGCATCCCTCTGCATTCAGCGTGACGTGGCTGAAATCACAGAACAGAAATCAAGCAGAGGTGGTGCTCCAGACCTTGGTAAGGAAATGTGTGTGTGTTGCTAATCCAGCTCGAGCACTTCTAAGATATTGGACATGGCTCATGTTTGGCAAGTAAGCAGCAAAGCACTTCCTGAGCCATTATCTGCCAAGCTGCTGGGCTCACAAACCCATTTTCTGTAGCTACATCTGTGAGCAGTTCTGCCATCTCTTTCCTGTCTCCAACATATCTCCTTGATCACATCTTTAAGGGAGCCAAGGAATGCTTAAAAAGGGAATGTGACTTCGTCTCATTTCAGATTTTGGGCATTTTTGTGCTCAAATCATTAGCAGATAAGGAAGCTGTTTGCATCCCCTTTGGCAGCCAGCGATCAGTCTTTTCCAGCAGCTTCTTTTCGAATGTACTAGTTGAAAGGTTGGAAGAGAATTATTCCTGTTTAGGGTAATATAGATGTTTAGTGCACATTTTCCAAAGAAATAGCACAGCAAATCAAAATTGGAAAAGACCTGGTTAAAGAATATTTAGAGAAGTTATGACATCTTGAGGAACAGCTGAAGTTTTTCCTCCTGCACTTTGTAGTCAGGTGAGAAGATCCCTACACCTTTAGAGGTTATCTCTGCAAATTCTCTGTGCCTGAGGAATCCAGGAAAGCAAGCAGAGGAGTTCATCTTTCATGACAGAATGAAGAACCAAGGAAATTGCAGTAATCTAATACCCAGAAAGGCAGAAGATAAAATTATTAAACAATATCTTAGTAGTCATCTAGGGAATAAACTGATAAAAACAGCCAGCATGGATTGTTCAAGAACCTACTTTCTCAAACCATTTCTAATTTCATTCCTTGTCAGAGCAACCAGCCAAGTGGATAAAGAGGAGGCAGCAGATGAGATATGTCTTGAATTTATTAAGAGTATGACATTGTCTTGCATGACATTCTCTTAAGCAAAGAGAGAAATATGGCCCAGTGGGTGCACTCATAAAACTTGTGGATGGCTCTGTGCTGAGAACAGCACCAAGAGCTTTGCAGGGCAGGATTAGCAAAGGCTGGATTAGCTGGAAAATTAGCAGAAATCAGTGTAGATTACTTCAGTAAAGATAAGAGCAAAGGAATTCAGGCAGCTGTGAATGATTTCTTCTGGGGTATCTGCCACCACAACCTGAGAGTTTTTTGCTGTAGGAGTTCTTTAGAAAAATGTTTGCCCTTCATCAAAATGAGTCGTGAACTTTCTTTCCGTGAAGGGTCACTGGAAAAGCACAAAGCTATCAGACTTCATTTCTCAAAAAAAAATAAAAAAAGCTGAAATTCTCTGTGCAGGTTTGCTCTTCAGTAATTCCAGCCCCAAACTAACTGTTGACCCATTCTTAGTTTAGATAGTGTATTCAAACATCTAGGGCTGTTATTTTTCAGCTAGACAGACTCCATGGAAAAGAGCATCACTAATAAAACCCACATTTCCTGTGGCAGAGGAAAAGATGCTCCCTTGGGATGAATCTTTTGGAGTAATTAATTAATTAACCATGGCTTTCTTCAGTTCTGATTGAAAAGCAGAGGAAAGAGTGTTGCTGTGGAGTTCAGTGCTTTGGCTTTATATTGCAGTGGATATTACATTTACCCTTTTCATTTTTGGAGAATGCAGCTGAACTGTACTGCTGGAATGAAGGATGTTGAGAAAATAAACACAGCAGACAATAACAAATTGCTTGGGTGGAGTGGCATGTGCCAAAGCATATGCCAAAGCCTTTTCATGCCAAGAACACCAAGCTGCTACCAAAGCCGTATAAAGCCTTATTAAAACATGCTACAAGAGTTTAGGATATCTGAAAAAAACCCAAACCCAGTCTGCTAGATTTGGTTATCAGTAATATTAGGACCTGCTTGCCTTGTTTCAACAGCAGGAGTCACCACAGCACCAGGTGAGCCCAGGGGCAGGAACAGGGGACAGGAATCACAGACACATCATTTTCTTCACTTTATATGTATGCGACATAGCTCACACAGAAATACATCACTGATCTTTACAGAGACAGAAGACAAAAAAATAGAACTAATGAGAGAATTACACTTTTTAAAGAAATTTTTAGGTAGAAAACTTTTTTCCACTGCATGTTGAGCACAGCAGAAAGAAGGGAGGAGAAGGAGTATTGGAAAAAAACTGACATGAAAACTCTTTGTTTGGTGTTCAGTACACATTCACTCACTGACATTAAAAAATTAAAAAAATAAAAAAACCAAACAGCCACAAGTAAAAAAGCCTAATGAAATCAAAAACCATTTTCCACTAAAAAATACCAAGTAATTCTTCAAGGAAGTATCAATGCCTTAACTGGAGGATTTTTATGTGAGCTCTGTAGGGTTCATTTCAATGTTATCCAATGCAGACATACATTTTTGTCACTGCACTACCACCTGCGCTTAGCTTTTCTTTTGCAGGGAAGGTAAAAGCCCTGAAAATTCATAGTACAGCAGTAGAGACACCCCTTGCAATCCAAGGCAGAGATGTTCTGCACTAACCACTGACAAACAGTCTGAAAAGCGTGAAAATCAAGTTGTGTGTTTGAAGAAAATATGTTTAGATATAAAACCTGGGAGCACATTTATGCATTTCCAAGAAATGTATATCCTGGAGCTCAGGTTAAACACACACAGACTTTACCTGTTATTTCTAGTATAAATTATAAACTTGCTTTTGTCTTTTTCCCTGGAGGGCCTTTGCAAAGTTAATTGTCCCTGACTCCTTGCCGGCATTACCTCAGTAAATACAATATATGTGCATTGCCAAATGCCTTGCACTGTGCACATGTCAATTGCAATAGATCAATAAATTATTTTCCTGTAATCTCCAATCTAAGAGATGTTCTACAGAGTTTGCAGAGAGCATATCACTCTGTGGAAGTGCTGGAGTAGCACCCCATCTATAAATATATTAAAATATTCAGAAAGATACAAAAATATTTTTAGCTAGATAGACTTCTGTATAGGGTGTCTCTGGCAAAGCTGGATGACTTCTTTCCTCAGGAACTCTGTCCCAGGCATGGCTAATTGTGCCTAGAGGTGGCCTTTCCAAATGTAGGAAGAAAAGCACAACATCATAAGGTTAGTGCAGTTGTTTCCTCTGGATCTTGAGATGTCCTGACTCTCCCAGGCAGAAATTCCACTGCACAGCCCAAGCCACTCGTTTCTGGACTTCCAGCTGGGTGCCCATCTCAGCACACTCCACACCCTGTCAGGAGTGCCCCAGGGTCTCCAGCTGCTTTCCCATAGCAGGTTAGAGCAGTAGCATCCTTCAAGCCTTTAATCTCAGTGCCTGCATCATCACAGGCTCACTCCAATGGAAGTCAGGGGACAACTTGATCCATTGCAAAATGATGGCTGAGTTAGATCATCATTTCCTCCTTTCACAGCTGCATTCATTGCTCCTTCCCATTTGTCAGTTTTGCAATTTTTCTGCCAAAATTCTCCTCTGCCCATTTCGAGGTCAAAAGTTTCCCAGTACTGTGGCAAGTTTGAGTTTTTTTGGGGTTTTTTTTTTTTGGTCCAATTAGAGATGGATTGTTCATCAGAAAGATGTCAATTACAGCAGCACAATTAACCCTGATTGTTTCCAGAGGCAGGACAAGTCTAAGCAGCCCCAGGTGAAACCCCTTTGCTCTATAAACCCCAGTTATGCTCACATTTGCTGTTACCAATATGTGCAGCCTGACAGATGCATTTTTCTTAGCCTGCGTGCAATCTCCATTTGCATGGTAATGAGGCTTTCCAAAGGCATTCAGCAGGTGAGAGGGAGATGAACTCCTTCCATCAGCTGTGGTTTTCAGGAACAGGAAAAGCTCCAAGGGAGTCATGCCTGAGCTTAAAGTTAAGATTTGCCACCACCAGTGATGGGACAAGCTGCTGCCAAATCTGCTTGTGACATAACCAGCCATATTTTAAGATACACTAATTTATATACACCCTTACTATAATATTGGATTGAAAGAGTGGACAGGAGACAAGGAGTAATAATTTGACCAAGTTCTGCTGGTTCTAACCCCAGTTTCCTATTGAGGGTTATTCCTAACACTGCACAGCACCGTTCATCTTCCTCTCCACCTTTTGATGACTAACACTGGAGCTGCCGTCCAATTTAAATCTCATCAGACTCCACTTGAGCTCTGGGAGATAATTAAATTCCCTGGGTACTGCCCCATCTCCAAATGTTTTCTCCTGGTGTATCCTTGCCATAGTTCACCCCATGCATTCATGTGAGCCTCTCATCTCCAGCCATCCCTTAACTCCTAAATTTTCTCCATCACTGTATTTCCAGGCTGATCAGTCCTAATCTGCTCATCCATGGTTTCCATGTCCAACAGCTGTGACAGACTCTCACTGTCCCCACTGGAATTTGTTGAAGCATCCCCTAAAGACCCTCCTGAGGTGAGCAGACCCTGTCCAAGGTGTGGGCTGACAGTGAGCTCCTCCCACAGCCACCACAATGATCTTCTCCAGCCCTTCTCTAATGACTCCAAACACCAGATTTGTTTTTCCAGCACAGGTGGTATTTATCCAGGCACCCACCATCTGTTTTCACAACTTTCCTGGCACAGGTGCTGTTCACTGGGAAAGCTGTTTCCTCCTGCTGGGATGGTGCAGAAAAGCAGCTCCCAGCTGTTTTCTTCCTGGTGGTGCCTGGTGGTTTGTCTGGGCTCACCATTCCCATGCATTCCCACTATTTCCTTGCATTATCTCATCCGTTATGTAAAGATAATGTTGTACAGAAACCCCATTCCCCAGACAGTGATTGAATTTTTCTTATGTCATTAAAGGATTTGTTCCTCTGTTGTTTTCTGTAACAGTGAGTAATTCCCATTAAATATTAAGTAATTGATTTGCCATGTTTGTCTGGGGGCTTTTTTTTTTTTTTAAGTAATTGATTCATTTAGTCATTGTAATTACAGTAAATCAGCTAACTAAAAATAATGCCAAATAATTAATTTACTTAGTATTTAAATATTACAAATTGCCATAAATGACTGCAAATTACTTGCACACAAGGTAAATTTTCTTATCACTTGCAGGAAATGGAATGATTAATTTCCAAATGTTATTTATGTGTGCTGTTTTTTGGTGCTTTGCCATTCCACCTAGTGAGCAATGCACAGGAAAAGCCAGTTACTGAGGCTGATCCCAAAGCACTGAGATCCCTGACTTTCCTCTTGTCAGCTAAATGAGGCAGTGTAAAGAGAGGTTAAAAAAACCCTAATGACACTTATGGGGGAGTCTGATCACCTTGCTAACAGGTTTAACCTCTCATCTGAGGATTTTCTGCTGTCTAATAAGTCTTAAGTTCACATTTCTGTTGTTTCACATGAAACATGAACATTCTGGCAATGCCTCCCCTATGTGGTCACCTCTTTGAGGAGGGGGGAAACTCTGTAAGAATTTATAATCTTTGCAATCTCCCAGCTACTGGTAAATCTGGTTGAAACTATCCAAAACAGCAAAAAGGCATGGAGGGAAGAGTAAGGGAGACAGATAGTGATTAAAAGAAAAATTCACAGTCCTCTTGTTTCTACAGGAAACCATGTGAATAAATAGGTTTCGTGCCTTTCATCAGCTGAGGTGCCAAAGTATCTCTGTGCTGCTGAAGATGGGATTAAGTCAGACCCCCTCCAGTCTCTGCTGCAACAGAGCTTCTTTCCTCTGAAAACTCAGTGCTGAGGATGGTAAAAATTCAGCCTAATTAGATTCAAAAGGACAAAACAGGGGGCTGTCTTGGGAGTCCCACTTCTGTCTTCTCAGCCCTTTATGTGTTTATTTTGAAGCATCAGTGAAATGTCCTTGTCTTCTTGTCACAGCCCCTGTGGGAGCAAAACAAGTACGGAGAGGAAGGGGCTTGGCAGAGCCCCAGATCAGATTTCATGAGCCCATCCCTCAAAAGCACTCAGGAGTTTGCTCGATTATAAAACACGTGATCAAAGAATCATAGAATCCTGGAATTGTTTGGGCTGGAAAGGACTTTAAAGATCCGTGGGCAGGGATGGCGCTCACTAGGTCAGGTTGCTGGGGGCCCCATCCATCCTGCCTTGAACACTTCCTGAGCTGATTTGGAGCGTGCACACAGGGTTCATAATCCAAGGCAGGACTCCACAGCTGCTGAAATCCCCCTGCTGCACCTCTCACTGAGCTTCGGGTCACATTTGGAGCCTGCAAGAGAGATGCTTTTCATACAAACCTGGGCAGAAGGTGTGTTCCAGGAATGTAACTCATGGTGTCTGAGGGAACATCATTCTGTCAAGGACTTGAAGTCCTCAGTGCCAACTGCTTCATACCACGGGACCAAAATCTTTTTTGTATCTCATTTTCTTCTTCTGTTAGGATGGGTTTTTTCATTCAGTCAGTAGTTAAACTTGAAAACAGAAATTTAGAGACATGAGATAATTTCATCCTTGGAAATATTAAAAACCTGAACACATTCAGCCATGAGCAACCTGCTCCTCCTGGCCTTGCTCTGAGCAGAGGGAACAGACCAGAGCCCTCCAGAGGTCCTCTCCAGTCTGAATTATTCAGTGCTTCCCTCGCTTGTGTCACATATTAAATGCATTCTGTCTGAAAAGGCCCACAGTCAGTGTCTTAGTGATGTCTCTGAAAACTTCCTATCACACACAAGACAGACCTGCAGGATTTCTCCCTCTTCATCTCACCCTTGGTGTGCTTACGTGGGTGTTGAAAATCACTCCAGAATGTTTAACTAATTCTAATTGAACGAGTCTCATTTTCTCACCAGTCTCACTCACTCCATAAATTGGCCATCCCTCAAGTTTTGCTTTCAGGCCCAGTCTCAGGTTTGAGAGGGATTTCCAGAGCGGGAACAAATAGCTAATAATGACATAATATTTACTCTGGCATTGCTGGCACTTGAAATTTAGAAGTATATTCAGACCCCTCCCTAGTAAGAATAGTCTTGATATTTCCAACAAATACCAAAATGTTTCCCCAAGTTCAGTGAAACACTGAAGAAATGGGCAAAAGATTATTTCTTTTGCCCAATCATTTTTTTCACATTTTTTAAAAAAAAGGAACAATGTTTGCAATGAATCTTTCATTTCCAAACACCAATAGGGAAATTCTCTTCTTATCTTGTTTGTTTTGCTTCTGATACGGTTAACTTGGCAGCAGCAAAAGGAGTTCCTCAAGTATGGCAGCATTGAGGAATTTACTTTTCACCCTGGAGGAAAAAAGTTTCAGCTGCAAAGCTGTGGCAGAGCTTTACTCCAAAAAGCCCCCAGTGGCTTCTGTTGCCTTTGCTTTGTTCCTACTTTCCCTGCATCCCTTTACTTCGTTTATAATCCACAGGACACTCCTCCAAAAGCTTCCCAGACCATCTTCCATCTGTCTTCTCACCAGGTGATCATAAATCAGCTACTTCTTTATCTTCTCCTTGGCATTCCCTGCTCCAGTGGGTCTCTCCATCCCCATGCTTGCCATATTTCTCTGCTCCTCCTTGGCTTGCCTTCAAGTAAATTTCCCTTCATCATAGTCCAATTTTCAGTCCTGTAGGAGACAAGAAAAAAAAAAGCTAAGTGAAAAGAATTCAATGGACTGTACAATCATAAGCATATTTGCCAGGCTAGATCAGGAATGATTTGTTAAGGAAAATGAAGGATAAAATTGTAACAAATGCAAGGGATGCTTTTTAATTTATTTTTTTTTCAGTTGAAAGTCTTTCTAGCTTGGAGGTAAGAACAATCATTTCATTATTTCTGAAAAGACCTGGCAGGAGTCCAGGCCCAGAATTTGATAGTGTTGAGAACTGAGGTAGGCATAAAAGAGTTATTTCGATCTCAATGAGATTTGATGTTCCACTTAAAATCAGCAGATCCCCTGCTGGTGTTAATTGGTGTCAGAGAACTGTTTCTTCTGGAGCAGCTCAAAGAGCAGCAGAGAAACTGCCTTGCTCTATTTCTGTGTTTCCCTTCCTTCCATTTGCCTCTCAAGGGAAAAATGTCCGTCTGAAGTATGAATACAGATGAGAAGCCTGGAATTTACTGCTCCTCGACTCTTGTAGGGACCCAAGTGAGAAGAAACTGTTCCAAAGGCCCCAGTTTGCACAGCACCTGTGCTCCTTCAAGCATTCCCTTTCCTGAATTGA
Organism: Euphonia xanthogaster; assembly: GCA_034509185.1. Taxonomy (NCBI): domain Eukaryota; kingdom Metazoa; phylum Chordata; class Aves; order Passeriformes; family Fringillidae; genus Euphonia; species Euphonia xanthogaster. The sequence continues at coordinate 9,865,741 of JAYDZK010000169.1, forward strand.
GCCTGGAGTGCTCCCATCCCAGGGAGGGCTCAGCAACAGGAGTTTTAAATCCTGCAGTGTAATGCCCCCCTCACTCAGAGATTTCTGGTGTCTGAAATGTTTTTCACAAGGCAGACAAAAGATGTGGGGTTTTTGCAGGGTGGCTCATTACTATTGCAACCAGCAGAGTGGCCTCCCCTTGCCCAGCAGCACTGATTTCAGAGATCAGGGAGGCATTTCTGCTGAGTGTGCACATCCCTGCCCACTCAGCTGTGGTGGCAGTGCAGACAGTCCTGAAAGAGGAGTTAAAAGGAAACTGAATTAATCAACGTGCCCCACAAAGCCAAACATCTGGATGCAGCAGCTGCATCTGGTGTAGGCATAGGTGCTGAGCAGTAACTAGGAGGTGACAAGGGTCTGGAAGAGGTTTTTCATCTCTGTATGGTGACTGGCCTTTGACACAAGCTGGAGCTCAGTTATGTGCAGTGTACAAAAGCAGGGGGAGTTTGCAGTGGCACCTTTTCAGTCTGGGGAGGGGCAGAGAAAATGAGAGGCTGAGCTTGGAGAACATTGTGTTTCCCAGGTTGCACAGGAGTTTAACTTTCCATTCAGGGCAAGATAAGCTTCTAAGAAAAATTACTTTCTTCCATATCTGTAAGAATGCAATTTGATGTGTTTTTAAGAGAGAAAAGGGTTTTCTTCCTCATTTCCAGTAATTGCCTAGCAGTTGCCAGGCAAAACAAACAGAAGGCAGAGAAGTAGTTTCAATCCAGGCAATCACAGCCACAGCAGCATTTAGTTTTGCAAAGTGTGCTGCAGTCTTAACCTGCTCCTTTTCCTACAAGAGCAGCCACCAAGGAACCATTTGCTCACTCTTTCATCCTGTTCTTAGAGGGTTGATGTTGGTCCACCAGCAGTGGCAGCTTCTGAGCCCAGAGGAACAGAAAGAGCCTGAATGAGAGATGTGGGACTCCAGGGGCTCTCCAAAATGCAGTTTATTCCATCCAAGACGTTACAGCAGCCCAGGGTGGTGGGTGACAGAGCCTGTGCCTACAGCTGTCAGCTCCAGCTGCAGGCAGGCCTGGAGACCCTTAGTTTAGGTTACAATGCATTCTATACTTTTCTTTGGTGAGCATCTTAATACAGAAGAACCAATCTATCCCTTAACTATTATCTACAGCCTATCATAACTGCTATAATTACCATATTCATGTTGCTGTTCTCCAATCACTAAAAGTCAGTACCTTACAGTTTAAGCTAGAAGCTGTTTTTCAGTTTCTTGCAGTGGAAAATTCTGAGACCTTTTTTCTACTTGCAGCATTGGCATGTTTGTTTGCCTGTGGAATCTTTCTGCTTGGTAAAAAACATCTTCTTGTTTGAGGTGGGTTTATCCTTTGCTCTAAGCCATAATAACCCCTTCTAACTAACAGACCCTTTGCCTTCTTGGTTATCCAGTAAGACTGGCTCTGCAATTCTTTTCTTCTATATCAAAACTTGCTTTCATCTCTATTCCTTCTAAAGATCCTACATTCAAAAATCTTTCTGCCAAGCAAACATATCTGTGAGACTTTCTTGTCAAATTTTCATCCTTCCCAACACGAAACAGCCTCGACACCTGCTCATTTTCCTGTATGTGCAGACAGTCCCTTCCCACAAAACCTGCAAGGTGATTAACTCCCACAGCTGTTCCTTGAGCCTATCTTGACTTTACTTGTTCCTTGCACCACTTTTCCCAGAGAGACCTCTCTGAGATCACTTATTCCCTGGATACCAAGAGAAGACAACCTTCGGGCAGGGATGGTGCAGTCAGGGAGAATAGTGGGTCAATCACAGGGCTGGCAAGTACAAGTGCTGAAACTCAGAAATCTTAGCTGATACAAAGGATTATTGAGTCCAGTCACACTGTTCTATCACGAGCTGTCTGCACCTTGTCACTCTCCAAGCTCTTGCCACAACCCACAAGAGGCTTTAGCCTTCAGAAAGCACGAGGCAAAAAAAGTTGCACTGAACCATTAAGTCAGTTCCTAATTTCAAACCTGTCGGGACCCAGGACATTCCTCTGGCTGCCCTGGGTGATTCAAGACCTGGGCAGGGGGCTCAGAGACCTTGGGAAGGAGTCAAAGACACCTGTGCCTTCCATTTTAACCCATGGAAACAATTACCAACTTTGGGTGAAGATTTACAAGCCACAAGGGTTTGAATAGAATGATAGTGGATTTATCACAGGGTGAAAAAGTAGAATTTTGGGGTTTTAGAATGGGTGTTCAAGAGACAAGATGGAGGAATCTGCACTTTTCCTGTCTTTTTTCTTCTTCTTCTTTTTCTTCTTTTCTTCTTCTTCTTCTTCTTCTTCTTCTTCTTCTTCTTCTTCTTCTTCTTCTTCTTCTTCTTCTTCTTCTTCTTC
>JAYDZK010000169.1:9868223-9882109 GCA_034509185.1 Euphonia xanthogaster
GGGCGTTCAAGAAGCAAGATGGAGGAATCTGGGTGTGTCCTGTCTTTCTTCTTCTTCTTCTTCTTCTTCTTCTTCTTCTTCTTCTTCTTCTTCTCCATCTTCTGCTGAGATGGTGGCACTTCTGGATTGATTTAGGGTGGAGACAGACTGTCTAACATAGGTTATAGGTATTGGAAAAGTGTTGTAAGTAAAGTACACTTAGTTTTAGTATAAAAAGATAACACTGCTCCGAGGGTGGTCAGTGTGCCTCAACCCGACCTGCTGGACGTATCTCCACATGTCCAAAAAAGAATGTATTAGATAAAAGAAAATAACCTTAAAAACCAGAGCTGAGGAATCTCGACTTCTTCTTCAGTTGCAGGGTGGGAAAAAAGACCCATTAATACCTTGGGAGCCATTCCAGCAACAACAAAACTAAGAAAACTCACTGCAGCCAGAGGACAAATTCCGTGCACACGCCCTGCCTCAACCAATCCTGCCAAAAATTGGTAATGAGGGACTTTGGCAAGCTTGCACTGTCCCTTTCTGTCTCCTCCTGTGGCCCACACGTGCCTCCTCCTCTTGCTGCATGCTCTGATGGCTCCGTGCAGAGCCCATCTGCACTGCCTTGGCACTGCCAGGGGACTGGCCATGGCCTTGCAGTTAAAATCCAACAGGAACAGGTGGGAAAACACCACACAGTCCCTGGAAACTCTGCTTTTCCTTTGCCAAATCGCCTGCAACTGACTCCCCTCAGACATCCCAGATGAGAATGCTGCTTTTGCAATAGAGAGAGCTGCATTCAGATTGGATGTGATGAGATGTGATTTTTGTTGGGCTGCACCACATTCCCATCTGGCAGGTGTCAGCATGCCAGAATTGCTGGGACCATGCTAGTATCTATCCATCTGCCCATGTGGGTCATCATGCTTGAAATACCACAGAGGAATAAAGCAAAAATCAAAATTCTTCTGCTCAACAGCTGCACACTCTGGTGATTTCCTAAAAGAAAGGGAGGAGTGGAGAAGTCTGTCTTCACGTGGTCACTCAACCTGTTAGTGTGGCTGTCTACAATGTCACCATCTCCCTCCAGCTTTGGAACCCATCACCTCAAGGCCTGGGGACACAAGGGTGAGCAGTTAAGTTGGGCATCACTCATTTTCCCTGCTCCTGGTGTGTCAGATCAAGGCTGCAGCCAGCACAGTGCACACACCTCCAGGCAGTGACAGATTTACAGCCCTGTCCCTCTGTATCATTCGGATCCAAGAGGCCCTGACCCCCAGCATCCAGCACCCCAATGAAAACAGAGAGGCTGCACTCATGTCAGTTCAGGGGAGAAGTGAAACCTCTCTGCAGTCTGCATCAATCCAGCCAGGGGCTAAGAGGGACTGGGAGACAGCTGGAAATGCAAGGTGTAAAACCACAGGGAAATGGGCAAGAAAAGGCAGGGAGGAAAGAGGAAGGCCTCAGCTCTGAAAAACAGATGAGCAGTATTTAACTTCAGCCCTGCTCTCTGTACTCAAAATACAGGCTATCTCACAGAAGACAGTGTTTGATTAACAAACATAAGCTGCAGCATGGAAAAGTTATCCCCTGAGAGGCTCCACACCTGGCACTTGCTAAATGCACCAATATTTTGTGCCACTCTGCCATTCACTGGCCAGAGTCTGGCTAGCACAAGTCCCACTGATGGCCACCACGTGGCAGGTGAACATGCTATGGGCAGTACTGAGACATTTCCAGGTAATATGGTGGCTACTGTGGTGCTCTGGATCTCTAATAATCTGACTGGTCAGAGCAAGACTGACCACTGACCATCACTACCTTGTGGGCAATTCAACAATTCAAGTTCCCAACATGCTTCAACACCAAGAATCACCAGGGGTTTAGGACTATTGTCAAAAAATGTTGAGTCACATCTCTACGTGCACCTTCCTTGGAGGTTCTTATGGGATTTTTACACAAAAGCACGAACACATCCTGGTTACACCTACAACAATATCAGCCCAGTGCAGCTGGTGTCCAAACCCAGTCACAGCCAGAGCTCCCTGAGTCAGAGTCTGTCAACACTCATTTCTCTATTGCCTGTTCCAGTCTCTGCTGCCCCTCTTGGATTCAGTGGCTCAGGCCTTTCTCCACTCCTGTCCTTCCAGGACAGACCTTCAGCCATGGATAGGTGAGAGAAGGAACACATTACAGGGACTGGCATTTGGAAAAGCCTTCCTTCCCTCCTCCCACACTGGCCTGGACATTGCAATGGGGCATGTTGAGAGTTCTTCCAGGGTTCCTGTGGAAGGATTTCGTTGTTGGAGGGTGTTTGCTCTCTAACTCGTGGTACTCAGAGACCACAGTAAGCATAAATCTGCATATGCCCAAAATCCTTCCTAAGCACCAATTCATTCTGCAGCAGTGATCCCTTTTCTGTTCATGCCAGCTGAGCTGTGCTAGGGACAGAGCTGGTAATCCTGCATTTTCAGCCTCAGAACCCAGAGGGCAAATAAGGAACACCCATTTATCACCTTCTACAAGGCTATGAGCTTTGTGCCCATCTTACAAGTTTGGGGAATTGTCTCCTGCTCTTGAACTCACAAGCTTGACAGGGGTAGAGTAAAAGCAAGTAGATTTTAAAAATTCAGTGGTCCAGGCTCTTTCCAGAATCTGTCACTCACTCTTTCCCCAGAGAGACAAGAAACTGAGATGAATGTCTCTGCTGGAGTTGTGCCACATGGATTAGTGAAGTGGGACTTTTCCCCTGTGTGCAGATTGACTTCAATTCACCCCGGCTCTGTTTCAATGAGCCTTGTCCTAAGGCAGCCCCCTGGGAAGGAGGCAGGGTAATTAACTGATGCTTTTGGGAACAGCCCTGCGATGAAGGTACAAAAAACGAGCCAAGGGCAAGGAGGCGAGGTGCTTTCACAGATGCATATTTGTGTGTACATGTTTTCACAAGCAAACTTCAAACAGTGCCATCAGGGCTTTGCAGAAGAAGAAAAGCAACAGCAGTAAATCTAGGAAGCAGCTGTTTGACAATCTGCCTTCAGACAAAGTTTCTTTCAGACCTGAATCCGGCCCTGGGCTTCCCAATACCCTGGCTTCTCATCTGTCCAGCTTTGACTCTTAAATATGTCAAAAACATGGTAGGAGCTAGGAAAAAAACATGTGTTTTCATTCCGTTCCTATAGGAATGAATTGGCTGTGATTTTTAAGGAGGAAAAATACCAAACCAGGATTCCCTAATTTGCTATCTGGCATCTCCTGCTTTTGCTCTCTGACCACTGTTCCCATGCTCTGTGGGACAGGATAGGAACCAGAGCCGCTCCCCCACCTCCACCCTGCTCGAAACTTTAAAACCTCAAATCTGGTCTGCCTTTGAAATCAGAGCTTCCCATCTGTCTTGGTTGGAAAGACAGGTGTCTGCTAAGGAAGGCAGGAGCCTCCCCTGAGCTGGAAACTGTAAACCCCCTCCCTCCAAACTGTTATAAATTTGAAATTAAGGGGGGGGCTCTCAGGCAAAGACATGGGAGCAGGAATAACAGTTCTTTTATTAGGGAAAATAATAATAAAAATAAACAGTGCAGTAAATCAAAACAACACTGACAGAGTCAGAACACAACCTGACACTCTGTTGGTCAGGGTGTTGGTAGCAGTCCCATTGGAATTGTGGCTGCAGCCCTCCTGGAGTGTCAGGTGTGGTTCTGTTGGAGCAGGGATCCTGTAGAAGGGTGTAGTCTTCCTCTGAAGATCCAGTGGAAGAAGCAGCTGTTCCTCTGGGAATCCAGTGGAAATGCTGTTCTGGTGTCCCAAGATTTCAGATTATATCCAGTTGGGAATGCTTGGCTCCTCCCTCTGGGCAGAGCATCTCACAATGGGACGCTACAGTTCTTACCAGTGACATTCAATAGCCTGTTATCAGCAGCTGTCTCCCTGGAGGGAGGATTAGTTGTGGAAGAGATAAGGAGAACTGCCCACTTGACAGGAGGCAACTGCCATACCCCTAACAGAAGGTCAATAGAATACACATTGCTTGGCAATCTAAAACACCATACTTGGTTTTTTCTTTTTCTTGATGGATGTCTCACTTGCAAGCAGAGGCAGGTGTTTGCCTCTGCACAGCAGGTTCCTGGATATACCCCTTCAAGCCAAGTGTACAGCCAAATTTGGGAAGGGCAAAAAGGAGCCTGGTACACCCTGTAGGTCCAAGGGTGCAGCAAAACCCCTGAGGGGCTGCTGAAGCCCTGGCAGGAGCTCTGGTGGGCAGCACTTCTTCCCCCAGAATGCCAATTTGCAGCCCTAGGGTTCCCAAGCTTTTTTTTTGCTGTTTTTTCTGACCACCACATTCTGTCTCCTCTCCCCATGCTGGCTACTTTTCTTCATTAAAATCAGCACTGAAAATAAAATAAAATAGGGGAATTATTTTAATAGCTTTTAAACACCTAAAAATCACTACACCCCAGAGGAACCCCTGGCAGACTTTATCTCCCTACATCTGTTCTGACCTCCACTGAACACTTAATTCATGAGTTTCCATGGCATGGGGTGATCAGAAGCCAATGTTATTATTATTCATTGCAATTGCACTTTGTCTGAAGCACTTGCAGGTGAGATGAAAACGCTTATTCAAATGCAGGCTCTAAAACACTGTTCACAAATCCATCTGGGCACCAATTAAATTACAACACTAATCCAAGATGTAGCAGCTTCTTTTATCTGGAGACAACCAGAACAATGCCTGGGTGAGGAATTCTGAGAGCACACAGCTTCTGGTTATAACTTGAGGCTTTCATTAGGGAAAGATTTTACTTGGCCCTTATTTAGTGTTTTTTTCATCTTTTGCTGGAAGTCCTTGAATCATTCTTTCTCCTGGCTGATACTGACAGCTCTTTTTAAAACATGATTGATGGCCCATTGTCAATAGCCATCATGCTCCTGTCAGAGAAGTGGGAGACATGAAATAATTCCGTTTTCAATAATTCAAGTGATGTTGCTAAATTTGGGAAATAGACACTGGGAGGGATGAGGGCATGACAGAACCTTTTTGGGGGAAAATAATGAAGGACTTGTCACTGAGTTTTAATTTGATCAAGAGTGTAGTGGCATCAATAGACCAATAGATTTGTATTCCAAACATTGCTCTACTTCCAGTTTGAGTAATAATCACCCAGAGAAAATAATCACATAGAGAACACATAACACATAATATGATATCTTTTTCCACAAGAGTTTTAGGTGTATTTAGTCTTTTAGTTCACTTCTGTTGTTCCTGAGTCCTGAATCCACCTTAGACTGTTGGGAATAGAGCAGACATCAGCCCATGAACACATCCACAAGGTTCACCCCAGGACTGATTCCCTCCCTGCACAGAGAAGTGCTCCTGTACCCCGGGGGCAATGCAAACAGGCTTCATGCTGCAATTCCCTTCCCTGCCCATCAATAACATTTTACTTTCCAGCTGGTACCTGCTGAGTCCTGTGCTGCAGGGCCAAGCCCAGCATTTGAACAGTCTACTGATAGATGTTTTAAAACCAGTGAAGATAGGAAGTAAACTTTAACAGATGGAAAAAGACCCCCAAAAAATCCATTAGCATGTCTTTCTCAGTTGAATTTAATAGCCTCTTAGCAGCTGACCTTGCCCCTGCTGGAGGTAATTACACAATGTAATCAAGCCACCAAATAACCTCCTTGTGCACCATTTATGTGCTACCACTCAGTAATGCCACTGCTTGGCTCTTCCCTGCTCATCCTCTCCAATATTCTGCTCCAAGGGATGGCAGGACACCATACCTGCAGCAAGCTACAGCTGAGCACCAAAGACTAGAAAGGCAATCCATCTCTGAAAATCTCCCCTGGCTGTGAACACCTAGGAAATCTCTTTCTGCATCTGAGAGATGAGTAATTTTTTATCACTGGTGGATCATAGAATCACAGACTGATCTGGACTGGAAGGGACCTCAAAGATCATCACCATGGACAGGGTCACCTTGCACTAGTTCAGGTTGCTCAGAGCTCCACCCACCTTGAACACTTCCAGGGATGGGCCATCCATAAGTTCTCTGAGCCACCTGTTGCAGTGGCTCACCACTCTCACAGTAAAGAATTTTTTTTTTTTTCTCTTCTTTATCCTAACACCTTGGAACTCCCTGCTGTTCTGCCAAACTCTGCTGAAGTGAGGCTCAGAGTTACAGGCCTGAGGCCATAAACACATCACCACGAGCTAGCTCTCATGCCAGAGGAAACCAACCTAATCTCACTAAAACCCTAGGGCTGAGTTCTGGCCTTGGAAAACAGAGCCATGCCAGCCTGGTAAGAGTTTCATTAAGATCACACACATCTAGCTGAGGTTCAGGTCTCCAAATGGATACCTTGGCAAGGAACAGGCCTTCTCCTGCTGTCCTAACTTATGCAGGGCCATCTTAGCAGGGAGCAATCCAAACAGCATCCATATAATGGAAAGAAAGCTGATCTCATCTACCATGGGGAGGCAAAGCAGGCTCCTGACAGCTTCTCTGTTACAGGTCATGCCTATATATGGGATTGGAAAAAAGAAAACAGAAAAAAAAAAGAGAAAGATCAATATAATAAATTTACTCTTCATGGTTCTCTGCTCTCATTCCACTTTGGTGATGGATGGAAGAATCAGCAACAAAGTGACTGGAATTTCAAGTGGCAACACAAAAATTTAGCCAGCTGTCTCCTTTTCAGATCCCGCTTTTCTCTCGCCATTACGCCTCCTTCTACCCCAGTTTTAGAAGTTCCTCTCCTAAGAGGGAAAGGAACCCTCCAGGGGCTTGAGAGACCCTGAAAGGTCCTCCACTCACCCCTCCCTGTACAGGAACGCCCTTTCAAACCAGACTCCCTGTTCCCAAGCCACTCTCTAGACAGCTACAGGGAGTTTGGCTCCTGGAGAAGAGCCCCTCTATGTTTAATAGCCCACAATTATCTTTTCTTCTCCTAAATTGCCTGAGCATTTTTGAACCCAAGCACACACATGTTGGCCACCACACCAAGCAGCATGAGGGAAAAAAAGGTGATTTTTCAGAAAATTGTGACCACCCTGTGGTGCCTGGGAGTGACTGTCTAGAACACCCTCAGCCCTTCCATTCTCCATAAGAATGAGTAGACCATGATCCCTGCAGAGCGCAATCATCCTCAACCTGCCCCCAAAAAAGCTGCCAATTAGAAGTTGGGAGCACGCTGCTGGGGAGAAAGCCCAAACCTGTAAAAATCCTTTTTTTCTTTCAATTTTTTTGGAGTGAAATTCTGAATATCACTTTCATGACACAGGGAGTTATGAATAAATTTCTCGTCTAAGCTAATTCTTGAATTCTCCATAGATGTCAAAATAAAACAGCTTCATAACATGTGGAAGACTGAGCAGGATTAAAATACACAACCATGAAAATGAAGTTCCATAGATGTCATAATAATGACCCATAATATGATGTCATAATAGTGAAAGCCCAAACCTGTAAAGATCCTTTATTTCATTCAAATTTTTTTGAGTGAAATTCTCTAATATTGCTTTCATGACACAGGGAGTTCTGCATAAATTTCTCGTCTAAGCTAATTGTTGAATTCTTCATAGATGTCAAAATAAAACAGCTCCATAACATGTGGAAGATTGAGCAGGATTATAATACACAACCATGAAAATGAAGTTTCTCCTTCTCAGACCAAAACAAAGGACATTTAAGGCCAGAAAATGTGGCATGCACACACTTCATTTTTTTTTAATGGCAAATCCAAAATAATTCAGTGCAATTTCCTCCCCCTCCCATTAAGAATACCAATCAAAGCCACCATATTCTCATAAAAGAATTTGCTTTCAAAAAACCACGGCAATTTCTGATGGCAAAATCTGCTGTCTGGAAAGTTTCCTATTTAGCTGCAGATGGAATGCACTGTGAGATGCTGCATTCTGGAAGTGCTGACAAAATAACCCGGTTTCTGCTCCCTCCCTCCTGTACATCCAACCTGCTGAGCTGTGCTTGACCTCTTTCAGGAACTGTGGGATCATGGAGGAGAGAATTGCACAGATTCCCATGATGATTCTTTTTATTGATTTTGCCAACTAAGGAACTCAGCTTTTCCTTCAGGAGCAGTAGAAGGGGCAGGTGATAACACAGTCAACACCACTGAGCAGTTTTAGCAGGCACAACAACATGTAGGTTGCAGAGTCAGTATTTTGCAGGAGAGGCTGATGGAGTATGTCCTGCTTTCTTTTTCCTAGAATGTTCTCTGCTCAGAACTGAGGGGCAGAAGTGCTCCACTCTTCAGAGAATGTATAATTTTCCCTTGTGATTGAAGGCAAAATTTGTACCCCCTGCCTCCCGGTTTAATTTTCCTCCAGGTGCAAGCACTGTGGATGCACAATACAGGTGTGTGCTGGACCTCAAGGGACAATAATTAGGGGGCATTAAGGGATGCAATCTGAAATGCCACACTTGCAGTCTCTGCTGATAAACATTGCCCCTAACTCTTGTTGGTACAAAATATCACCAAACCAGTGGCATTTGCTGTAAAAATTGCCTTTTTGTGGTCAGGCATCCAAATTTTGTCCTTCCTTGATGGATATTCACCAAAGAGGTCTTTTATTTTTTGACAGAAGAAAAAATGGGAACATTCAGGACAGTTATCTCTGCATAGTGGAGCGGTACAGATTTAATCAGCTCCCATCATCTGAGCAGCACAGCTTCTACCAAGGACCCAAATGGTGCAGACTGCATCATTGTGCTTATTAAAGAGCCTGACTTGGCCTTCATTAGGACTAGTGGGGAGACTATCAACGACACCTAAATAATTTAGCAGTACGGGTCATTAAGGATAAGAAATTTCCTTCTGGCAAACCTGAGGCACTTCTGAAAAATCCCACTGAAGATTATTAAGTCCACCTGCCCCAGACAGGGCAGTTCTGCTGTGTCCCATAAAGAAAATCTCTTTTAAAACTGTGCATTCCCAAAGGCTACTCACTCATGCTGTTGAGTCACTTCTCTCTGACTGCCTGAATGAAGCATTCCTATTTTTTTTAACAAACCATCTGCTTTCCCAACTGTGCGTTGCTCCATAAACACGGTGATGTGCACATAAATGCCAGGAATGGCCACAAATGCTGCAATTGGTCAGGAGATGTTTGCTGACTTAAGAACATGCAGTGGGGTTGAAGTGAGAGCCATCCCATAATCAGCCACCAGGAGTCAGGGGATGATGGACACACTCTGCTCTGACCATCCAGGGCACGGAGGGAACAACAAGGGCACTTAAGGAGAGATGCCAAATCTCCTCTTTCAGGGCTCCTAATTTAGAGGGAACGAGGCACCATCCTTTTGCTGTCAGAGTGATGGGGTTTCAGGCAGAGTAGCTGGGAAAAGGAATTTCCTGGCTGTAGGGAGCTGAGTGTCTCATACAGCTGATTTTCCTGTGTTATTGGGTGCTGCTCTGACCCCTGTCCATACAGGGAGAGCTCCAGCAAGGATCAATCAGCTGCTTAGTTGAGCATAAAAGGGAATCAGTCACATTAGTGTGGCCTAGGGGATACGTAGGAAAATTACCCCAGAAAATAAATGTTGCAAGGGAAGCAATCTACCTGCTGCTAAAGTAACCCTGGCAGCAGAAAGGAGCCTTGCTTCATTCAGGGACACCTGAATTTCTTGCAGAGTGCCTTGCAGCAGTGGCAGTAGATGGAAGGAGCGATCTGTGCCTAGCAGAATTATTTCCTTCCTGCCTGCTTTGGCAAGGCATAAATCTCTTCCCTGTTACCTGAGGTATGTCTCCTCATTGAATCAGGGAGCCTTTCAATTCAACAATGACATTCATTTACTCTGCATTTCCATCTGCACAGGAAGCAGAACAGCCAGGAGTTGCAGTGGCAGTCCCGGGTCAAGGTGAGCTGTCCCTGTTGGCAGCTCCCACCTCTGGAGCCCTGGGCTGCCAAAGGAGATGCCTCTTCTCTGTACCACCTTCGTGGATTAAAGGAAAGGTTCCTTATCCATCGGGGCACAGCACCAAATGGAATCTAGGCTGGTGTTTCCACAAAGCACTGTGAGAAGAGAGAAAACTGTAATCACACCCGCCCCATCCCTCACCTTTCTCCCCTTCTCTTGTTGTCCAGCACTTCCACCTTCCTCAACAAATCCTGCAGAGCATCTCCAATGGAAATCATTCCCCTAAGGGAAGATGGGATACACTCCCTGAGGATGTCCAGTGTCTCTGGCAGCAACAGTTTCTCTCCTCAGCCTGTCCTTGAGAGTCTGGAGAGGTCCTGTGGTTTGGGGATTCTTCATTGTCAGAGGTGATCTCTCCCTCTCCATAGCCATGAGTCTGGGGAGGGATTCCTTCTCTGGAGATTTGGTTCAGTCCAGCCCAAACAAAGAGACAAAAAAATTCCCATGCTGGAGTACTGCTAGGGAAGAACTCTGTTGGGATGAAGAAGTAACCTGTGCAATTTTGCTGACGCTGCCCAGAGGAAAGGTAGCAGCAAGTGATCTTGTGAATTCCTGCCAGCCCTGCTCTCTGTGATTCACCTGCTGCTGGTACCCAGGGCCACCAGCATGGCACTGACCTACCTGGTCACAAAAGGCACGGGCAGGGGGAAAAGGAGAGGAATGAAAAGCTGTGCTTAAATTGCCACAGGGTCTTTCTTTGTCCTCCTCTGCAAGTCTGGGCACTGAAGAGTTTGTCAGGAGGAGTCCTGTCAGGTATGTTCTTAGCAGGTGGGAATATGAGCATGGGAAGGGATAATTTTCCTTTCAGCACCTGGACCTGCCAGTTTTCCAATGAATGTTAAATTATGTTGCTGCCTAGGAAAGTTCTTTTAACTTACCTAAAGATTTCAATGGAATACAAGAGGAGCAAATCCTCCTCTCCCTTCAACCTTTTCCTTTCTTTAGCATTTCCAAGTTTCTGTGCACTTCTTCCTCATACAAGTGTATTAGGTGCTTCAGTTACCCCCAGGGTGAAAGATGCTCCTCTTTTTATAAACCTTTTAGATTGTTTAAGCAATTTGTTCCAAAGGCTTGATGCAGTGAGCGAGGTTTTGTTTCTTGTCCTCCTCCCCGGTGGTGCTCTGATCATCCTTTTCATAAACTTATTTCTTGGTTCAAATGAAGGGAAATGACATGGGAAATAAGCTGGGATCTCCACATTGTTCATAATTGATTTGATAGAAATATTTGGTAGTTCTGAAACTCAGTCATTTGAGCAGATTGCAGAGTATTTCTCAATACTCACAGAGAATCTGATTTTTTTTTCCTTCAGATCTGCCCCTCTTGAGAGCCTTCACTCCTAAAGTTTCAGCAAATTGACACAAAACTTTCAGCACTTTTTTAAAATCTATTTTTTCATCTAGACTGTCTTTCAATACTTGAAATTCTCATTAAATGATTTAGGGCTTTTGTCAAGGTCCACTTTTCTGAAGAAATGTTATTTGCTTACTCAGTTTTGTTGAAGTGGTTTGTTGTTAGTTTATGAAGGGAGAACTTCACTAATTAGGACTTCAAAATAAATATTTTTTGCCAATGGTTTCCCAATAGAAATGATATAACAAGGGAGTCTGACTCATGAGGGAAATTAGATGTATTCTCTGAAGGATAGCTCCCATATGACTCTCTGGCAGTTTCACCAAATAATTGTATTTCCATATACTCCTACCAAAATCAAATAAAGATTGCAATTTCACCAACATTCTCCATTTTTGGGCAATTTTCATTGCAACAGTTTCCAATAGGAAAAAACCAAACTAACATCACTTTCTCTGGGCAAGGCAAGCAAGACATTTTTGAGCAGCTTTGGGTCAACACAGCTGATATGCAAGAAATTAATGTGAAACTTTCTTGTGACAGGCATGAATTATTGTCAGCTGCCTCGTCCTCCAGTTAGGTGGTCACCACCTTCCTGCTGTTTAAGTCAAAAGGAGATATTATACCTCTGGGAGAATGTGGCTCCTGTGGCCACATAAATTTTTTAGACTTACAATGATTTATTAAATAGGGTAATATTTTACAATACATATATTTTACAGTTTGTGTGTGTGTGTGTGTGTGTGTGTGTGTGTGTGTGTGTGTGTGTGTGTTGTAAAAGAACAACGTGTGTATATACATAGAACAATCTTGAAATTATATCTCTTGGTGGGGATTTATTTCAAATGGAGAAAAGCTACAAATTTAGAGGCACAGTTAGCTGCTGTGGATGCTGGTCCAGAGTCTGGGGTGGCTGGTGGTTGTTGTGAAGCTACAAGAGACATTTCCTGCTCTGAAAACTTTCCAGGCAAACTGTGCATGGAACCCTGAATATTGTATGAAGTGTCATCACTGTGACATCATTAGAGATGAGAGATGTCAACAGAGGGAAGTGATGTGACCAGGAGTACACCAAAATTCAGTGGCACAATAGTGACCCTGGTCCAAAGACAAACAGCACACCCCCAGTACCCACCAGAAGGCTGCTGAGGACACAGAGACCCATTTCATTACGGTCCATAGAAACAATAGAAATTAGCTGAAATTACAGATTCTAGCTGGATTTAAGAAAAAATACTTTATTATAAGGATATTCAAGCGCTGGAATGGGTTATCCAGAGAGCTGGTAAAATTTCTGTTCATGGAGAACTTCAGGTCCCAACAGGACAAAGTCCAAAGCACCCTGGTCTGAATTCACATTTGACCCATTCTGTTCCAGGGCTTTCCACCAAACAGAATGAGCCTCTGATCTTGTGCAGCATGTTAACCTCACTGTTCTCCTCATTTTTCCCTCAGTTTTTTTTTTGTGTCTCTGCTCTTCTCTCTGCCTGTGCTTGGGTTCCTAGACAGTGATCAATACAAGTCAAGAGCTGGGCCGACAGCTCTGTGCAGAAAGAAGAAAAATTTGCTTATTTCTGCTGCAGCTGAAACTACATCATAACACAGTTCCCCTTTCTTTGATAATTAAGAAGAGGCTGCAGCAGGAACACAAAACTGGTGAGCTGGTGAACAAGCTGCTGTCAAATGGATTTGTACTATTGGTAGTTATGGTTGTGATTGATGAGTTGAATGAATTCTGCTGGTAAAATTGGGACAGCTTCTGCCAAGCACATCACAGGCATGGCATCATCTTCTGCACTGCACAGAGTGCTACAACCAGCAGCAAAGGCAAGCTGTACAGCACTGCTCTGAAAAAGGGCCTGACCTGCATGAAGCCAGGAAACCAGAAAAGAAGGAAAATAATGCTCATTCTACTGGAGCAAAACCAGAGAAGAGGAGCTGGAGAAGTTGCCCACACTGTCCACCTCTGCACCACAGCATAGAAGAGCTGGCACCACCCACAGTGGCAAAAACACAGCCTCAGAGCTGTGCTCCTGGTGCTCATTGCCCCTCACAGGCAGGGAGGGCACAGAGGAAGCCTCCTGAGGCTGGAAAGGTCACAGGGCACCTAATGGCTTTAAACTGGAGCAGGGTCAATTTGGATTAGAAAGAATTAGGTTTTTTATGATGAGGATGGTGAAACACTGGAACAGGTAGAACAGACAGCGGCCCTGTCTCTGGAAACATTCTTGGTCAAGCTGGACTGGGCTCAGTGAAGATGTCTCTGCTTATTGCAGGGGTGTTTATTTAGGTGGTCCTTAAAGGCCCCTTCCAACCCAGACTGTTCTATAATTCTATAATGAAGTCACTTGCCAGAAACTCTTCCCTTGATAAAAATCCTCTCTCTCAAGAGGATTTATCCCTTGCAAGAGGGAAATAGCACTGGAAAGGCGTCACCATCTCAAATTATCTTCAGCCACCTTCAGTGATGCATCCTCCTGTGCAGCAGTACCAGTTGTTGGTTTCTCTGGGTCTGGATTGAAGGCACTGGAGACAGCAGTTCATGTTCGGACTCAGGTGTTTATTATTTCTTATCAGTAAAACAGTCTCACAACCATGAGTTTGGCAGCTTTTCAT
>JAYDZK010000169.1:9882422-9900404 GCA_034509185.1 Euphonia xanthogaster
TCACACTTTTGTGGATTCAGGTCTATCTTGAAGTCTAGGAAACTTTCTCCATGAGTGAGGGTCAAAGTCAGTGCTCCCCTGGGGGTCAGGACACCCCAGAGCAGACAGAGAGCTATTCCTTGTGCTCTGGGCTGCCACACTCCTGTCGCCAGCTCCTCCAGCACAGTCTGCTGTAAACACCCTCCTCACGTGCAGCTCAGAGCCTGGCTCCTGCTCCCTGATCCCTGCCACTTCCCAGGCCAGCAGGCACTGTGAGTGCTGAAATTAAACAGATCACTCACAACTGGCTTTCTGTGCAACAGCCCTGCTTAAATTGGCTTTCCCCGAGTGTTCAGCCCAGCGTGCTGCTGGCTTTTGCAGGAAATGAGCTGAAACCAGCTCCTGGTATGTTGAAATGAAATCCAGCTTTTGAACATTTGCAGGAAGAAATCAGAGATGGCTGAGCTGCTCAGGAGCACTCCGGCATGCTTGAATCCAGCCCCTGCAGTCCAGAGTTGGAGGCACCCACAGCTCCCTGGAGGGCATAAGAGAGGGGGCAGAGTAGATCTGCATAACTTCAGCTTTGGCAATAACCACAATGGCACAGATCAGGAGCTCTGATCCCCATCCATGGGGAATATCAGCCACACCCCAACCCTTGGCACATGGAGCTGCTAAGATTTCAACCTCCACAGATGGGAAGCAGCACATTGTGTTACAGCTGCTGTTTTGGTGCCACACACACATTAGACAGTGTGAGGATGGGTAATGCCATGTGCATGAAGGCAGGAACAAGTCAGGAGCACGTTGCACAGCCAGCTGTAGGAGGTGAGTTTATGACTCAAAACCCTGGATATCTTAGGCTATAAAATACCCAGGATTTGGGGTTTTCTAAACTGAAGTTCCATATCAAATAGAAAATGGAGAAAAGCCTTTTTCACCTTTGCAGAAGATGGCTGCACAGCAAAGGGGCTCCTGCAAGAATGAGTTTGGTGCTGAAAACAGAGAGATGAGCAGCTTTTTTATGTGCCCCCACCTTTCCCTTTCTTCTCGTGCCTTGGGTCTTTCCTGATTAGCTCTGCAGGAGGAAAATGCTCACTTTTGAGCATCATTGTTACTGCCCTATTTCCCCCTGTGGAGGAGATCAAAATGCACATCCATGGCTTGGCTTTTGGACGTTTCCTTATGGCAAGGTCAAGAGAAGTCGCCTTGCTCTCTGCTTGTGGGGTAGGATGCACCACAAGGGCAGCTTTGAAAGTGAGTGGGGCAAAAAGCTGAAGCAGCACCGAGTTGGAAATCCTGCACAGGAACAGAAATCACAGGGCTGGAGGGGGTTCCACAAGGGATGAGACGTCAGCAAGAGGGGCAAGGGAAGGTGCAGGAGTGTGGAGCAGTCACTCAGCTGTGGGAGGAAAGCCAGAGGGAGCACAGGGCTACATGGAGAGTTGCAGGTACAGAACAACTTGTGCTTTCCCCACTCACACAAACATCCCTGACCTTCCAGTGGAAGGCTGGATGATCCAATTTGCAGTGAGAATGTAATTCATTAGAAGCAGGAAGGAAAAAGGACGCATCATCAAATTGATGGAAATAACATGGTTTTGAGGGTGCTGACATGAATCACGAATTGCATGAAATTTGTTCAGTAGAATTGGGTAGGTCAGAGTGATTCAGATGTTTCATATCAGCTTTTCTTTATGCAAGTGCATCCATTCTTTTCTTTGAAAGGAGACTTTTATTTCATATTTTAAAGGAATAATAGAAAGAGATAAATAACCTGAAAGTTATATGAACTATTTTATCAAGAGAAATTCAAGGGGTCCAAGGTATAATGAGCACTTGAATAACAGCATAAAGTACTTATTTTACCTCAGCAGTGACCCCAACACACCAGCTTCCCCAGAGCAACGTGGGCCAGAGCCCTGAGGGACTCTGTCCTGCAGAAAGCATTCTGGTTTGTGCCAATAAAATGAGAGCATTAGTGCATGAAGCTTGCAGAGATGGAGCAAAAATCCCTCAAAAGGATGAATGTTGCATGACAGCCAGAGGCAGAACAAAATCTCATTCCCTATTCATCACTATGGGTCTGTTTTCTATGAGCTAATGCAGGTTCAGGTAATAATTAAAGGAGGTGGGAGGGACAGAAAAGCTTCCTCTTCTTCCCCTTCACAAAGTAAAGAAGTTTTGAATTATGGGATGTTTGTTTGTAACAAAAGTGGCACCTTAGGTTTGTGATCTTCTCTGCACAGTTTTCATTTTCAAATCTAATTAAGCAGGAAACTTTTATCATTGCTAATCATGTACTTGCAATTAATACATTGAGGATTATTTTCATTTCAGTGTCTCACTTCAGAACAAAAAGCAATTGCAAACCATCTGCCTTCCACTTGAAGCTCTTGGAAAAAACTCCCCTAGGCCTGAGAGGAGCAATGCTTTCAAATCCATCTCAGCTGACACCCTGGCACATTCTGCATTGGGCAGAATGAAGAACACCATCATCCAAAGGCCAAATGTTTTCATCAGGATGAGAATTAAATAATGTGAAATCAATACCACACTGTCAAACTTCTGCCTCCAAGAGGATTTTGCCAGGTCCAAGCTACAGGTGGCGAGGAGTTCACTCCTCAAACACACCTGCACTTAACACCTGCATAAGGCATTACTCAGCTTCCTTCCTGAACAACATGAGAGGAACATCTGCATTTTCCCCAAGGCAGTGATTCATGATCCCATCTCTCCTGCTGCAGCTGCTCAGGAGTGACATGCAGTCAAAAAGGAGCAGAGAGGGAAAAGCAAGAGGTAGAAACGTTGTGAATTCCTGTTGGGTTGTGTTTTCCAGCAGTCCTGATTGGAAAGTAATTTCTCTCCATAAATTGGAAGCACAATTGTGCTGAGAAGGATGTGCTCAGAAAGAAAAGCCAATGTCAGGGAGCTTGAACCACACTCCCATTTTTCAATAACTTCTTCATCTGATAGTCTCCAGAATCAATCAGAGAAAAAAAAACATTTCAGCTCCAGCTTTTCTCTGCACAAATGTCTCTAAGATTTCTGCCAACTGTCAGCATGTCTGGCTCATCAAGGAGAAGCAGAAAAACTTCTAAGCAAAGAGATCAAGTGATCCAATTCCCTGAATGTTTAACTCCTCTGATTAAATACGCAAGGCTGAGGCTCTGAGGGTTTATTTATCCTAGGGTGGAGCAACCAATTAAACATCTGACGCTTCTGCAGCCTGTCAGGGAGGTGTCACTCCCAGCTGGCCTCAGTTACCAGCATTTGTAGCCAACAAAAGGAATGAAAAATGCACTCTTTGAAAAGCAAGGCAGAAAACGATAGGTGGGGAGGAAGAAGGCAGGAAACAGCAGCAACCTGCCCTCTCTACCTATCTGCACAGGGCTGCAAAAAGAAAAAAGGGACGGAGTGACACTGGCTGTGCTGGAAGGGGATTGACAGCCCCATGAGCAGCAGTGGGTGTGGCAGGCGATGACAGCTCTTGGCTTGCCCCATTTTCACTCCAGCTTTCACCCCCAGTGTAGCCATGCCCTTTACTGGGCTGCAGCCTGCAACCCTGAGCCCCCAGCTGCCAGCCCCTGGCTGAGACTCAGCTGTGCTCAGAAAACAGATCTGTACCCCTGGCCAAGGTCTTGCACCACCTGAGAGACATGCATCCTGGTGTTACCCTCACATGGCTCTTCCCTGGAAGGTTGGCATGGATCCATTTTGTATAGATCTTCTGTGGGTGCCAGGAGCATGGAGCCAGGCTCTGCCCAGTGATGCTGAGTGACAGGATGGGAGGCAAAAGGCTGTAACTGGAATGCAGGAAGTTCCACCTGAACATGAGGAAGAACAGGTTGCCCAGAGAGGTCGTGGAGTCTCCCTCACTGAAATATTCAAAAGATATTCAGGAAGTGTCTGGAGGCAATCCTGTGCAATGTGTCAGAGGATGAACCTGCTCCCTGAGCAGGGAGGCTGGACCAGATGACCGCTGTGGTGCCTCCCAGCCTGTCCCATTCTGTGATTCCATTTGTCTGCCCCTCTGAAGCACATCTGGGTGTTTGCATCTCCTGACTGGAGGAACCTTCTGAAAACAGTACTAGCACCCAAACCACATCAAGAGGAAAGTGAATCCTGACTGGCTCTTATTGCTTCCTCACTACTCAAACCTCCTTAGAGCAAGTTTGCAAAAGCACAGAAGAGATAATTAATTGCACATTCTCACGTGCACAGCAGATGATAGTAATTTGTTCAGTGCAAAACTTTTAAAGAAAACAAAACTGCAACACCAAAAAAAAAAAAAAAAGGAAAAGAAAAATATCTTGCATCTGTTTATGGAAAATAAGAGTCCTACCCTGCCTGAAATTATTATTTTTCTGTAAGGGGAATGAATAAAGCCTATCCTAAATAATTTTTCAGCTCACTGGGGAAGCATCTCAGCAATTTATAGCCAGATATTCATTGGAAATTGCTGAGGCATAAGCAGCACTACCTGACAAAAACAATCCTAACACTTCATGAAAGCATGTAGGTGGAAGGATGCAGATACTGTACAGCACAATTAATTTCTCCAAGTAGTGAAATCACCCATGTTTCATAAGGGTCAGACTGAGAGAGTTAGGAAATATTCCTCCCTGAAAATTATATTATGATCAGGCAGTTTATTCTGCAGTTGCCAGAACAAATTAAAAGTTACATATGGACAAAATTGCCCTGACAAATAAGAGCTCAGCTCCTGTGTAGCCACAGCAGTGAATACATACATCCACTAGCAGGTCCCAAATGAGTCTGGGGTTATTATTTTGGGTAAGAAAGGAGCACCACATTACCACAGAATGGGTTTTTGGGTTGGAAGGGACTTTGAAGGCCATCTAGTCCAACCCCATGCATTAAGCAGGAACATTTCCCACTAGATCAGATTGCTCAGAGCCCCATCCAGCCTGACTTTGAATTATTATCACAATTTTACAAGCTAATGAAACTGAGGCACAGAAATATGAAGAAACTTGCCCAAAATCATCTAAGGCCAGTAGCAGAGCCAGAAAACAACTTAGAATCCTGGGGTTTGGGACACTCTGTCTGGGAAGCAGTTTAGCTCCCTGTTGCCTCCACCAAGGCTCTGCCAAGCTCAGAACACCCACAGGCCAACCTTGCCAAGGTGTAAACCTCAGCACCAACAAAGGACCTCCCAAAACCTGCAGTGGACCACCTGCAACAGACAGGGATGTGTGGACCTGTGTGATTGCCTTCTGGGTGAATGTGGAGAAGTTGGACACAGGTGTCCAGAATTTCATCCTGAAGGTCACAAACTCTGAACACCCACTAGGACTCAGGTAAGCAGTGGCAGTGGCACAACAGCCTGAAGCCTGCAAGAGGAGAACCACAGCATCCACTATCCCACCCTTGGAGGATCACAGATTGATGCAGAGCTCCCTGTACTACTGGGAACCTGCTCTTAGGTCCTCCTGTGCCATCCATTCTCCAGGCTGAGCCTCTCAGGGCAATGCCCCAGCCCAATCACCTCTGCAGCACTTCAGAAACATGGAGAAGACACAATTCTTCCCCAGCACAAAAGGGGTGAGCCACAATTTGTCCCAGCCCATGAACACCTCTGTGCATGCAATCCATTTTCTCCTGATCCATCCACCACCCCACCATCCCAGTTACCATGCAGCAGCCAGATTAGTGTGGAGCACGTTTCCCTCCAGGATCAGCAATTCATCTTTCCTTGGCAGCCTCTCAGCTCCTGCAAAAACATTTTGTTCAGGCCTGCAGGGCTGGGAGTTTGAAGAAATGTTACTTGAGCTCTAGCACAGCCCAGTAAATGTGATTTGTGCCACTGCTGGTAAAAGACCATGAGCTTTCCACTGCCCTTTCTACTGCCCTGACAGTGCAAGAGCTCAGGGCATGCTAATACAGGAGGAAATGCACCAATAATAACACCATTTTCTGACATTTGGGTAATTGGTTTTATGAAGGGCTATAAATAAACACAGTTCAGGCAGCAGTTTGTGCATCCTTGCAAGGAATGGTGGCAGTCCATCAGGGAGAAAAAGTGGCACTGCCAACCTTGCTCTAAACACCACCAAATTTGTGTAGACATCCCCAGAAGCTCCTTTCCCCTCCCTCACAGCCTGAGATGTCCCTTCAAACAAGGTGTTATTTTGATACACAGATGGCTTCTGCCTTGGGAGGTGCAGGTACCTGTGCTGAGCTCTGCCTTGCAAGGGAAAGAGGAGCTTAGGAGAACCAAGTAATCAGACACCATCCTTAGACATCTGTCATGCTCAAAACTATTAGGTTTTGGTGCAGTCTGAAGGTCTTATCCACCTTCTATGGTACTCCATAATAAGAAAAATTGAGCATACCAGCAAAACTGACCTATAAAAATAACCCTAAACTCATTACAAGTAAGACATAATGATAAAAGTCAAGTTACTCCTGAGATTAAATAAAATTAGTGAAATGTTCTCTCAGATCTCAAAATCCTCAAAAAATGGTAGCTCGTAAAAAAATACAGATAAAAAGGACAAAAGCCTCACAGTTGAGTGTGAAAAAATGACTTTTCCTCTGCTCTGGCAATGGCCTCAGAGCACAGAGTTAGCTCTGACCAAGGATTGAACCATGTTAAGCACAGAAACCCAAAGGCTTCCTCCAATCTCACTGTTATTTTCTCCTTAAATTGAAGAGTAGGAAATAATAATAATGAGTTTGTCTGTGCTCTTACTGAAGATTTCTTTCCAAACCCAGTAACTGAGGACTGAGATGCAGCTGGTAACAAGATAAGCATCACTACAAACTTTCTGCTGTTCAGTAGCTGCTCAGCAGCTCCTTAGTGGCTGTTTTGCCTCCAGAGAAGTAAGAGATTTTGCCTTCCACCACCCCAAGCATGCACTGAAGAGAGGGGATCTTGTGCAGAGCTCTCTGGGGACTCCAAAAAGGAAAAAGGTTTTCTGAACAGCCTACAGGAGGGTTTGGAGGGGACATTCTGGCTCCCCTAGACACCACAGCTGGCACTTGGTTGTGCTATCAAGAGCCCCCATCCTTTACTCAACACTTTGTCAAAATTCACATCCACCTCATTAAACTCTGGCTGTTAGCAGAAAACATGAGATTTAGCCATGCCTGACCTGGGCACAGGCAGGACCATCCCCAGCCAAGCACTCCCAATTAATATTTGCACCTTCCCAACCTTTACCATTTGATACGAGACAATTTGCAGTTTTCCCAGTCTTGCATCAAAGTGGGGACTTTCACCTTCATAGGGAGTGAGCTCTTAATTGATGGCACAACATCCCAGGAGTGAGCAAGCAAGCAGCCAGCAAAAGAAAAAAAAAACCCATCCTGATTTTCATTTCTTCTGCACAAGGATCCCAATTATGCCATATATCACATGATTTGCATTGCCACAACACAGCCTTTTATATCTGCTTGAGTTGCCAGCTATTTAATCTCAGTCCACCTTTAAAAAAAGACTTGTAGAAAATGAGATGCTTGCTTTATGCTGATGCAGTTAAGGGAGCTAATTTCAATTCCAAAGCAAACAAGATTTATGCAAGTCAATAGACTGAGGGGTCCAAGAGCCAACTAGAATAAGGCTCTTGTTCTAGTTTAATAATCCCTGGGACAGTCACAGGAATTTACATAAACTGAATTCTCCAGATCTCATCTAATTTTGGGCAGTAATTTCCTAGGGTTTGGAGGACATTAACCACTGATATCAGAAGTGGACATACAACTTTTGCTGGCTTTGCACGTGGCCCTGAAACATATTTGGGGCAGCATAAAGACAGTTTACCACTTGGTGCTTGTTTGCCAGTATTAAATGCCACTGGGATTAAAAAAAGGGCAGTGTCTGCAGAGTCACTGATTTACCTGCCCATTGCAGGGTGTGCCTGTGTTCATGAGCTCCAGTATTTTCAAGCAGGGCATGTGTCAGAAGCTGCTTGTTCTATGAAAAATTCTACAAAAGCACAATAGGTTGCATTTCAATTAGACCAGAGATCTGAAGAGTCACTAAATTAATCTATCCTTAATCTATTATAACATCCAGATTCTGCTTCGTTTCTCATGGCAGCATACTGAAAAATACCTGAGTATTTCACCAAAATAAGTTAATATTTTTCTATCTGATCCCGGTTTTCCCGAAGAGCTACATGTAAGGAGATACCTTCAGTGTAACATTTTCAGCAGAGCTCAGGAAAGTTCAGGGCCCTTCCCTTCACACATTTATGTTGGTACCTGTATAAAAATTGTAGCAGCCACAAATACAATTTGTCAGTCTCTGGGTTAGACTGCTTCTCCAGGCACCTGCCAGGTACAAAGGATTAGTGGTCAAGGATGCTCATATTTCAATATCCCAATTCCCACACTTGTTTACACAGCCTCAGGATTTCTGTTTGCAGGGACATGACTGACAGAAGCTCTCCAAATGTTTCCATCACATCTGAGCTATTGAGAAAAACACATTTTCTATTACAGAATAGAAATCCCATAGCAACAAAACCAATCTTTATCATCATCTCAGAGAACACTGTAAACACTCCTCCACCTAGGGGCAGACACATTTGGGTTTGCTTATCGAACTTACAACAAACAATTCTCTTCAGAAGCAGGACAAGAGGATGGGGTTAAATTAAAGTAACTTCCTTCAGTTTGCATAACACCAGGACACAACTGAGAGGTGTCTGTTGGCAGAGCAAATACCCAGGCAAAGAGCTGCAAAAAAGGTGCTGATCCTGCAAGAGAGTATCTGTGGTGAACATCCAGGATTCTGAGGGGATGATGATGTAGTCCCCTCCTCAGCGCCCCTGCCTGACCTGGGGACATTGATCAGTCCCCTCTAGCGTACTCCTGCCTAGGTGATCAAAGCAGGCTCCAGGCAGGCTGGGTCAGACCTTCCTCCAGCAGACACTCTGAAGCAGATGGGCCTGGGAAGGATGCTGGGATAAGGAACAGGGCTGTGGCAGATGCTTGGTGCTGCCTTCCTTTTGCTGAGGGTAAGAAACCGGCTTCCATTCCTGTGCATCTCCTGTAAGATGCTGACCCCCTGTGGAAAGATTTTATGTTACATGTATGAGGCTACAAGAATTGAGAAAGGAAGGCTTGACTTAGTCCCTTGTGTCTGGGGGATCCAGGGAGCACTTTTCCATGCTGGAAATTCATCCAATACTGTTGCTTGCCCTGCTTTTCCCTGCTAGCAATACCCTGTTCTTCACTGCTAGCTGTGCCTTATTCTCTTTTCCAGTCCAGGAGGCACAAGTGCGATTGTCAGACATCTAAGTTTCAGGAAAGCTTGAGAAACTGTATCTTCCACAAGATAATACAAATGCTTCAGTAAAATGCAGATACTAACGATTAAGCCCAAGGAAGAGCAGCCCAGAGGGACATCTGGTCACATCTGCAGCTTAAGTGCTGGTTTCAGATGCCATCACACATCATCTTCCCCAATGGCAGGGGTTCCCTCAACAATCTCTATAAATTTTTTTTTTTTTTAAAGTAAATACAGAAACCTTGCTTGCCTGTGTCAGTATTTCAGACCAAGTCCAGTGGAATGTGACCAAAATATGTCATTCTGGGGCCAATGTTTAATTTCACACTCACTGCTCCTCTCACTACTTCCCAATCGAACTGGCTCTGTTGATAGATGGAGGATGCTCGGTGGAGCACCTGAAAACCTGTCAGGCATTTTTCCTCCTGCCTCTCCTCCCATTATCAGCTGAGAAGCTCTGCAGTTAGCACTGAGCTGACACTCTCTGTGACCAGGTGAAAAATTTGGTTTACAGCAGGTGAATCTCCTCCCTGGTGAATCTGACCTTCCAGACCCCTTATCCTCTAATATCTGAATTCCTTGCTTTCCTAGCACAAGCATCTGCAAGAAGCATTTCCTACGTTTAGAAAGTAGTTTACAAGATCACAGAGCAAATAAGTTTCTTGTCAGTTCTCCAATTTCCTATCAAACTGAGATCCCAGACAGTTTTGTTCATGCAAGCAGCTGGGCAAAAAGCGTGTCAGAGCTGTAGAAACATCATGTTTCATTACTCTTCCAACATCTCACAGAAGAAATCATTTCCACTGAACCATCTGGGGTGTGCAGCAGACACTGAAAATGTCAGATTAAATAGGAAAAACATTTCCATCTATGTTATCTGGCTAACACAGAAAGCAGTGAAAAGACCTGCTGTTCAGCAAGGAAAAGCAAGTAATTAAAAATCTGTAGTCATCTTAACCAGTCCCATGGGTTTTACCAAGGGAAGGTCAGTGTAATTAGCCAACCTGCCCAGCCCAGCCATGCTCAGAGGCCCAAAACTAATTTCATTTTATAGGTCATGGCTTGTCTTGAGAGAAGCCTGTTCCTGAAGAGTTCCCACACACTCCTTCTGGAACCAGCTCTGGGATCCCCAAGCTCACCAAGGTGTGATTCGGCCCAGATGGAGCTTGGTACACACAATGCCACCCAAGGGAGCTGCAACGTGGTGTCTGAAGAGCATCTGTCCCACTGGCTCTGGTACTGCACAGCTGCATTTGTGAACCAAAGTCTCCCTTAAAGCCCAGCCAAGATTTTCTCCAGCCTCCTCCTGCATTTTAGCCAGTCCTGGCACCTGGAGATGGTAATTTTCCTCCAGGGATGCCAGGGCTTTCCTCCTTGGCCCCACAAGGGAAAAAACCCCACTCTGTAATCACCCCTACAAATGGAGACACCGCCTAGGAACAAGGGAGAGGGGCATGCTTAGTGTAAGCATCACTATTTCACTGAAACAACTCTTCTTTTGCTAGCTTTTATTCTCAAGATATAAAATCCATTCCCTGACCTGAGTCCAAATTTCTTCTACAGCTGGATGCTGAAAAGTGGTGGAGTTGGCAGGACACAAGGTATGAAGTTTCTTAGCTCATGGGGAAGAGAGGACAGTGCCTCCCTGCAAGGCATGGTACAGTGAGGGCATCATGAGCCATTGGGGGATCTTTTCCAGCTGGAAACGGAAAGGTTTTCCCCATCATCAGCCCTGTGCTCACACACACCCACATCTCCCTCCAGAAAGCTTAAAAATAGGGTCCAGCACACACCCCAGCTTATCACGGGGGTGAGCAGCTGAGCTTCTCCTTTTCTTCCCTGCTGCAAAATCCCACCAGCAGGAGCCCACCAGCTCAGGGAGGTTGGGCAGTGCCCTGTGAGTGAGTGAGGATACAGAGGAGAGGTTTCAGCATGTGTCACCTCAAGCCCTGGGTCCTGCCCCAGCGTCTGCTGTCCCAGTGAGCCATGACTCATGCCAGAGGGTCAGCAGGGAGACACTCAGAAGGGATTTGCACCGTGGAGCCTGCAGGTTTGCTGCTCTTCTCAGGAAGAGTCCTCCTCCTTACCCTTCCTTGCCCAGGTGGGATGATGCTGCCCAGAGAGGAGAAACAGGCACCTGTCCTCCCACCTTCTCACCTGCAGGCCACCACTAAAGCTGAGTGACAAGAGTCATGGAGGGGCTCAGCATTACCAGCAGGACACTTTCCTGCTCAACCCTGCAGAAATGATCTTCAGGTGACCATTGCATCCCACAAGGTAAGGGACATGAAGTCTTCCCTCTCCCATGTCAAGAGACAAGGCACCAAGATACTGGATGTGTATTTGATTGGTAAATTTGACCTTCTGAGGGATCCACACTAGGATTCTGAGGCATTGCATGTTAGCAATGAACACAAACAACCAAGCATCTTTAAACACTCCCTGAGAGGTCTCCATGCCTTAGGCTAAGGATACACCATGAGTACACTCACATCAGCAACACCACTGGGTGGCCCAGACTGAGGCTGCAGGGTGATCCAAATCCTCACATGGTCATTTCCTTCCATAATTGCAGGAATTTGCCATTTCAGCTGTGTGCACAGGGAAGTGTCCACACCTGGACACCGATACAATTTCAAGATTCAGAAGAACCCTGTAGGGCAACGACCCAGGGAGCAGCACAAGCAGGGAACAATGACCCAGGAGCTGGGAGCCACGAGTCCACATGAGCACAGGTCTGCAAGGGCAGGCACTGCTAAGGAGAGCTACGCTTCTCACATGGTTGGCCCTAAATCTGTCCCTGAGAACCAGAGCCAGGAAAAAGCCTTGGGTTCTTGAGCTGTAGCAGCAGCAAAGCTCTGACCCTACTAAGTTTCAGGAAGAATGTCCCCAGAA
Organism: Euphonia xanthogaster; assembly: GCA_034509185.1. Taxonomy (NCBI): domain Eukaryota; kingdom Metazoa; phylum Chordata; class Aves; order Passeriformes; family Fringillidae; genus Euphonia; species Euphonia xanthogaster. The sequence continues at coordinate 9,894,559 of JAYDZK010000169.1, forward strand.
TTGATGTATGAGATGCAAGCAAAGCCACTACATGAAACAAGCACTTCCCTGGTCACCTGTTCACATCTGACAGCAACATTTGAAAAAGACAGGCAGAGAATGCAGCTAAAAAATGAGGGCTCAGTGTTCAGCTGGCCCAGTCACTGCCAGCCAGCCAAGCAAAAAGACCTGAGAAGCAAAATGCTCTTGGCAGGGGAACTTCCACTAATGCTCTTAGACTGCTGCAAATGCAAAGCAACACAGCCCACAGCGGAAGGTGCTCAAATTAGGTCAGGCTTTTTTTGGCACTTCTCCAGGTGGGATAATCACCAAGGCTGACACTCAGCAGTTTGTGAGCACGGGGTAATCTGTGCCATTCATTCATGCCCTTAGTCACTGGCATTTCAAGAGGAAAATGCAGCACCTCCAGATTCAGGAGCTCCTAACACTCAGACTCTCATCTTCTCTAGCACAGCCACTTTTTTCCACGAGCTGTTCGGAGCTGCTGGATAATAAATACAACAAAGTGCTGGAAATGCCTTATTATGTCTATCTGCACCTTCCTTTCTAGCCTAGACTCTCTTTGAAGGAGACCTGTGCAATTTCCCACCCTCAAGCCAAGAGGACAGAAGATTAACAGAGGCAAATTCACTTAAAGGATGAGGGAATCCCTTCACCACTGCCTTGTGCTTGTGCAGATGGAAGCCAGGGAATAACCATGTATGAACTGAGGAGACTGAGAAGGACAACTGAGGGCACCTGAGCAGCCTGACCCAGGATTTCTAGGGTCAGCAGAAGTAATGTGCAGAGTCACTGACCTGGCTGGCAAGAAAAACTAGGCCACCTTCATGCAGGGCACTGAGAATGGGGTGACAAGGAAGGAAAAGAGGGATTTATTCCTACCAGATCTGAGCACAACCCAGATGCAGATCTTTTTCAGGCAACCAGCTCATCCTCCCAACAACATGAACCAAGATGCTGAGTGTTCCCTGCAAGCTTAGCAAACCCAGCAAATGAGGGGAGTGGTATTTCCCTTGGGAGGAAGAACAACCCATGAGCTGGGCTCACCGTATCCATGGGTAAGATTCACACCAAAAGGAATTTGGAATGTATTTTTTACTTCAAAATACAGAAAAGCAAAAACACAAGATGGAGCATTTCCTACTTTATAATGACTGTGAAAAAACAAGAAGAACCTTCATTGTTCACCTCAGCACCTTCACCCAAGACTCTCTCTTGACCTGGCACCTTCCCCTACTACCTGAAAAGGCAATTTTATCAAGGGGAGCCTCCTCCTTCCTTACAGCCTTAAAACAGTGCAGCAGCCAGCACCCAAAACCGTTACAGCTTCAGCCAATCTTCCCAAGATCAAGAGTTCTCCAAAGCAGAGTTCCTTCAGTGAAAGCAGCTAAGCTTCCATCTTTTACTCAAAATCAGAGGCCAGGCTAAGGAACAAGCAGGCATGGTGTGTCTCCTCTGTGATCAGGACACAATATTCCCTCTTATCCCATTCTTAGGTGACAATTAAAAGCAAACCCTCCCTCCAAGACAGCAGAAGATCAAAGAAAACCACACATCATGGCAATTAGTAAGTTTTTATGTTTACAGTAGTCACTTAACATGGATACCAAGAGGTTTTAGTAAGAATTCTGATACTGGAGTGAATTCATGGGGAAAGCTGTAGAAGACCAGAACAGCTGCTCTAAAATAGTCATTCCAAAGAAGAAAAAGTTGAGATCATACTGTGCTTTAAAAGTGAAGTTACATGGTTTAATTTGCATAGCACAAGCATACATCAGTAGCCAAGTTACAGGCTTTGATAAAGCCCATCTCCATTTGTGTTATTGCCTTTTTCTTTTCAATCTGAACAACTGGTTGCTGGTCTCTGCTGGACTCTAGGTAGGCTTACTGGCACTTGCTCTCCAGCAGCTCCACTTGGTTTCTCCAAGGAACATTCAACACTACGAAGTTGCAAATAGCGTGCTAAGGAAAGAAAGAAAAAAGTAGTTAGGAAGATGAGAGCATGAAACAGTGTCATTTACCACTGTCCTTCGCTCCGGTGCTTCTCTACATTTGCCCTCTCCAGACAAGTATTCTGGAGCAGCACTCTTGTGCTCAGAGTGAGTCACATCTCTTAAATAAATCCTAAGAAATAAAGCTGAGCAGTCAGCATTGCTGACAATCAGGTTATCTCCTTTATCCACTCACAGAGGAAAGCCTTCAGCATGGATAATACCCACAGGCACAGCTAAGCCACGTGTGACAAATCATTGCAGTTGCCATAATGGTACACACCAGTTTTGTGCTTCTCTTATGTGCAGCTACACCTCTCACACATGCAGGAATAAAGGGCACATATATCCTGTTGCTGCCATCAACAGAAGGAATGAAGCACTATGGAAAAACTCAGGCCAGATGAAGGCAGACATGCTTGGTGCTCCCACCCAAAGAGCTCAATTACTCATTACAAAAATGCCTGTGTAACTCTGTGTAACTACTTGGTGGGCACAGGGAGATGGAGTGATCTGCTTCTTTTGGGCAGTGCTTTGCCCAAAGCTCTATTCACAGCAATACAAGTCCCACAGGAAAGCACGCCAAGCATGCTTACATCACCATGGGAAAGAAGAGATGAGAATTCTATGGGGACTGAGGACCCTTGGACTGAGAGCCAGGAGGCCTGTGGGCCTGACAGAGCTTCCTCCACATACCCTTCAGATCCAGGCCACGACTGTGTCTTAAGAGGACTGAGACACATGCACTGCTCCAGCCTGAGCCCCACTTAAAAAACAGCCAAAAGGCCCTGCCTTCTCTGACATCAACTGGCAAGACAAGTTCTGCAAGAGCAAAACTTGCTTTGCCCTGTTAAGTATAAAGGCATAAGGTCGCTGATGTTGGCTGAGGCATAAGGTCACTGATGTTGGCTGACCACAGCCATCTGTATGAAACCAGCCAGTGGGAAAGGGTTGGAAACGGGGAAGGGTGGGGGTCAGCAGGCTGTGCCCTGGAGCCTACCTTGGCCATCTGGGGCTCCTCGTGGAAAGCACAGTGCTGGATATCAGTTGCTGGCTTTGTGCAGGTTGTCCGGGCAATCTCCACTTCCATTATGTACTTGACTCCAGCCACGATCTGCAACAAGACAAGTCGGCACAGGCGACTTTACTCACAGCACACGGAGAAGGGCTCTCTGCCGAGAGAAGCCTGGCAGGAAGGCAGGCAGCGATCCTGTTACATGATGGAAAACAGACTGTGAAAGTACAGAGGGAATTGTATGTGGCAACCTCCACTACAGAGGCACTTGGCACCTCCTTAGAAACAGGAAACAAAATCCAAGTAAACATGTCCCACAAAGCAGCTGCCTTAGCAATAAACGGAGACATATGTTAACTCATAAGCAGCGCAGGGTAGCCACTGGCTCCTTCCAGAGCGCGCAGCACTCAACGTCACCCAGACTATGACAAGCCAAGATATAAAAATAGGGCTTTTATTCACCTTCTGTGGGGAAACAACCGACAGCTTGCAATGCCCCCCGGCTAGCGCTGATGCCCCTTCTGCACAGGAATGCGGCCGGCCTCACTCCCCCTCACAGCGAGCGCCGCCCCCGGTCTCTCACCTGCTTCTGGGCGCTGACGACCCGCACCACCCGGCTGGAGTACATGTCGTTGCTGGCCCTGTTGTACGCCGTCATGGCGAACTGCAGAGCCCGCTCCAGCCCCTCATCGTTCTGGGGGTCCTCGATAGGCTGCGGGGCGCCCACCGGCCGCAGGCGGAGCCCAGCGCCCCGCACGACGCCGGCGAAGAAGAGCAGGGCCGCCGCCAGCAGCAGCACCGACACGGACACTCTATCGGCCGCCATGGCTGCGCTCTGCCAGCTCCCCCTCACGGCCGCCGCCATTTTAAAGCCGCGGGGCGGGGCGGGCCCGGCGGTGTTTTGGGCCGAGCCCCGGCCCGCCCCGGAGCTCCCAGAGGTGTTTTGGGCCGAGCCCCGGCCCGCCCCGGAGCTCCTGGCCCCGCCGGCCTTGGCCCGGGACTTCCACAGGGTCAGGGAGAGGGGGGGCAAAGTCGAGGAAAAGAAGGATGATGCTGCTTTCCCGCACGGGAAGTTGGAGGCTTTTTCCAGACTCTGCCTCCTCGTGGGTTATTCTTGTGCTTATTTCCCTCTGCTGCGAAGGGAAAATAAAAGCCACAGAGCATTTTAAGCTGCGGGTGTTGTGTTCCCAGCACACAACACCTTGAGTAATTTCCTACCTCTGCCTCCGCAGCGCTGGTGTTGCCTCACCTACGATTCGAGGGACCGAGGCGGCTTCCCAGACAGACGGCTCCGCTTCCCGTCTGCTCCCTAAATACCAACATTATCTCCCTCGTCCCATCAGGAACCCTAAGTTTGGAAAGACAGGACTTAATATAGCATGAGGGAGCCAACTCCAGTGAGATTTAATGCCTCATGGAATTGTTAGGCTGAGAGAGGAGGAGGAGGTTTTCCACCTGAATATCCACAGCTTGCCTTGTAATGGAAAGGGCTTGTCTGCTGACTGGAAAGGCTGCCTGCATGCCAGTAATATCCAGCATGGAAAAATCCTTGCAGTTAGCAACAAGCTGAGCTATCAACACTGACAGGATATTGGGGTCATTCTTGTAGCAAGAGAAATAATCATAGAATGGCTTGGGCTAGAAGGGACCTCGAAGATCATTTCACTCCAAGCCCCCTGCCATGGACAGGGATACCTTCCACTACAGCAGGGTGCTCGAAGCCCCAGAATGAACACCACCAAAATCACCTGCAGACACCCAAACAGAAACAAGCTGCATTTGTTGACTATTGCCAGTCCAAACACCATGAAATAGGACTTGAAACAAAGTAATTATGAGGAGAAAAAAAGGCTTGGCGAAAAAATTATGTTTTTTGAATAAAGGGCACCTGTTTCATGAAACAAAGCTGCATTTTGTCCATTTGTTTCTGCAGGGTGCAACAATCTTGCTCTATCAGAGGTGCTTTTTTAAAAATATAAAACAGAAATTCATTAATAACCAGATAAGCAAAGAAGCTGGTAATTAAAGAATTTACCAAGCAGCAGAAGACTCATGATAACATTGCAAAAGTTTGTAATACCGTGTGCCATCAGTATAACTAGAAAAATAGTGGCTTAGCATCTTCTTTTGTGGTTGATATTTGAGCAACATCCAACATATTTTCATATGCCTTTTTGTCTGTGTTTCAATTTCAGTCAGGACTGGTGAGCATTTTATGATACCAGACTTACTAATTTCTCCATATAACTGCTACATCCCATGTCCTTTCTCTTGATGTCCCTCATCTGTGTTTCACCATTCACAAATATAGTTGTCAAACATGAAAATTTCACTTTTACAACTGTAACCATTACAATATGTGCAGAAAAACCTTCAAATAAATGTTCTGTAGCCTCCAGGCAAAGCTTCTGTATGGGCACAAAGATCTTGTAAAGTACAGTCAGCCAGGCCACTGTCCAGTTGGAGATTTATATGGACATCTCTATGTCTGTGGGACTGAAAGATAAAATGCCCCCTTGAATTCATTGGAAAGTTTTGTAGGATCAAACCTGTAAAGACAGGGACAACAGAAATGGCAGATGGAAGTTGGATGGCAACATCAATGGGTAGTGTTACTGTGGGCCAAGTCCCCAGGGTAGTTTCCATGGCACAAAAATAAGCCTGGGGGCTTGTGTTCTTAATGGAAAGAGTATCTTTAAATGTGTCAATTTCTCCACTTCGCAATTCCTGATATGTACTCGGGGCAATTCTCTGAACACACTTCCAGAGTTTGGTTGAACTTCCCAGAAAAATCTCCCTTGTGCCAGCCCCTCACACTTTATCTGAGTATCGCCCCTCCA
>JAYDZK010000169.1:9900638-9923164 GCA_034509185.1 Euphonia xanthogaster
CCTTTTTAATCTGCTTTTTGACTCCTTTGTAAAATTCATCAATCATAAATTAAGGTTAGATTTCCAAGTTTTCCTCTATCAAACTGGCAGTCAGATCATAAGGTAGTATAATGAATATCAAAGTTTGATTATGTTCATATGAGTCCCAGGGTCTCACAAAAGAAAAGGCCTCTTGAGCAAGACAGTCAGCAGTTTATGAGATGGGTCCGAGAGTGATTCAACACCAAAGGCAAAACTATTTCACTGCAGGAGAAGAGTGTCCTCTGCTTATGGAAACAAACCCATCCCATATGAGCTTATTCAGTGATGGTGGGAGAAAGAGTCTCTAAGACTCATGGTCACCACTCCCTGCTGTGGCATGCAGAGGCATTCTTTTTCAGGAAAGGAATGAAGGCAATGCCATGACTTGTCCATGCAAAGAAAACCAGGTTTCTGTCTTGTCTCTCAGCTTCAAAAGAGTGGCCTCTGAAATCCAGACAGCTGATTTGAAAGTGCCCAATGAAATAGGACACAGCCACATCTCTTCTGGATGTGCACACACCTTCACGTACTGGCAAGCTCTTGCCACAAGCCAAAAGCCAGTAGTGGCTTTTCTGGATAGGCTGCAAGGTGATTGCTCAGCTGAAAAACAGTAAATGCCAGAAGAGGCTTCAAGGGCACCAAAGGGCTGCTCTGAACATATTTCTGTGCTGGCACTACAACTGGATTAGTAAAGACCCCCCCCTCTCAAGTTCAAAGACTCCTAAATAAGCTTAGCACTTAGCGCTGAGTGCACTTTTTGGACAATTCAGTGGGAATAGAGCTATTGGGAAGCACAGACTCTCAGTCAGGGTGTGGAGCCCCCTTGAAAGCACAGCCTTAGATTTCTTGGGAACAGGAAAAACAACTAACAGAAAAGAAGTGCAGGTAGCACTGAGAGCTGTTCACTCACTGGCGTTTACTTTTAGGAATGAAGTGCCAAACATCTCCCAGCGCTGATCTCAAATAGGTCAATGATTATCACCCTGCAGACAGGTGGGGACCTAAACAGCCCTCTGCTGAGCCCCAGGCTGCTCACATCCCTTGTGGGGTGACAGCAGCACCTGCTTTGAATCCCTTTCTCTTATGCTAGTGCAGAAGATAATCTGCCTCTAAGAAATGGGTATTCACTTGCAGACATCTGCTTAGTAATTACTGCAGTTAATCTGCCCTTATGCCCATGAGGGGAGGCTTGTTGTTTACACACAAGCAGTAAACAAAGTAATTGGCAGCAGGAAAAGCTGTGTTTCAAATAACTGCATGCAATCAATTATGGTCAGACTGTGCAACTGAAGCGGAGAACCCACAGTACTAAAAGTGGGTGCTGGTTTAAGTGAAGTACTGGTGCACTTGGGATTTTAGCAAAAAATCCCTCTGCATCAGAATCCTTTTTTTTTTACTCTGAGAAATATAAATACCAGCACAGCAATACCATATATTCAAAGTTATCACCAGAGATTTTCTGCAACCTGGTGCCTTTGATGGCTACGTTAGCTTGTATTTACTAAGAATAATTTGGCCATTCTCTTTTCCCCGTATTCTTCATCTTACGTCTTTGCCTCAGCCTGCAGGAGAAATAGCTTTGCTGTGTGAGATTTGTGTTCATTAGTTCTTATTGCATGTTTTTTTCTTCCCTAGGAATTGTTTCCCAGAGCTCACAAGAAAATGAGTTCTGTCCTTGGTCTCCAATCCAACCCAAAGCACGGAGTGCATGCTTAAGCTTAGTTTCTGAGGAATACCAGTGACTTCACATGACTAAGAAGCCTTAAATGTAGTGTATGTTTGTGTGCTGTGCAGAAACTGGCCCTCCAGCAGCCTTCTGGGATACTAGGCTGGGACACAAAGAGTATCCCAGTATACTCTGAGGCTTTGCAGATCCCTGAAAGCCCAGAGGGGAAATCAGTAGCACCATGTCCATGCAGAGTTCCCCCAAGCTCCCCGGGAGCTGGTTCACAGTCACATCACTCTTGTTCTCTCCATAAATCAAATAATTTCTCTCCTCTATCAGCAACAGCTTTTAGTGCAACTTCACTGCTTCCAAGTCCAAGGGCTTCAGGGCATAGCATGAATTTGAGTCTTCACTCAGCATGGTATCACGCTTTAAATACATATTTATGTGAAGGCCCTTTTTCAAGAGCTACACTACAAATCCCTAATCCTTGCAAAAACACACAATTAAAATGCCATCCAGGACCTCAAGTTTTTGTTGGTTCAAGTCAGCTCCTCTGCTGTGATGCCAGCAGAGCCAAGCCAGATGCCAGACTGCTTTGGATTGCATGGCTCTGCACTGACACGGTGTTGCTTTGTTTTTTTCATTCTGGGGTTGGGGAGGTGTGTTTGACTTTTTGTTTGGTTTTGTTGGTTTGTTTTTTTTTTAAGAGACAACTGTTGTGCTCTCAAATAAAAGATTTCTTATTGAAAGACAAATCAGTGGTGCATAGCCTGGACATTTTCACAATCCCCATATACAACCAGAAGTACAACCTCTGTTTTAAGCTTTGAACTGATAGCAGTTCCTGTCTGTCCAGCATTTTAGAGCAGAAAATTCTGCCTGGTTAAGGCTTTATTGCACAGAATGGGGAAGCAAGATTTGAATATATGAAACATTTGAGTGCGGAGAACAGCCTGTTCTCAAGGGGCTGACTTACCAGCAGGATTCCTGACTGCTTCTCATTAGGAAGGATTTAGACTCTTTTCTACATTGTGCTTGTTGGATTTGAAGCATGGGAAGGGGAAGGGATACCTACTGCGTTTAACAATTGAGGAATCATCAAGGTAGCTTGCAAACAAAACCAGTCACCCGTACCAGACAAACTGGGATACTGGGCCACTAAGATTTTTCCCTCAAGAAGGAAGTGAAATTGTTAATAACCTCAAAATTCACCCCACCAGTGGCTCACTTGCTGCTCTATGCATGCACATCCTCAAAAAGACCAGCCCACTCCAAAACATGAAAGGGCCTTGAAGAAGAGTATGATTGTCACACATAAATAAGATTACTGCATCACTGATCATTATTTAATTAACATACCGTTAATCTACAGGCCATGCTGCAGCCCACATTTTTAGTTATCAATCCTTCAGGTTTCAGCAAGCTCAAGTGCACAAGTAAAGACTCACTTTCAGAGCAGTATTTTTACTCAAAGAAGTGGTTATTTGTGAGTGAGGCAACTGCTTCGTCTCCAGTAGCTGCTGTCAGTTCGCTCCAGTTCAAAAGTTTCAGTCACCCAAGCAAAGAGACAGAAAGCCACAGCAGATCACTGCACCTAACACAGTGGATGACACAGAACTGTAAAATGTGACCAGCACAAGCCTTAGGAAGAAATCTTAAGAGGGTGGAGGGAATAGCAAAGAATGGGTCACCCCACCTAGGAGGGCAGCACTTACCAGTGGAGCTGTTCACAAAGACTTGCACAACATTCTCCCAGCAATCTTATGTAAGACATGTCTGTGAAAAACAGACCTAATGCACTAGATTAATCTGAACAGGAATAATTAAAATGTGTAAACATAAGGAGAAAAAATAAAATTGTGAATATTGAAAAAAATAAAATTCCTTCTCAGATTCCCAGCTGGCTAATAATTCTTTGATGAACATGACAACAGGGAAAGGACAAGGAAGCTTTCATTTCACTGCAGTTTACTGGGGAGTTGTGTCCAGCTCCTGTAGGAAAAGCTGCATGGATCAGGTGTCTCATTGCTAAGAGCTCAGACACAGTGCTGTGGTGTTGGTGGACCACAGTTCAGAATCCCATCATGGGCCAGCTTGGAAGGAACCAGTGAGTCCATGTGGTCCCTGCTCAAGCAGGGTCATCCAGAGCACACGGCACAGGACTGTGTCCACACTGTTCTTGAGTATCTCCAGTGAGGGAAACTCCACAGCCTTTGCACCTGCTCTCCCTTTGACAATTCCTGTCATGTACCCAGGGCAATTCTCTGAACACACTTCCAGAGTTTGAACTTCCCAGAAAAATCTCCCTTGTGCCAGCCCCTCACACTTTATCTGAGTACCTCCCCTCCGGGCCTGCTATCTGCATTTGTCTAAAGATAACAGCCTTCCTTTGGCTGGTTCCTGCAGGGCTGGAAAGCACAGCCTGCAGAGCTCTAATCTCTGCATGGCTCTCACAAGGAGGAACAAGGGCTTTTGTCGTCACTCAGTAATGACATAGCAAACCTCAGATCAGGAAAAATAATCACGCTCCCTACAGGTAGGAGATTACCTTTGAAATATCTCAAACCCAATACACTCTAAATGCCTTTTTAATCTGCTTTTTGACTCCTTTGTAAAATTCATCAATCATAAATTAAGGTTAGATTTCCAAGTTTTCCTCTGTCAAACTGGCAGTCAGATCATAAGGTAGTATAATGAATATCAAAGTTTGCATATGTTCACGTGAGTCCCAGGGGCTGGAACCTGAAAAAACCCCTGCAATTTATTGTGAGATGTCTGAAGGGAAACAAAATCCATAAGGCTGTGATGATACATCACTGCACCAGCCCAGCAGCAACACGTCATATGCAGAGATACTTATTATGCAAAATAGGTTTCTTATTGGACTAAGAGTAAACTAATTAAACTATCCACATACAAACACACACAGACACCTATCAAATAAACAAAATCCTTCCTGGATGAGAGCAAGAAGGGGAATGAAAATGATGTGTGCTTCTGTACCCTTGAGAGATTTTTAAAAGCCCAAATGCCACTCAGCAGGTAGGCAGTCTGGATAGCACACTGACATTATGCATTCAGCCCTTCTTTTCTCCCAATGCCAGAGACCTCCAAAATCACAGACGACAGAATGAAGTTAGGCAGCTGGGTGTGGAATTAAGCAACCACATTGGCACTTGGTATTTTCTTTCCAGTTACTCTGAATCATTTGGTGTCAGGCTGAAGTATTCCATAGGGCACTTGGATGCTGGCTGTTAAGCTTCAGGACTCCAGCTGATCAGTTTTTAAGGCGTAGGAAATCACTCAACAACAAAAAGGCCTGATTGCCATGGCTGCACTTCACTGGGAAAATAGAGAGCAGCTGAGCATGCCTTGAGGCAGTCATTACAAGGACATCACAGCCACTTCAGCATCAAGCAGCATTATCCACCTACAAGTCCTGCTGTGCTGAGCAAAGCAAAAGGCTCACTGTGCCCAGTTGGTACAAAGGAAGAAGCCTGGAGGGTTTACAGCCCAGCACTTCAGTTCTGGGCTCGAAAACACACAGGCAGCCAGCCACACAATGCCAGTCTCTCAGGGGTAATGCTTTCTTGATACAAACAGCAGAAGCAGAAGTAACACTTTAGCTATCCTTAACTTTCAACAATGAGGACATATCTCCTGACCCCTTTGTTGGCTTCCCAGGAAAAAAATTAATTCTCCCCCAAAATGCTCATCTAAACTACTCACGAAGATATCTTATCTTTTTCCTTCAAATTCCAGCATAAAACTTTGCTTGGATGAAAAACTAAAGCAGTGGACAGGAAGGCAATGCACTAAATCCATCTCTTTCTGCTGCTTGTCCCTCTGCCTGGATCTTGCTTTCCTGCTATACAATGAGTTGAAACTCAGAGTGGTTGAAAGAGCTGCTTCCTCCTCCTTGGCTGGTGCATCTGCAGACACCAACAAGGAGTTCAGTGTTTACATGCCACAACCCAAGAAATCATTTGGAGTTCACGGGACTGAAGTCAGCTCATGCTGGGTGAGGACTGTTCTGTAGGATCTTTCTACATTGTTCTTGAAGATCTGATCCTTCTTGGAGAAGTAAACTGTGAATTTGAGGAGCTGTCAATATGGCCATTAATTGAACTTCTAGTACAACTGATGGCTTATAAAGCCAGTACAAGCAAGGTTTTTGTCCAAAAACACAAAAAAATAGCTGAAAACATTGAATCAGATTTGACTCGAGGCCCAGAATCCAGAGAAAGAGATTGAAAATATGCTGTAATACCTCTCATTTAATCGCATTAGTATTTCTTTATTTCTTCCCTTAGCATATTTTCTTTCAGCCACAGGAGGAGAGTCCCTCTAGGAGGTCTTTGTTAATAAACTGAAAACTGTATTTCATGTACTTCTGAGTGATTAACATCAAGGACTCCTTCCATGCATGCAATAATCCAACCTCACATGTGATTAACAATGTCCACTTTAATAATGGTCAGGAATGCAGGCTCTCTTCCCCACCACTTTGAAGGATTTTGGCTGTAAAAGGGTCCAATATTTCAAGGTCACTTCAACAGTCTAAACTTGGGATGTAATTCACTCCTTTGTTGACACAGCCTTGCACAAGGTTAAGGGGTGTTTTAATCCAGGTGAAAACCAGGCTACCCTCTTCTCAGCCAGATGAAAGCAGCTGCTAGGCCCCAGTTTTCAGAATCACAAGAGAAACTAAAAGGGTCTTACCTTTCCTATTGTGAATGCTGGCCTGCAGGCTGCTTTAGAAGAGTAAAAGAAGGTTGCAGACCTCTTACAATCATAGAGATCATTGCAGAAAAAATGCAGAAAACATCTCTATGGTACCTCACCTGCCTAAAACTCAGGGATTCCAACATCTGCTTCTACAAGTTCTTAAAGAAACAACTTAGAAACTCCCATCTTCTTCATCATGAGCAACACTGGGGACCTTCTAAGGGCGTTTCTATAGCCAAGTGAGCGTCAGCCAAGGGCAGGAGTCATGTGGGTGTCAGTGAATCAGCCTCCTTAAGACACAATGCCTGTGTAATGGGACATTCCCAAGCAGAAGATTTGGGGAAGAAAGAGCACAAGGATTCTCACTGAGAGATAAGCAATACCAGGGGAAGCACAGCCCTTTGCATGAAGCAGAAGCTGAGGTTTGCTGGGAATCCACAGAACAGAGGAGGCTGAGAGAGCAGCCAAAGAATCATGAGAGACCTCTAAGCTGCTCCTCTTTTGCTCCCTTTCTGATTCCAGATTGGTGATCTGGCAGGGTCCAGAGATGTCTCCAGCTCTGATCCCCTGCTCTTCTCCCTTCTCTAACCTGCGCCCAACCAGCTCAGTCACTGTGCAGGACTCAGAGCTGGGGTGAGTTGAAGGCTGTGGCAGAAGGGAGATCCCACTGAAGAAAGAGGCCTCTGCAGAACTCTCTGACCCTGACCCCACATAAAAGCCATTTCTCCAAAACCCTCTCACCCATGCTCAAGCGAACAGCCCAACCAGTCCCTTCAACAATCCATCCTCTGTTGTGAAGCCCACACTCTTGGATTTAGATGGTGAAAGTGTCCTGCACTCTAGGAGTCAAGCAGTCACCAAACAGCTGAGATTAGAGATTCTGAAAAGAAAAAAAAGCAAAAAAACAAGTAGAAGTAAACCAACACTTGTTCTCAACTGAGTTCCAGGCCAGGGAGAAAGAAATTAAATGATTTACAGAGGGTTCTCAAGCAATCATTAGCAGGGACCTGGGACCCAAAGGTTCAATCCCAGCCTCATATCTTTTTTAACTCTTGGGCATACCCCAGTCTTGGTAAATGAGTAACCCTTGTTTCTGCAGCTGCTGCTTTTAGGCTGGAAGCAGTTCTCATCTATCTCTCCCCATGTGTCTGTTCCCATTAATACCAATTTTAAAAGAACCTTGCTGCTTTTCCACTGCCATCCTTGCTGCCAGCCATATACCATTAAATGCAAGAAATAAGAGGCTTTAGTTGTAATTGTGGCTTTGCCTTTTTTCTAGGGAAGGCATCCCATGAAGACTGACACAGCTGAATACCTGCCTAAGCACACCAATTCTCTCAGCAGGAATTTTCAGAGAGAAAAATTAAATTGTAGCTGTATAATACATTGAGCAGACAATGCCAGTGATTATCCAGCAAAGTGAGATCAAAAAGCACCAGCAGTGCTGACTTCCAAAGGGGCATAAAGTGTTCTGAAGAGTTACCCTGCAAAGGATGACATGTCCTTCAAGAACACACGTATTTTGTCCCTTTTACTCTGGTTCTCTGCAAGGCCTCTAGGGCCAGACCAGTCCTATAAAATACTGAAGACATTTCACATTTTCTTGCAGGTAGACATAAGCTGGCAAGTGCCTCCTTTCCCTCTCTGTCCCAAGCCATGAAAACTAGGCAACCTCCCAGTTCAGTCCCCTGACTGCATGATAGAGGAGCATCCCTTGGAACTCCACTGCCCAAGTGTCCCACTGAATGGAAGTCTGTCATTCTGCTTTCCCAATATCCTCGGTATTTCTGCTACAATTCACAGCATGGCCAGGAAATTGCCTTCTTTCTCTTCATGGCCTCCCTAGCAGTCAGGCAACCCTCCTGGATGTTGCAAGTGGCCACTTACAGTAGGATAAGAAAGCCCCATGGCTCACACAAACTCAGTGCCCCCCCTTGGCAGGGTCAGGCTGAGCAAGCCCACCCCACAGGTAGTTCCACAGAGGCCTTTTATTTATGTGGAGTACAAGCCCAGAGTGAAGATTGTGGTGTCAGCCAAGGCCAGAAGGAAGCAGTGGCTCTGCAGCAGTAATCACAAATCAGGAACCATGGCAATCAGTGACACGCTGGCCTAGGGCAGGGCTGTGAGGAAGTGCAGAAATGTTCTCCAGTGAGGTGTCTTTGCAACACAATATCCCCAATGCCAAGTGCAGAGGAGTCAGGACAAACCAGATATGGAAGGGGAAGTAGTGAAGGGAGATGCCAAATTCTGTAAAGGCATCTGGAGTCACAAGTGAGGTCACATTGCTTGCAAATCCCCACAGCCACAGTCCTGTCTGCAACTGTACCAAGGCCAGTGTTTTCCAAACCTCTCCTTGACACCTGTTGGAGAACTAGGGAACACAGGACCCACATTTCTCCTTTATCTGGGAAGCATCTTCTTGACTTTTCTGGACACTTCAGGGATATACCTCCAAAAATGCATGTGCACTGGGGGCTACCAAGAGACATAAAATCCAGGAAGCCATCTGCTCTTTTCCAAGCTTCCTTCCCACCTGGACAAGAGTTCAGTGCTGTTCTTGTGTTCTCACTGGGCTCCTTCCATCTGAGTCATTGAATTCACACAGATCTCAGGGTGCATGCAAAGGTGGTCTCCTTTTCTTCCAAACCTCCACCTTCTACTTGCTCCAGCAAGAATTCTGAGTCCCACCAGCACCATTCTACAGTCACACTTTCTACAAAGTCCTCACTTAACAATCTGAAGTAGCAATTCAGCAATTAGTGTTGCGAAAAGGCCTAATGAGTTGGTTTGGAGACCAGCAAGCACTACAGATCTCTACAGAGCTGGCCATGCCACCTCTAACTCCTTCTCTCTCTCTTTGTGTGCTCAAGTACTTCTAATCTTCATATACTACCCAACAACTTCCTCTGAAATGTGTGTGCTCACCGCCTATTAAAGGCTGGCAAACACAGATCAGTGTTTTGAGGCATGACCTGATGTATGGCTCAAAGGAATGGTGGTTTAAAAGGGGAGTGAATCTACCCCTGCCTCTACCTCCTGGCAGCCTGACATACATGGTTTAATGCATGGCTTGGCCCTTGTCTTGCATCCAGCCCAGACAGGGCCATATGAGGTCAATAATACTGGGAAAAGCCTGAATTAGATGGAATGGAAGTGCTTGACTGCTAATTATCCATATGACCTCAAAGCCTTGGACAGCCAGGGGTCTACTATAGGATAAACTATAAGGTACAGACAGATACAGACACTTAGGCTCTGAAGACAAGGACTCTGATAAAGAAGATCTAGCCAGCCTTTCTATGGTTAAGACATTTCTATCTTGTGTATATGATGCCCAAAGCTGCAGATCTTACCTTAACAAAGTAGCAAAAAACATCTGGGAAAGAAAAATCACACTAGGGATAGCACTTTGTATATCCTAAGCATGGATGATGCAGGTCTAAACACAGTGGGGGATAGAGAGAATGTTTTTCATCCTCCAGCTACTTTCACACCACTCCACTGCAGCACCAGGAGTGCAACCACAAAGTTTGCCACTACACAGCCTCAGGGTCAGTTCTGCTTGGAGAACTGTAATTCCCTGTGAGTTCCTGCACTGTGCATGTCTTTCACCAAAAATTCAGTCATCTCCTCTGGGAAAACAAAACAAGGCAACAGCTTTCCCAGTCATGAGAAGATGAGCTCAAATGTGACTTCAGGTGGCTGCACCGAGCCACCTGGAAACATCCTGTGCTCAGCTGGTAAAAGGCAACATCCAGGTGGAACATCACCCACCACCAAGGTGGAATTGTACAGCACCTGCTCAAAACAAAGCTGGAAAGCAAGGAGCAGGGTGACAAAGACAAAATGAGGGGTGGAACAAAACACCAAATCTGAGACCAACATCAAAATCTGACCAAATTGAAATCTCCAGACAGAAATATTGAAGTCCAGAAGGAAAGAAGAATGAACCAAAAAAGTTTCAGGATGAAATTCTCAACTCAGAACAGAATAAAATTAGTTGGGGAACAAAACAAGAGACAAAAAGGGACTCAAGTAATGCTAAGGAAAGTTTGAAAAACGAAGTGCTCCCACGAGAGAAATATTTTTTTTTTAATCTTTTATTTTACAGAAGTATTTACTTTTTATGAAAGTCGATATTGCCTAACAAAAAAAGACTAAACTCTGATTCCAAAATCACATGTGTCCTCATGCCTGCAGTCAGGTCCCAAAAGTCAGACATTGACACATTTCCAAACTGCAGAATTTCTAAGCCAATCTAAGGCTGTTTGTTTGCTGTCTGGAGTATAAAGCTATGAACCAAGATTTCCATCCTGTTTGGTTTTGATTTCAACATCCTATCTGGAACATGCAGCTCATGTTTTCATGTTTTTGTAAGCAACCATGAGAGTTAGAATTTTTTTTTTTTTTGTTTAATTGGAAAATTGAGTTTCTTATGCAATGTCTTTCTTCCAGGAGCCTTTAAGGAAAAAAAAATACAACATCCTGAGACTGCTGAGAAAGTCATAAAGCTTAGTAACCACTACAATATGCCATAAAAAATGCTTTTCATTTCCCCTCCACACATAAATCACTTATTTCTGTCATTCAGTCTCTATTCCAAAGGTTTTACTGCAGTATTTGCTGAACCAGTGAACTCCAATGAATATTTTTAACTTCTTTAAAGAATTTCCATTAAAGCATGACTTGGATGGCTCAACAAGCAAATATCATTGATACTAGACCTGTCATAGACAAACAAACAAACATCTGTGCTTGGATGGGATCAAGACACTGTTTTATAGAGAAGCAGTGATCCAAGAACACCACAAAGTCACATGGGGCCCATGAGTGCCAAATTTGAGGTTCACATCTCAAAGGAAACTCAAATAAGTGGAAAATCACAGGGACACAAAGCCCCTCAATGATTTCATCAACAGTTTAGAAGAGCACTCTGCTGTGCTTGTTCTGGCTAATACATGAAATATCTAAGCCCTCATCAAAATGCAAGTGTTGAAGCATGTAAATAAATGATGAAGCAAGTTCTCCCACTTTAGGAGAACTTTGGCTTTTTTTTGCCCATAGATATTCCCACACAGATGCATGCCAGCATATGCTATTCTTCCAATGTATTCCTAAACTCACCCTAACTTGAAACATTTCCCCTTGTCTCCCCCGGACAGCAAACTCCAGCCAGAGTCAGAAAGAAGCCACGTTGGACTGAAAAGTGCCAGAACTGTGTATTTGGTTTCCTGGAGAAAAATTGTTCTTCTGGGAACTGCTTGGATTTTGAAGGACTTTTTTCTCTTCCCTGGCATGATTTGACTCAGCTCCCAACAGACAGTGCACACAACCTTTGTGGATCCATGACAGGAAAGAGTCTAGGCCTAAGATGAGGAGACTTGCCAGGCAGATCTCTAGAGATGTCCTTCCACCCTTCTGTTTGCGGGCTACAGAAACCTTTGCTGAGGATCTCCTGTCTGAGGACAGGGACAGGAATGACACCATTTTTTATGCTGCTTTTTAAGAACCTCCAAGAAAGGGCATTAATTTCTTGCCTCAGTAATTTGGTCTACTGCTTTGCTATCCTCATCCTTGGAAACACTTTTCTGGTTCCAAACTTTGATGTCCCTTGATGTGATCTAATACGAATACAGCTAGAAGGAACACAGAGAACACATTACTCTGCCACAGCTAACCTCACATCAATCACACCAGCCCCCAAAAAGAGAGCAGAGTCACCCTTCCAAACTCACTGTAGTATTCTGACTACTAATTTTTCACCAATTATTAATTAATTAATCATTATTCAATTACAGTAATCATATTTCAACTATACCAATTATCTTCTCCTCCAAGTGTGAAAGACTTGTCTGCTCAGCAATGCAGGAATGTGGGAGGTTGAAATATGTGTTTGTGAAAGTGCCAGGTAAGAGCAGGAAAGAAGCCAGGCATTGGAAGGCAAGACAGTAGATGGAAAAGGTCAGAATTACATCGTCTAGGGGAGTAAATGCTTCAACCCTGTAATCAAACAGAAAAAGTCATATCACTGGTGATTAAAAACTCGAATTAGTACCAAACTAAACCTACTGCATGTGTCAACACTCTTTCTAGAAGCACAAGTGCCACCTTCTTCTCTGTAGGTCAACTAGCAGCAAGGGCATGGCTGCAGGCAGACCCTCTCCAGCTCTGCTATTCTATCAAGACTGTCCAAAACCAGAGTGAGGAAAAATGCATTGCTGTCACCACATTTCCACCTGCTCACTGGGTTTTCTGTCATTAGCCAGCCCCAATGTTCTCCCATTCCTAAGAAACCCGCAATGAAAGAGCAGAACCCATCCAAACACTAAATATTTTTTTAAAGCCAGAGCAAGCACCACAGAGTCCAGCCCTAGCACAAGAGCTGGGATCCGGTGGAGACTGAGGGATTTTTTTTAATTTTTTTTGCCATGTTGGACTCTTTTTTCTCGCCATAGGACTGGTATGAGGAATGGGAGCTCCCTGGTGGCAAAACGTGAATTTGCAAAGGTGGACTTGCAGTGGCTCCGTGCTTTTCCCTGCTCCCATGGAAGTCTCGGGATAACAGAAGCACAGTCCTGTGCTGCCCTCTCCCAGTGCACTGAGAGCAGTCCTGAACACTGAACACAATGGTGTCTAGTGCAGGGGTACCTGTTGCAAAGCCCAGCACAACTCCCAGCTCCTCCTTACAAACCTGGCATCCCTTTTTCCAGCCCAGGCATGCAAGCTGTGCTGGGACACACAGGCCAGGAGGTACCTGTGCTTGGTTAATGACAAAATCAACTGCAACCAGATTACTGTCACCATCCAGGTTTCATGACACCCCAAACCAGAAGAAGACGCTGCCAAAATTCAATGGAATTTGGCTGAAAAAGAGCTTGGACTGCCATGATTTTCACAAAGCAAGAGGCCTCCACTTTTTCCTACCTGATTTTTAGGCAACAGTCCTAATCAAGTGCCCAGCAGCCCTTAAACAGTTAGGGTCTCAGGGGATCTGGAGGAACAAACCACTCCATCTCAGACAGCTCACATACAAGGTTTGCTCCTTAACACCCACCTTGACATCTGGTTCTGAGCTGGGTGCCACCGCTGCTCTGTGCCTGAAGATCAGCAGACCCACCATCTGGACACTCCTGGATATCTAGTGCGTCCAAGGGACTGGGAAAAGAGAGACAACAGTGACATGTCACCAATCCTTTCTGGCTGGTGCTCTGCCCTGCAGCCCCAGCACGCAGATGAACGATGCTCATGCAACCTTGGGCAGCTCTTTAAACCCCCAGCCCAGGGCAGAGGTCTCCTGCCCAGCTGCACCTCCAGCAGGTGTAGCAAATGCCAGGAGTTTTCACAGGTTCAGGTGATGATGAGCCAAAACCAGAAAGGATGAAACCCACAGAAGGTTATCAAAAGTAGAGGCACAATGCCAAACTCGGGAGATTCCTGCCTGCACATGGGAAGTTAGCAGACCATCTAGATGATCTCCTGCTGCCAACTGACTGACTTTCCTCCCAGGTATCTCCTGCCAGGAAGAGGACACCAGGCTAGACAGACTTCTAATTCGACCCAGGACAGCTCTAAAAGTGAGCAGAGCTGTCACATCTCGGGCGGCAGCAGCCTGCCCTTGGGCAGTGCCCTCTGCAGCTCTCTAACGCTTCTTCCCAGCCTGAGAAATTGCACATCATGGGAATGACCCAGAGCTGGACAAGTTTGTCTCTGTAAGAAATAGTCACAGCAGCTGGAGATAAACAAGAACATCAGACAGGTGGGCAAAGCCACAGAGCCCTCAGAAGAGGGGAGGGAAGAAGAGGGGAAAATAAAAAGGAGACAAAAAATAGTTGGAAATGGTAGTTTGCATCTGGCTGGGAAGGTCAGGACTGCTCTCTGACAGACTTACACACAACTTCCTTTCCTGCCACCAGATGGTGCCGTGTCTTCAGTCACCAGCAGGCAGCTGCCCTGGGACAGCAGCCCTCCCTCCGCTCAGCGGCGTCCGACGGGCACTGCTGGGAGAAGGGGAGAGACAGCCTCTCTCCCCTCTGCCCCGGGGCCCGGCCTCCCCAGCCGGACACCTCCCAGCTGCCCGGCCACTTCCACCTTGAAGTGGCGAGGCTGATGCTGAATCTGGGCCTGAGACAGTTGGGATCCGGGAGAGGAGGGGAAATGAGCCTGGAAGCCCTTGGAGCTGGAGGGAAGGTCAGGAGTACCTTTTTGAGCACTACAAGAGCAAAGCATCATATGCTGGGAGAAAGACTTCTGTGATGGGCAATCTGGCAGGGGAAACACTGGCCAGGAGTTGTCTTTTGGTTACATTCAAGTGTTTTTGATCCAGCAGAAGTGTCAGAGCCCTAGGGAAGGATGACAGGGTAGCCTGCTCAGGGAAGAAGTTGCTGTGCCTGGCCAGATTCAGCCCATACACCATCGACTGGCAAGCTGTGCTTCCTGGCTCCCTTCAGAAGTGCTGCTGTAACCAAGCACCCAGCACCCACCTGCAGCTTGTTGGGTGACCACCCATCAGAGATGTGAGCTGTGCCACTCAGGCATTGCAAAGGCTTGGAAGGAGAATGCTGCTTGCTGAAGATTGGGAATACACAGGCTCACCCACATGGTCCATGCCCCCACAGCAGCCAGCCTTTCTACATTCTGTGTGCCAGAAAAGAGCCAGCACACCAAGCACAGGCCACCAGTACAGATTCAGGCACACAGAACGGATCTAAAGAGGGTGGTGGGAAAGGAATGCTCCACTCACACTACCCTGTATTTCAGTGGAGACTTCCCACAGCCACTTGCCTGGACAAGACCAACCACAGCAGGTATATATAGCTCACCATGACCCAGCTGTCAACCCAGAGCTATAAATACAGCCAGAGCAGAGATACAGCTATCAAGCCACTCTTGACTCCATTCATAATCTGTCCACATCCTGCAAGCCCACAACACAGATAGGAGAGAGGTAAAGGAAACTGTCAGAGATTCCCATCCACTGCACACTTGCAGGAAACACAGCAAGACCTTCTTCCTTCCCAGTGTGTCTCTGCAATGTCCTCCTACTCCTCCACCTCAGCTGGCACAGCCCAAGTGGCAGGAGTGTTATCCATCCATGTGTGAGGTTCAGGTTCACCAGGAAAGCAAATCCCTTTTTGAGACTACCTCCTGTACTGGAAGGCAAGAACACTGATATGCTTGATATCCCCTGCACCACCCATATCACTGCTGGCACAGCCAGCTCCCACAGCACTCAGACCCATCCAGACCCAGGGTCTGGGCAGATTTGTCCTGCAGCCCATCCCAGTTGTGCTCCACAGGCACTGCCAGTGCTGTGGCTTCTCTTCAGTGCCACAACAGCCATGGCTGCTGTTGGGAAATGAGTGCTTACCTCTCCAGACCCACCTCTGCGACTCAGGCCCCCCATAACCACCCTAAATTCCCAGAGCATTCCTCAGAAATCATAGTCAATGCTACTTAATTATCGTTTGACAGTTTTGAAGGGCTTTTCACTACCCTCTAGCAAATCCTCCACAGCTATAAGGCTGCTGTTGATGAACATCCATCATGCTGACTAATATGTCTCATTGCTTCCTTTTTCATTACCACATGCGTTTCCTATGGTTAGACAGTAAGCAGATTAGGGGTGGGGATTTTCCAGTATATGCGTGTACATCACCTTGCCCTATACAAGGCGTAGGGCTAATTCAACTCCCATCTAATCTTACCCAGAGAAGCCCTCCATAAAATGAGCTCCCAATTTTAACAAGAGCCAAGCTCCCTCCATTCCAGAGAGCCAAACCCAGACAGGTTCAGTAAGTGGCCACAGCCCTGACAAGCACAGATAGGCCTGCAGCTCCCAAGCAAAAACAAGGGGCCATCCTGCACGAGCAACACACCTCCAAAAGGTTTCTTTATTCTGATGCAGCTGAGCACAAACCCTGTCATAAGAAAACTAAACTGCTGCAACAACCTTCTGTCTGGCTTATAGAGTGTGAGGAGTGAGGGTTCACAACTTCAGGAAATAAAATAATTATTAATAGCATTGCAGATAGCAATTACTAATGGCATCAGCAGCAACCACCTCCACACCTGGAACAAAGCCCACATGAGCCACAAATGCTTATTCTCCAAGAAATCCCTGCAGTCGTGCCGCATTCAGTGTAGCAGCACGATCTTCTTACATGCGCAGAGCAGAGATGGCCCGAAGGGTCGGGTGTTACCCCGCTAAGGCAGCGAAGAATTCATCACACTCGCCACAAATTTCCTGCCGCAGGCTGTGGGAGCCGTGCAGCCTCTCTGGGCTCAGCCCTCCCGCTCTAGAAAAGGGACTGCACACACAGCCCTGTCTCACAGCTACAGCACAATCCCAGGGAACGCTGCAAAGCCTTCGGGTAATGCAGGCAGAGATGTTGCTTAAAGCTTTACCCGCTGGTTCAAGGCCTCGCTGTACTCAGCGCGAGCCTCCCTTCTCAGACTGGCAGGGATTTAAGATCCAATTCCCGTGTAGGCAAGGGAAACACATCATTGTAAGCTCTGTACATTGCCTGTTTCGAGGATTTAAGCGAGAGCTGAGCAGTGGCCAGCCCTTAAGCTGATTCTGGAGCAAGATGCATTTCATTCTCACATAAAAAGTATTTCAGACAGACTTTACTGGCAACAAAACCAAAGGGAAAAAAAAAAGCAGCCAGGTAGGAGAGTAGCTTGATTACATTCTTGCTTACTTAAATTAACATGAAGCTGTTTCACTGCTGAGCTGCCTTCTTGTGTTATTTCCTCCTTTGTCTTTCTAGTGGAGAAAATGCCCCGGGGGTAATGAAGCACTGAGCTAACTTTCCCATCCCACTCAATCCAGACCAATTCTGATGAGGCTGATAAAATTCACCCAGTTTTACAGCAGCAAGCAGGGTCAAATTTTAGTCTGGTTGCTAATGGCCTGCAGTTCTTATCATGCAGAAGTCAGAAGGATTGCAACCTGCAGCAATTGTGGAGATTGACAGCAAATGAAAGGGAATATGAGTTCTGGCATTCATCTGTAGCAATTTAGAAGCAGCCTTTTCATTACTGTAAAAATAGGAAGTATTGATAAGCAACATCTAGCTCTGATCTGCACTAAATCTCAAACAGTAATACCGAAAAAGCAGGAACAAAGTTAACACTTCAAAAACAGGGAACTAATGCAAAGGGGAAAAGGAGCTTGTCCGGACTCACGCCATGAACTAGAATAGGGCTTTGGACCAGATACCAGGCTCTGGTTCCTGCATCCTGTCTGCTCTACCACCTCCTCACTAAAGGGATGGAGCATCACAGCAATTTCTGGAAATCACCCTTAGATCCTCCTGTCCCCAAATTTCCCTTTCAATTTTTACTCCAGTGCACCTGCTAAGCAGAATGTTTCAGCAATGAAGCCATGGGCTCCTCGTGGGGGTTTTTTTCCTGCCAGTGAAATAGCTATGACTGTAAGGTTTACAGAGACTTTCTGTTCCTGTCTAAAATTATCTTTGCTGATCCTTGCGACGCCAAGACCACAGAGCCAATATTCCACAAGCCTTGAGAAAAAGGCACTGTATTTCAGGCACACTCAGCTAGTGTTGTTACAGCAGCATCCATCAGCCACGACCAAAGCTCCGGGTCACCACCGTGCATCAGGGGACACTGCCTGTTCCTTTTCGGCATCAGACAGCACAGAGTCAGGGTCCGGGTGCTCTGTGGTTGTTCAGCCAAACAGGAGCCTCTGTGATCCCTGCTCAGGGTAAAAGTGGATGAAAAGACGGCAGGTGGATGCAGGCAGATGGGGGAAGCGGGGCTAAGAGGGAGACAACAGCAATTAGCATAAGCAGCGGCAGCCTCAGCTCACCAGCTGCTTTGCCGATTGTCAGCCTCCCCGATTTCCAACAGCAAAGCAGCAATTTGCCGACGAGCACAGTCAGTAGCCAAGGCTGCCCCTCAGGACTGAAACTATCAGGGAAAACAAACGATTTCCATGGTAGAAAACCATGGCTTGCAGGGCTTTGATGTAGGAGTTTGCCTAAGTAAGGCATGGAGCATGCCGCTCAAAACAGACACTAAATACTTCAGAGCGAAAGGCTAAAAAAGGAAGGTTTTAGAGGAGGAAATGAGTCAGTAGCTTGGAGGACGGGAGGGGGAGTTCAAATAGCTGAGGCATATAAAGTAAGCAAGTAGTCACCATCTCAAAAGCTACAAAGTCAGCAAAATGGATGTATTGATCTCAGGTTTTTGTTGATGTAGGGTCTCATTCGAAAATGGAGACCACGGGTGACTTTTTATATGGCCATGCTGGATTTTGAAGCGATCCTTCATTGGGCAGACATTTGCCAGCCGCAGTTCACACCGGTGCTTCTGACAGGAACCTAAGTGGTCACCACCAGCTGCAGAACTGCTGCAATCTCTCAGGGTCTCCCCTGGCTGAGGGATGGATTTTTGGGGGGCGGTGTGTGTGTGGGGGAAGTTTCAGGCTGATTGCAAATACCATTTGCCTTAAGAGCAGGAGGGGGATTCACCTTTCATGATAGTTCACCCAAACGTGCAGCTTGAGCTTCCAGCCTGGATTATTTATAGCACTAACACTATGGGAAAAAAGGGCAAAGCTGATTCACTGTTGAAAAGCAGAAGAGCTAGTAAAAAAACCCTTCTTCCCCACCATGCAATTCACACCATTCCTGTCACTGTGACTGCCTAGTATTGCACTGAGAGGCTGGGGACAAAGGGGTCTCACCCCCAGGCAGCTTTAGCCTCGCTCACCATACACCAGAGGGTGTAACAGGCTGTGCAACACACTAAGCCAGAGGTGTTGGTGTCAGGGTGGCAGCAACTTCCTCACCTCTGCCCGGGTCCTGGTCCCACCCAAAGGCTGGCACTGATAGAGAGGGGAACTCAGAAACAGAAACAAAATTTCCTCCTGCCCTCCCACCAGGGAGCTCCCCCTGGGTTCGGGCACCAAGGCAAGAGCTACAGAACGGCTTTGGCAGGACCCTGCTGCAAGCCTGGGCTGAGGGAAGCCCAGCATTACACGGGGTCAGGGTGATGCTTCATGCACATGAGGGCTGTCAGGTCAGGGAGCAGCGAAGGGCTGGAGAGGCTGGCTCACTTTCCCTGCAGAACCAGCAGCACGGGATTGGCATGCAGCAGGGGTTCCCAGCCTGCCACACACACTGTTCATCCCCAGCACACAGCTCTGGGGCAGGGCTGGAGCTCCCAGTGCTGGAGCAGCAGGGCAGGGCTGTGGAGCCCTGTGCTAAGGAAGGTACCTCCATAACCACACACTCCTCCATGTATTTTGGTGAACAGATCCTGCCTCTCCTCAGTGGCTATGCTGTTTTGTCTTCTGGGGAATTAAACATTTCAAAAAGCTGTTGTGGCTGTTGGTGAGTGAGTGCCCTTCCCAGTGCAGGCACATCTTTCTCATGAGGCAGGTTAAAAGTGAGAGTTTTCTCTTACTGTCCTGGTGAAGGAGTTCTTGTCCCTGCTGAATTTCCTTTAACTGGTTAGATACTTTCTCAACCTTCTGCAACATTTCCAAAACCACCCCTCAGAGCAGACTGAGCCAAGAGGCCAGTTCCACCTCATTTGCCCTTATAAGTACATAGCATGAAATAGCCCCAGCCCTGTTCTCATGGCCTTGCATCATCTCCTCCCCTCCTCCCCAGGATGTCTCACTTCTGTACCCCTCTGTCAGAGTGAAACCCATCTAGAAAGAGCAAGCCTGGAGCAGTAACAGACCAATTACCCACATCAATTATGACTAGAAAGCACGGCTGCCCCAGGTTTCTGTCACCCACCACCAGAGATGGAGGTCTGCTGTGGCACTGCCACACGGCTCTGACCACCACTGCCTTGATTTCCTCTGCAAGCCACAATCACAGCAGGAGGCAGGACCAGAAGTTGGCCAGAGAAACTTACTGACAGGACTGAAGCTCTCCCTACTACACAGGCACTTTATCTGACTTGTTTTAGAGCTACATTTCAAAATGAAAAAAAAAAATCAAACACATCCCTGTTCATTTTTTGGTAATACTTCCAAAGTAAGTCAAGATTTGGGGTCAAATTTAAGCATTCCTTGATTAAATGTATCAGAAAGGGGCCTAGGGAAGAAGTATCCTCTCAGGCCAGTTAAAGTCTGAGTCTTGCTGGTAGCTCTTTTTGCTAGTTTCATTACAAATCTGATGCAAGAGCTTTTGCAAAAAAGGAACCCCTGGCAGGAGTAAGTCACCCAGCAGAAGAGCCTAATGAAACAGGATGGCTTTTTCAATGCACCCATCCTCAGCATGGGGTCTTTCAGCAATTTCTCTCTCATGTGAACAGGCCTAAAAACATCTACAAAGAGCATCTACTGTGGTAACCTCGAAAGAGGGGATACATCAAATAAAAATTAAACCATTTTAACTAGCAATGTGGATGAAAATTGTAAGGTGTGTAAGCATTGCTCACACCTTTAGTAGTGGTTTCATGATAGTTGTAATGAAGTATTGTTCCTTCATACCTCAGCCCTGAACACGCCACCATCGAGCCTTGTTTTTGTTTCCTTCTTACAGGAAGGCACATACACAACAAATAAGCTTTTGATGCTGGGGGCTTTTTGCTTATCGACTCAAGCCGGGAACACCACTGCAGTCAGGATTCGGCGATAAAAACCTAACTTTCTATATATACATTTTGTACCATCAGCAGATTCCTTTATACTCTGATTTACAAGCAGCCCGAGCCTCGCCAGCCAGAAACATTAAGGAATGAGTATTTTCGTCAGGGCGAGCAGGACTGCCATGAACAAGGAACAGCAGCTTCTCGGAGCGCCCGGGCAGCAGCGTTTCCTCAGGGACGCCTTTGTTCCGAGGACAACCCGCTCGTTGTTTCGGCCGCCGGGATGAAGCAGCGCCGGGATCCGGGATGCGCGGGTGCCGGCGGGAAGCGCCGGGCTCTGCCGCAGCAGCCCGAGCCAATCAGCACCGCCTGCCTGAGATCGCACCAAAGTAGGTAGTGAAAAACCCTCGGAGGAAGGGAAAAAAAAAAAAAAAAAGAAAAAAAATAGAGAGAGAGAGAAACTCCCACACTTCCGCCCGGCTGCCCGCCCCCCGCCGCTCCTGCCGCTGCAGCCACCTCCTCCCGCAGGCTCCTCGGCCGCCCCAGCCGCCCTCCCAGCAGCCCAAATCCTGCTCGTGCCCCCCGCGCTGTCCCTCACGGCTCCCCGAGCCCCCCGGCTCTGCCCTCAGGACCATCCCCGCACCCCACCCGGCACACCTTAGAGCAGGTAATCCCGCCCACCCGGCTGAGCGCGCGCGCCATTGGCCGGCTGGCACGTCAATCAGGGTAAACCTCCCTATGATTGGTCAACTCGGCAGGGGCGTGGCCCTGCGTGTCGACGGCGTTGCCGTCCCCCGCCTCGCCCGCGCGTGCGCACGGGGCTGGGGCGTCGCCACGCGGGGCTCCCGCCATAGCAACCGCTTCCTCCTCCTCCGGGCACGGCGGCCGTGACGTCGGCAGCGCTTCCGCCCGGCTCGCGCCCTCGCAGCTTCTCTTCCTGCCGCCGGAGCCCGCGCCGCGCCCAGACAGCCGAGGGAGCCGCTGCCGCCGCACCGCGCTCCGCCGCCCGCCCGCCGCGCCCCGCCGACGCCATGGTAGGCACCGCGCGGCGCCGGACGGGCTTTTGGCTTCTCCGTCTCCCGCCTCCGCCTTCATCCCTGGGGGAAAAAGGGGGGAGGGGGGCGGCGGTACCGCCCGCCGCATCCCGGCCGGCGCTCTGGCTGGCGGCGCCGCTGTGCCTGGCCATATCGTGCCCCCTTTTTCTTCTCCTTCCCTTTCTCCCCGTCCTTCCCGTTCGCCTTTGAACTTGACGCGGCGGATCCGTTCTCCTCCCTTCCCCCCCGCCCCCATCCCGCCATGAGGCGACGGAAGGTTACTCCCACCCCGCCTTGAAGCGATGGAACTGTCCTCCCTCCTTTTCTTCCCCCCCACCGTAAGGTGATGGTACGCTCCGCGTCGCACACAGGCGCTGGGGGCGGGCGCGTCCATTCGGCCCTGGGAGGGGGGGGTTGGTGAGGAGCCAGGGCGCGGCGGGAAAAAGCCGGGTGGGGAGGGGGGGGCTGGCCCCGGGTTCGTGGCCTCTCCACAGAGGCCA
>JAYDZK010000169.1:9923542-9960620 GCA_034509185.1 Euphonia xanthogaster
GCTTGAGGAAGCTGAAATTTTGAGATAATTGCTGCAAGGACTTGGGGTTTGGTTTTTTTTTTTTGTTTGTTTTGTTTTGCTTCTCCGTGCAGTGCTGAAAACATTCATCCAAGGCATAACGCTGGAAGCAAAGAAACAAAAAAGTATTAAGGATCCGCCGCATTGATTTGCTTGTGTTTCCTGCCTTTCAAAAGAAAAATGTTAGGGCTTGCATAAATGGGGCAGAATAGACCAAACGCGTGTTCAATTTCATGGTGGCTCATTCTGTTTGCTTTGCCCGTGCTCAAAGTTTGCATCCCCGTTTAACTCAGGAGATGGAGATTGGCAAATTTGCCTCAATTATTAGCTCATGCAGTTTTAACTGCTGCCTTGGTTTTGCTTGAGTCATGCACAAGCACTTGTCCAGCAACACACGCTTGCCTGGGTTATTCACCTGTATTAGAGGTGTTAAATATTGAGGCCTTCCCTTGGTATTTACCAGTAGTTCATTGAACATGTGGTATATCCGGGAAATAAATTTTTGGTCCGTAGGGTGGCAGACAGGATGTACCACTAATGTCCCTGCTTTCTCCAACACCCAAGCTGAAGCATCCGTGGCTGGTCTGCAGCGTGGAGCAGAGCTGATGGGAGCTGCAGATGAAGCTGCTAAAAAGTCTGATGAGACTCGCAGCTCCTGTTAAAAAGAGGCTTGTCTCAACAAGCCAGCTACCACCTCTGCAGTATGCAAACCTAGTTAAGTGTGACTACTCAGCGTGTCAGGCTTCATCTTGCTTTGGAACCAGGGAATTCCCAAGTCAGTCAAAACTACTATTTCTCATTGTGATCTCCTTTTTGCAACAGGGTTTAGGTTGGCTTTTTTGAGAGGCTGCAAATGAACTTGGTTTTGGGCAGTGTGGAGGCCTTCTGGCAAAGTAGGGTAGTGCCAGCAGGAGGGCATCCTTTGCTATCAAAAGGGCTTGGATTTTCAGCTTTTGTGTCTTGCCACAATGTTCGGTTTCTTTTCTACTGGATTAAATGAGTCCAAGGTCTTTGGAGTACCGTGCAAATGATTTTGCTTGGTTGTTAGTCAGAGCTATTCCCAGATCTGTGTAATTACAAGGTACATATGCCTCATATACAAGATAACAGCCTCATGACAATTGGTGCTGTTGATGTCTGGCATGTTCCCACTCGCCTTGGCAGAATCACTATCAAGAGGCTCCTGCTGGGTGCAAGACCTGACCTAAACAATCCCATGTGAGAGTGCCTGACTACAACCAGGACTTGCTTGTGAAGCTCTTCTTAGCCTTTTCCTCACCTGGTTGTTCAGTAGTGACAGCAGTCTCCCTGGGAGAAGAGGATCCCTCAGTAACAAGTATCAGGGATGCCCAGAGTTGGCCTTCAAAGCCTCATTTTGAGGGTGACATTTAAGCTTTAGGTTGCTGTAGGTGCCTGGAGGGCCACAGGAAAATTCTTATAGGCATTTAGGTTCATAAGAGCTGATTTGTGTGCTGAATGTGTTTCTGAGAAGCTTTGATTTTCTGCAAGAGTCCTGTTGCACACCAGCATCCACCTGCATTACCTTAAAAAGTTGTATTTCGACACAGGAGTGGGTGCTGCTCAAAACTTCTGCCCTGCTACTACTGGCCGCTGCAGTTCCTGTTTTTCAGTACTGTTGCTGGGATTGCCTTTTGTGGGTATTGCTTGTTCTGCCTACCTTGATAATTAAATTGGGAGTGAACTTCGTGGTGGCTCAGAGAAGGAGATAACTTCCTCTTTGGCTAAAAGCTGAAGAAATGACCTTCAGGAATTTGAAGGATAGTTTTTGGTTTGTTGTTTTGTTGGGTTTTTTTGTTTGTTTGGTTGTTGTTTTTTTTTTTAATAATTGCTTTCCTACTCATCTCATCTTGTCAGTAACCTTTCTTCTTGCCAGGGTGGGGGAAAAAATAAAAGCTGAATAGAGTTTCAATTCTTTCCTGCACACCTTCCCCCTGCCGAAAGAGATTCTGCATTACCAAATAATGCAGAATAAAAACTTGAGTCTAGCTGGCAAGATCTTTCTTCAAGTGATATGCAGATGACTCTGTACTTCTTGCTGGTTTATGGTGTGCAAATAATGACCTCTTACAGTAGTAAAAGGCTGTTAGTTCTGTTTCCTGTCAGGCTTCAGATCCAAGTTGAAACCTTGGCCTTTCAGATGTACAGGCTGTCCCCTGTAAATGGATGTGTCTCTCTGTCCATCCATAGGTAAGCAGGGAACGTGGGCTTTTCCAGACTCCTGAAGTCCTGGTGTTCCCACACTGTTGCTGGTCTCTGGGATGAAGTTAAAGGAGCTGCTCCTTGCTTTTCCTCCTTGCACTGCTGCCTTTCCTGCTCAGTAAAGTGGGGATGTTAACATCAGATGTGTTTTCTTGAGTACTCAGATAACAGATTGAAAGCCAAGCAGTATTTAATATCTTTATGGTTTTGACTGCCTACATTTTCAGTTGGCTTGTTGGCCTTAGGTGGTGACACCTTTCCAGAGGCCTGATTTGGCAAAGTTTTCTTTCAGCCAGGCTGTTACTCTCCCTTTCTGCTAACTGCTCCCACAACTACCTTGGCTTAGTTTTCCCCTCAAGCTGCTGGAGATGGCCCAGGAGATTCCATTGTGTGGCAGTGCAGGGGACAGCTCTGTCCCTGAAGGGTGCTGTCCCGGACCAGTTGGGTGGAAATAGGTTTAATTGAAAAAGTATTTATTGCAGAGATGTACTATGACACATTAGTGAGTCAGAGGGAAATGCCACATGGCTCCACAGGCAGCTCTGGCAGTGGCAGGGAATTTCAGAGGTAGATAGGAGGGAGGGTAAGCCAGGCATGAGGAAAATAGGGTTTGCTGAAGAAACTAAAAACCAAATACATACTGATAATGTGACCAGCAAACATGGGAGCACAGTGTTCTCACATCTGCCCTTGCAATTAAACAAGGCGTGCTTTAATACATTCTTGGTGTCAGATTCTGGAAAAAATTGATGATACTTTTCCAAGAAGCAAAAGTTTCCACTTAAGTAGCTGTGGATAGTTCACCCTGATGTGTACAATGTTTGTGAGTGGTTCCCAGACAAAACAAGTCAAGAACTGTATCTTGGAATGTCTCTGGAGATAATGCATGCCCAGGCACCACTGTGGAGAGTTCTTGGGCTCTAATCACAGGAGGGAAAACCAACAGTCTGAAATTCTCAAGACTTAAACTCAAATTTAGTCCTTCAAACTTGAGGCAAACTAAGTCATTAATTTAAGGTCTTAGCTGTCTTAGAGTTGAGGAAAACAAAGACTCTTCTTAGGTAGAATATTTTAAGTATTCAAGAAAAAATACTGGTGCTCACAGTATTCACTTCCTAACAAAAGAGAAGTTGAATTTCATTGTGTCAAAGTTGTGTTTTAGTGCAGGCTTGCTGTGAATCCAGTTTATCAGGTGTCTGGCATGTTTCTCAGTCCTGAAATGGCTTTTCTGTATGTGGGGATTTTCTTGAGAAAGCTTTGGGTTATTCTTCAGTCTTCCCCAATTTAGATTAAATTTCAGTTTGGCTACTTGGCAATGGAGGTGAGATGTTGGGAGCTATTAGTGGAGGCAGCTGGAAGCTTGCTGGACAGAAGGCTCCCTCTTTGGCCTGCGTGGTGGAGGGAGGGCATTGTGCTCTCCCAAGACTTGTGCAGAGCTTTGCACTTCAGGCAAGAGCGAGGCTCTCTGAACAAGAGCTGCTGTGTTCCTGCAGAGCTGCTGACAAGGCAGTGAATGCAGTCCCTGCCTCAGGTGCCTGCAGCAGGCTGTGTGACATCCAGTGGGGACACTGCCACAAGTGCCACAGGATAATGGGTGAGGGGCTCAGCCCCCAGCATGTGCTGTGTCTGCAGCAGCTGCGTGGAGGTGCTGGGGGACAACTCAGTTGTGCTGATTGCCTCAGAGAAACTTGTTCTGTCTCTTGTTTCCTGAATGTCTCCCTAAATGTACTGTCCTGGCATGATTTTCTCATCTGGCAATTAGGTGGCTTGCCTGCTTGCTGCTGCTTTGTTGCAATTAAGGGTCTGTCCCCTACAGTGAAATGTCACCAGCTGGCTGATGGTCATGGATCCCACAAGTGCCTGCAGTATGTGCTGCTCACTGAACCAACCCCCGTGTGCCAGTCCAGAGCTGGGTAACTGCTTCCATCCTGGAAAAGGAACAGGACCAGGCTGGCTACTGGAGCTCTACAGCATTCAAGCCACAATGCACAAAATAATAACCAGTGTGCTGTATTGAATCCTCTGAGCAGAGCCATATCTGGCCAAAGAGGGAAAATCCAGACTAACAAGTGTTTACTCTATCATTACTGGGAGGGTGGAGGCTTCTCACCAGCTCTTCTTCTGGACAAGGCAGCAGACACGAGGTTAAAATGTCACTTGAGGACATGTATTTAGAGTCTGGAATTTCTCCTTGTTCCAGTGCTCTTAGCAGTCATCCTCTTGCTGTTCTACACAGAGTGGTTGCAGCTACCTTAAAACAATTCTGCCTGGGGTTTGAGTTTTTTCCTTTTTAAGTATGTTTGTGAAACCATTTGTGGCTGGTTCGGGCCCAGGGTTGAAGAGGGAGCCCTGCAGTTAGGACAGTAGATCCTGTTTTCAGAGGGAATTGGTTTGTTGCACTGTCTCATCTCAGCCCATACTGTAACACAGCTATAGGGTGTTCTCAGATGGAACAAATCTGCATTGTCCCTGGCAACACAATGGCTGCTAATGTCAGCTGGTGTGATGAATCCAGGGGTTTGTACAGCAGCTGTGAAAAGGAGTAGCACCAGCTACTAACAGCCTTCTGCTTTGAAAAGCTAAAAAAAATACAGTTGTCACTATTGTCACTTCAGCTCCTGGTCAGTCCCAGTTATCAGCTGAAGTTTTGCAGTGAATTTTGAGTTTCCAGACTAAATACTTTCTACATTTTTGGAATCTGAACTGACTTGCCAGCAGTGTTCAGTTTCTTTTTAAAGAAACAACTTGTCTTCTGACTTGGAGACATGTTTCTTGCTATGTAGTAGCACAAGCAAATGCACATGACTGCACAGTTTGCATCAACCTGCAGCTCTGTTGCTGCTCCTTCTGGCTCTAAGCTGAGCATTAACCTGTGCTTTCAAAGTTAACATGACTTGGGGCAAGGGAATTATTTGTTGTAGTGTTTGAGCAAAGCCCAAGGATTGACAGAGGTAGAGGTAGGTGACATGTACTGCTTTTTCATTATAAATAGCCTCATTTCCATGGCAGTGCAGACTTTCTGTTCATTTTCTAAGAACCTTGGGGGGGCTTTATGACTAAAACCTGAGTCTTGCCACCCATTGCCAGCTACTGAGGTACCATTAGTTAGAAAATAAACCTCGGGGAGGAAAAAGCTTCTCTTGAATTCACTGTGGATTTGTCCTTAGTGAATGATGAAATAGCTGCAGTTGCTGCACTGTTTGCTTTATTAGGTTAACTTTGTGTTATTTAAAGTCTTCCCAAAGAGGCTCTTGCCCACACCAAACACAGGGAGAGAAGACCTTTTATTCCTCATTAACTCTCAGTCACACTCTGACAAAGTGCAGTGTCTCTGTATGGAGGAGGTGGCACTGGAATGAGTCACTTTGAGTCCATGTTTGCACTGTAGCTTGAATTTGTCCTGGAATAGGCTTTCTCCATGTACTTCCCTCACCTCATTGGTGATATGCAGAAGGATGGCTGCCTGCCACAGAGCTGAGGCACGGTCACTGAGTTGCTGTTCTCCTGTCCCAAAGTAAGTGCAAGCAATTCTGCATAGGTTACCACTTACAGACTGACCATGCATTGTAAATCTAGAGGGAGGTCCCATTGTATTTAGGTAAACCCTGAGAAAGCACTGCTCTCCACCCTAAAGAAAAGCTGTCTCAGATTGCTGGTGTATGAGATTGTCTTGGTTTTCTGTGACCAGCACTTGGGAGCTCTAGATACCAAACTCCATTATAGTAGATTCTGCCAGCTGTGCCACCTCTCCTCACTGGGTTAGCTGGCTATGCCAGCCACCCAGAGTTACAGGAGGAGGGATGTTGGAAGAAAGAGGAGAATCTGGGCTTATCTGAGGTCCTCTGTGATAGGCACTGGTCAAGGCTTTAAAAAAAAACCCCCACACATTAAAGTAGGTGTGCATTCCATAACCATCTCTCAAGTACAGCCTGAGCACTGGGCAGGTCCCCTGCTCTGTCCCCCTGGTTTTGCAGCTGAACTCTGCTGTTCCTTCAAAATGCAAAAGAAATCCCTTGAGTTCACATTTTGAGGCTGAAGATAAATTTTAAAAAAATTAAGAGCAGCCTTTAGCCTTTTTGAGTTGTGTGGTCTCACCTGCTGCTGTACCCGACTGTTGGTACTGCTGGCTGTGCTCACAGCAGTGACATGTCGTGGTTTGCACAGAGGGAGGAAGGCAGTTTCCCTTCTGATAGATGATATGAGTAATGTCATTTGAATTTTGGAAGACACAAAAGCAGTGAGGGAGGAAGCAGGGTTCTAAAGGAATCTCACTGTTTATACTGTGTGTAGCATTTTGAACAGATAGAGTTGTTCAGTACTGGACAGGCTTCAATTTGGTCTTTACTACTCTGGCCATGATGTCCTTCCAGCAGTGCCTGCTGGCTTCCCACATTTGCAATATTCACTCTTCACAGCTGCTTTTAAACTCTCCAGCTTGGTGCAGTCTGAGAACAAAACTCAAATGTAAGTGCTTCTACTTCCCACTTTTTTTTTTCTGTCTCATTCCCAGAAAAGCATCAGACTGAAAATGCAGTTCAGCCTTTAGTCATTCTTGCTAGGTCTTGTCCTCTTTATTCTGTGCAGCTGCTTTTAACATCAGATTGATAATGCTGCATGTGCACCTCTTGTTCCAGCTTACACAGGGGAATACGATACCACTCACTACAGTTTCCCAGCTGACTCCAAGGTGGGGGAGAAATATTGAAAAGGGTTGAGCTTGCTTTAAAAAACTGCTGGAGTAGGTGCTGAGAAGAAGAGGCTTTAACTGTTAAGACTTGGAAATTCTCTGTTTGAAATTCTGAATTCACAGCAACTTCCCAAAGTTGGTTTGTTCAGCTAAAAGCTACCACTGCAATCCCAGTACCCCACTACATTTCCCTTGATCTCTAAACTAAGTCCGTGTGACAGGTATGGAATTTGGCCAGTTTTACCTCTGTTCCTAAAGCTCCTAGCAAGCATGCTGGAAATGGCTGGGAAACTTTGAACAGAAGATCCTTGTGGGCTTGTCCAGCCAGCTTGAAATGGGGAAGAAAATTAAGCTGCTGTAATGCCAAAAGATCTGCCACAACTGAATCTCAGAGAACAAGGGGTTGGCATGCCTGTAAAACTCCCCCAAAACAGTGTTCTGGTGTGAGTGGGATTGTGCCTTCTTTGGAATAGTGTTTGGTTGGCAGCCAGCAGTGGGCAGCAGCCAGACTCCAGATTCTTTACTTGGCTTTGGAAAAGAGGGGCTGCAGCCTTTTCTGACAAGGCTCTCATGCCACAGGTGACTATTGCAAGAATCTATTGTCTCCTAGCCTTGGATTTAAGGCAGTACCATGTCGTAGCTGGGAGGGGAGGGGTGGAAGGCCTGAAGGTGTTTGTTGTGGTCTTTGCAGGCCTCCGGAGTACAAGTGGCCGATGAGGTGTGCCGTATCTTCTACGACATGAAAGTGCGGAAGTGCTCCACGCCGGAGGAAATCAAGAAGAGGAAGAAGGCTGTCATCTTCTGCCTCAGTCCAGACAAAAAGTGCATTATTGTGGAAGAAGGCAAAGAGATTCTGGTGGGAGATGTCGGAGTGACAGTCACCGACCCTTTCAAGCACTTTGTGCAGATGCTTCCCGAGAAGGATTGCCGCTATGCCTTGTATGATGCAAGCTTTGAGACCAAGGAATCCAAAAAAGAAGAGCTGATGTTTTTCTTGTGGTAAGCCACCTTCCCAACTCTCTCATTCCTAGCATGCAGTCCAGGCTCTGTGGGTGAGGTCTCTGAGCGTTTGTATTGCCCAGGCTGGGAAAATGGCCGGCTTAAAGTGAGCTGGGCAGCCTGATGCCTGTTTTCTGGAGCCATGAGATGTTCCACTTGTCCATGGTGGGTAGGATGCTGTTTCTGTCTGGGATGGATAATCAGTGTCACTAATTTCACTCTCTGTGGTGTCTCCCACTAGGGCACCAGAACAAGCACCTCTCAAAAGTAAGATGATCTACGCAAGCTCCAAGGATGCAATCAAAAAGAAGTTTCAAGGTATGTAATACAACTAATGTTCCTAACTCTGCTGTGTCCCTGGAGTACACAGCAAGGCTTAGTTAGTTTAGGTTTTGGGGTTTTTTTGTTGTTGTTTACTAGTGAGAAGTAAAGTGTCATGTGACAGCTAAAATGAGCTCTGGCACAAATTTACATTAGCTGACAAAATTTCAGAGGCACTAGGACAAGACCAGGTTTTGCAATGTGTGATGGACCATATGGAGCAGCACATCTGCACCATACAGGCTAGAAACCTTAACACAACACTGGGGTTTTTGCAGAGCTGCCTCAGTGGCAGAGCACTTTCATCCCTGTGTCTGTTAAAATGCAGTCTCATAAACTTACTATGCTGTAGTTAGCTAGTCTGGCTGATAGCCAGGTAGCACTCTTCTGCTCCTCAGGCTGCACTGGGCCAAAATCTTGCACTGTGCAACACTGACAGGATCTTTGTGCAGCAGTGCCAGCCTTCACAGGATGGCTTGCCCAGGGACTGGAACTGCCATGGGAAACTGTTGTGTGCTGAGAAAAAGAAATCCCGAGGAAATTCTGCTTTCCACCATATAAGGCAGACATGGGTTGGACTCTCCAGCCTTGAAAAGGAAAAGAAAGCATTGTTGGTTGTGTAGCCCAGCTCTCAGTCTCTGCCTCTCAGGTTTGCAGGGTGGTGCTTTCAGCCACCTCTGCAGAGGCAGCGGGAGCTGAGCGAGCCCTCTCCATGTGCTTGCCTGGAGCTCCCTCCCCTGCTGTATCCAGGGCAGCACAAGAAATGAGGGATTTGCTTTAAGAGCCTGCTGTGAAAGGCCAGGAGCCTGAGCACTGAGCTAGTGACAAATTTCTGCCTTCGTGTCCCTTCAGTGACATTTGGTGTGCAGCCAGATGTCTCCTGGGACGTGTCAGGGAAAAACCATCAAATTCCCTAAGCTAAGGCAGGACTTGTCTGCTTGAGTGACTGGATTGCTTCTTCTAATGTTACTACCAGGTATGTTTCTTTGATTGCTTACCAGCATGTTGAAATACTGCATTATTGAGTGTTTTGCCTCTTTTTTTAGGCATAAAGCATGAATGCCAAGCAAATGGGCCAGAGGACCTGAACCGAGCTTGCATTGCTGAGAAGCTAGGAGGCTCCCTAGTCGTAGCTTTTGAAGGAAGTCCCGTGTAGATGTCATACAGTGCCACAACTCTACAAGCATTCCATGTTTTAATAGATCAGTTATATAAAGCAAACATTCTAGACAAGGGTTTCACTAACAGTAGGGAAGCTGTCTTGTAGAATAAAGTAGATTTTGGAGATGTAGCTTGTATGTACAAATGACCCTAAATAAATCAAATTAAGGATTTATCTTGGTGTATTAATATTTGCATTGGTTGTCCAGCCCAGTACTGTTCCCAGTGAATTAACACTAAAGGTTTCTAAAAATTGGAGCAGTGTATCATGAAAGGTGGAGAGGTGAGAATGATCTGGTTCCTGTTCTTGCTTTTCCAAATAGTAAAAAGCAAAATTCAGAAACTTTCCCCTGTAACCATTTAAGACAAAACCTATAGTTTAACTTCAGCTGAAGCAATGTGTGAGCACCAGAACTGAGTTAAATTCTTAATGCTTACAGTTGCAGAGCTGTACTAAAAAAGCCTAATTATGAAGCTACACATAAAACAGACAGACTTTTTCTGGAGAAGCAGTCCTAATCCACTCTCTTGTAAACTCACAGTGCAGTAATAATATTTAAAGGTTCACTTGTTCTGTAGGTTCAATTTTCTTGTTATGAAGTGTCTTGAGGTCTCTTTCCTCCTGAGTGATTCTATAGAAATTGCTTTTTCTGTTAACACAGTTTAATTTAGAACTACCTTTCTCTAATATACACTTACTAGTGGATCAGATGCTTCTGAGGCTTTTATAAATGCAGATTCTTATATCAGAGCTCTCCAGTTATGGGTAGTAAAATGAAAAGGAACCACAAGTTAAAAAATGGTATTTTCAGCCCCAGTCTTTGGTCACTTGGTCCATTTGTCCATAATTACTATTGATTTAACTTAGTAGAACCAATCAGCCTGACTAATATGGCTTGATCTGGGCTTTTTGTCTGTTAGCTTCTTTAATTCTGTAGAAATGCATGGAAATATCACCTACTAGAAAGTTTGACCTGAAATGCCTTTTGTATGGGGGGTAGAAAACATTCCTGTGCCAGCTACAGAGATCTTAAAAGCTTCCATGTTTCATCAGTGGTTGATTAAAGCTGTTTCCTTTGTGTAATGTGTACATGGGAGTTACATAGAGTTTTCTTGTATGTCTGTAGAGAAAAAGAAAAAAAAAACCAAAACCCTTAGCCTCCAGTGCATTACTGTGATATGTTCTGTGCGTGCCAAATTTGAACAGCCTAAATAAATGGGCTTTCCCTCCCCTGGGTCAGTGACTGATTGCTCTCCAGCCTCGGGATCAGCCCTCCTGCAGGGGGCTGGCTCTGCTGGATCTGGGTAAGCACTTAGGGAGCTGCTGTGCCTTCTGCAGCAACTGCCCTGCTCTGCTCTGGAAAGCAGGAGTGGGGGGAAACAGGCTGGAAGGAGGAGCTGGTGAAGCTGGAGGGATCTGGGGGAAAGCAGGTTTGTATCTGCAGCGTTCCCCTCTTTGGTTCTGCATCCCCCTGCTTGCTGCAGGCTCCAGCTCCCAAACCTCTCTCTGCCTTTAGGCTTTGGGCCCAAATTCCCATTGGCTGGGGCTGTCCTGGGAGCCATCTCCCTGTTTGCAGTCTGAGCAGCAGGAGCCCAGCCATGTGTTGGTTGTTGTGCACTGCCTGCCCTGTGAGGACTGAGGGAGCTTTCTCTGGCCAGGCCCATGGAGCTGGGGAAGTCACAGGATGGCCTTTCCTCCTTGAGCTGTTCCCAGCTGTGCAGGGACAGAAAGCTGTGGTGTCCCCTCAGCTCCTGGCAGAGCAGTGCCAGCGCTGTGCTGCTGTGTCTGGGGGCCAGGGCAATAATGGGCCATTACCTAACTCAGCATGTGCCCTCTCTGGCCAGGCTGAGTGGTTAAAACCCTTCATTAAAGACAGGCATTGGCTGACTGCTCTGACTTGGCACCCACATGGGTCACAGGGCTGGGAGCACAAGGTTCTCTGATGCAAAGGGACCCATTGGAGTGCAGCTTCCTGATTCTGAGCAAAGCAAACTGGCCTGGATTCTGCTGGCGCTTCTAGCCTGTCTTTCAGTCAAGTGGGGCCTCACCCCAAGTATGTAATGATCCTCATAAACAGCTCCTCCTTGCCCAGGTCTCTGCAGTACTGATCTCTGTCCAAAGTCCTCCTGGAGATAAGGAAACCACTGTGACACACTGGGAGTGGTGCTGCCTGACAAACAGGCAAGTCCTAGCCAAGATACAGCTGATAACTGGTGCCTCCAGGCTGCAGGCATCTTTATCTAGCCCAGGTGATGCTGTGGACACTTCTGCCTGGGATTTCCTTCCTTGGTCAGAAAATGGAGCAGGAGACACTGCAAAAGAGGAAGGATGTCAGACCTGTAAGGTAAGAGAGCATTTCCCACAATGTGAAAGCCCTTGGATGAGGGACTTGGGTTCAAAGTACTTGAGTCCCAGAAGTGAGTGATAAGAGGTGACACTTTGGGCCTTGGCTGGGTGTGGTGCTATTGCTTCAGCCCATTGGAGATCTTTTAGGACCATCACAAGAAGTCCCAAAATGTATTGATCCTTGTGCTCCAGAACTAACAGTATCTCGTAATCCTCAGAGCTACAGTGCTGTGGGCTTGTCCACATCGTGGAGTTTGTGGCCAAACTTCCCCTCTCAGGGTTGTTCTGCTTTTCAAAGAGATGAAACTCTTGTGACTGTTTTTAAGATTTCTCACAAATTACCCAGACCTTCTGAAATGGCAAGACAAGAAGGGAGAGACATGATGAATGCTTCCTGTAACTCAGCTGGTTGCTGCTGGAAGAAATCACTTCCTCACAGGGGCACATGAAGACAAAGGTGAAGGAGTTGAGGTGAGGGAGGCAGCTCAGTCACACAAGCTCAGCAGGACTTGCTCAGGTAGTGTGAATGTTCTGAAGTACACATGCAGGCAGTGGTTTTCCAAAAGCCATTTTTGGCCAGTTGGCCTGTGAGAAGATGAGAACAGGAAATGGAGACTGATAATTCAAGCCTAAGTGTAAACAGCAGGCAGTGTAAATGTAATTTACAAGGAGGGTTAAATTGAGTCTCTTCAGCTGTGCCTTGATAATCCCAGGTACCCAGGCTGAAAGGTAATTCCAGGCATGGCTGAATCAGCAGAAGGATCCAGTGTTCTTATTCCAAGTCACTCCAGCTGAGCAACTTGTTGATCTTTATCAATAAAGGTACCTGCCTGCAGTGCTGGGGCTGCTCTGAGTCGTGGGCTGACAAGCACCAAGCCTGGCTGGCTCTCCTGGAGGAAAGGAGGTGACTCTGGGTGGGCACATGGCAAAATCCCACCAGCTGGGGGGAAAGAGGGGCTGGCCAGGCCTCAGCTCCCTTTGCTCTTGGGCAAGGTGTGGCTTTCTCTGACCCCTCAGGATGTCTTTTCGCTTCCATCAAGGTGCCAAAGGAATTAAAACATGGCAGCAGTACCATTCCAGGTGTAAAAAAGTCTGATGAAATGTCTTTCCCCAAAAAGAGTTCTTTTATTTCAGCTTTGCTTCACAAGAACAGTCCTCCTCTCTGTTCCTAAAACAGCCAGCTGGGTGTTGTGTGCCAGCGGGGCATTGTGTGCCCTGGGGCTGGGGACACTGCACCTGCTCTGGGGCAGCCTTTGGAGCCCCACTGGAGCCAACCTGCTCCATGGTGCACTTGGAGCACCGCCCGCCCTTCCTGCACTGGCTGTGCTGGGTCTGTCACTGCTTCTGTGGGAGGCCTGGGTATCTGCTGTCTGTGCACAGCAGCTCACAGTAAAGGAAAGAATTGTTGCAAAAGCAAAAAAACTGCAAAACCAAAGGAACTGCGTCACTTCCCGGCACCTGCGGCTAGGGCGCCCTTCCTCCCCTGGCTGCTGGGGGTGAGAGCCACCCTGCCATGGTCCACAGCTCCCTCCAGCCTGGGGCTTGGGTGGGGGTTTTGTGCAAGCCTGACACAATGCAGACATTCCTTTGCTTTTGGGGAGCTTCCATCCAACAGGTCAGGCATGCTGGGCTCAGTGCTGGCAGGCTGAGGTCACCAGTAGCCCTTGATTCGTGTATTCCTCTACATGTGCCACAAAGTCCAGGAAGCTAAACCACAGGCTAACCCTGGCTCTGGGGCAAAGGTCTGCTTCCTTTGTCCCTCTAGGATGGGGAGAGCAGCCCCCTCTGCCACCTGTGCTGGGATGGGGAGTGGGGGGACACACACACAAGGGAGGGGGCAGGGGTGACTCTCAGCTCCCCATTTTCTTGGCCCTTCTCCTCACCTGGTCCCAGCTGAGTCACACACAGCCCTCCCCCACCTTTCATCACGGCCCCAAAAGCCACAGTGCTGAGGAAGGGACAGGATGTCCCAGTCCTGTGGAGTCTCAGGGGTGCAGTACAGGGGTTGGTCACACACTGGCCTTCCCCAGGAACAAAATGGAAGCAGGTCTGCCCCTCATCCTCCTTCCTGGCCTTGGCTCTTTGCAGGCACTGGAGGGACTGAGGGGCCTTTTTCCTCCCCTCTCTCAAAGCCTGCTGATGTCAGCACTGGGCTCAGCAGCTTTATTGTGGAGAGACAGGCACCAAGCTGTCACGTGGCTTCTGCCATTTCCTAAGAAACCAGCTTGAAAATAAAAAAGAAAGGGAAAAAAAGAATAATAAAAGAACAATTTAAAAAAAAGGAAAAAAAATAAAAAGGAAAGCAACAAGGGAGAGCAGAGGGCTAGAGGGCCTGACAGTAACCAAGGGCCACCAACACCACACAGCACCCACAGGGACAGATGACAGGGGAGCACTAAGGTTTAAAGCAAGTAGGAGGAATGGTCCTGTCCCCACCATGCCCCTACTGCCATGGTAAAAGTGCCAATCCCTCTGCCAAACCCCACACAGGGAGGCCAGCCCTGGACCAGCAGTGGGAAAACACAGTGGGAATGAAGTTTATCTGCTTTGCTTGCAGTGAATAAAAACCAGGGCATGGCTTCTGTGACACAGCTCCTGGCCAAAGCAAAGTCCTTCTTCAGTGACCTCAAAGCCCTACATGGGTTGCAAACTTAAAAAACGCCAACACAAACAAACCTCCAAGAAAATAAAGCAAGGACAAGCTCTCTTCACTACGTCATTTTAATTGCATCGACACCCAGAAATACACATGCCAAGTGCCACCCAGCCAAGAGGGCATCCTTCCATGGTGGGTCTTACTTTCACACTCCTTTCACTCAAAAAAAAAAAAAAGAAAAAAAGAAAATAAAAAGGAAAAAATTTATAATTATAATTGCACTGGTTGGTGTACAAGCACAGTCTGTTCCCTTTTCACACACTGGTGGGTTCTGCTGGAACAGGAGGGTGAAGCCCCAGCACGTGCCCGGCATGGCCACAGCAGCTCCCCAGGAAATGAAGAGTTGTACAAAATGGTATGAAGATTTTCTTACAAACTGCAGTGTTTACTGGTTGGTTTTTTGGATTTTTTTTTTTTGCATGTTTTCTTGTAAGTTTCAAAACTAGGTTTTGGGTCACTAATGGCTTGTATCTTTTATCTACAGTAAATTTAGCATAAATTTTTATTTTTAGGAATGTGTAAGGCATTTTGGTAAGTTAATGTAAGGTCCAGGGTGAAGACTCATCAAACTGAAGTCCCTTCCTTTGAACTGTCCTCTTTCCCCTGAAGAACAAAAAAAGAAGTGGGTTACTCAGCTGGCCTCACCCTTATTCTCATGGCAGCTCAAGGCCCAAAGCATTTCACAGCTGGGCCAGGTCCTGACCTCTCGTGTGGTCTCAGCCCTTCCCAAAAGCCACCCAAATGGTTTCTGGCAGCAAGGACCACCTTGCCTCCACTCTTAAACCCTGCCTGCTGCACACTGCCCCAGGGCCTCCACCAGCATCAAGGGGAGGGACATGGCCACCACCAGTACCATTTCCTGAAGCTGTTCTTTCAACTTCTTCACCATTTCTCTCTCTTTGGCCAGTTGGTCCTGGGAAACCTTCAGTAGCTCCTGTAGTTTGGTTGCTGCCTGGCCCAGGTCCTTTGTTAATTTTTTCTCTTTTTCAAGTCTTTCCTACATGGCAGTCAAAAGAAGGCACCTGCCTGAGCCTCCCTTTGCCACCTGGTGACCCTCCCCCCTTCGAAACACCTTAGGCCGTCTTGGGTCTGCATCAAGCTGTCTCAGTGACCACAGGCCAGGGGAACACCCAGTTCCCACCTCAACAGGGAGAACAGGCACTCCCAAAGCTCTCTCTGGCTCTCTGGAGATGCCGTGGGCTAGGACTGGATGGTTCCCCAGTGTGTGAAAAGCCCAGCCTGTGAGTGTTTGCTCAGGGCATCACACTGACCTCAGCCTGCAGGGATGCAGTGGCTGTGGCCCTGCTGTTCTGCCACACTGGAGCTCTCAGCCCTCTCCTGCAGGGTAACCACGGGTTGGGCCTCACTCCCCAGTCCTCAGAAATGATAAATCATGCCCATAATCCTGATCACACGTGACTTTTGCTGTCGTGGCACAGCCAGCTCACCTTGAGATGCTGAACCTCCTCCTTGTCTGAAGCTGCTGCATGTTCAGCCAGTCTCAGCTTTTCCAGCTCTGCTTGCAAGCTGCGTGCCAAGCTCTGGGCCTGGAAAGGGACACACTCAGTGAGCACAGAAGCCAACATCTCCCACACATCCTGCTCCAGCCACCCCGAGTGCCTGCTGGGTGTGTCCTGCTGAGGAGTTGGGTGCTGCAGACACACAAGGCATTGCTTCCCCCAGGGAGATGGCATTTCTCACTTGGAGCAGCAAGAAACCCAGCTCAAGCCCATAACCCTCGAAGGAAAAAGCTGGCACAAGACATGGGGGGGTTGGGAGAGCTGAATTTGAGGG
Source organism: Euphonia xanthogaster (assembly GCA_034509185.1). Classification (NCBI taxonomy): domain Eukaryota; kingdom Metazoa; phylum Chordata; class Aves; order Passeriformes; family Fringillidae; genus Euphonia; species Euphonia xanthogaster. The sequence continues at coordinate 9,939,746 of JAYDZK010000169.1, forward strand.
GCCAGTGGTGCCACATGGCTTTAGCACAGCTGCTCTAAGAAGTCCTTCAGATGTGGGAGGGAACGTCTCACAGTAACGTCTGAGGTGTGGACAGTGATGGGGAAAAGCCTTCAGATTAATTCTTCCAATTAATTCTGGGCTTCATTAGCAGCCAAGAATCCAGGAAGGCTTTACACACCCTGGTATCCTCCTTGCCCACACCCACCTCCTCCAGCTCCCATGCCAGCTTTTGCCGCAGCGTTTGCTCCTTCTCCGCCAGCGTTTCGTTCTGCTCCAGCTGGGTTTTCAACTGTGTTGAGAAGAGGGGAAAACACCCAGAAATAGCATTTAAAAAAGATTCAAGAAATGAGCTAGCAGGGACATCACCAAGAGAGCTGGGCTGGACAGAAGAAATAGAAACAGAAGCTTTCCCCACAGCTCCAAAGGGCAATAGGTACAAGCATGCCCCCTCTGCAGGGAGATTGCTGATGGCAAGCCTGGGGCCTGGCTTAGCACTGCCCAGTTTTGCTTGCTCCTCAGGCAGCACCAGCTGGGATGTGGGATGACAGGCATCCCATAGAGAAAGATGTGCCTGGCAGGCCCCCATGACTGGGAGAAGGCTCCACAGTTAACAGGATTAAAGAAGAAAGAGCACTGCCACTGGTCAGAGGTGTCAGCCTGGAAGGGAACAGCTGCTGCTAATGCCCTCAGCCCAGCTGCAGCAGGATTTATGGAGCCTCTGTAACCCTAATCCTCCCTGGCTGGGAAGGGATCCCAGCACAGCTCTGTCAGGGGGGTGTCCCCTTCCTCTGAGGAGACTCTGAACCCCACAGGGCACTGTCACATGGCAGTGCTGTCCTGCCTGCATCCCCCAAAGCTTGCCAGAGGGCTCCCAAGGGGAACAGCCTAGTGAAAGCCAACTGCTATGGGAAAGGACACATGGTTAATGCATTCTCAGCATCCAGGATTCCAGCAGGGGGGTGCTGGGCTGGCTGTCCCCCAGCACAGGATGGGACACAACGCAGCTGAGACAGCCCTGAGCAGAGTTGTGTGCAGTTCTCCATGTGGTGAGAGATGGTGACACAGGACATGGGACATGGTTAAGGGTCAGAGCCTCCCCAGGAGTGGCCTCAGCACCCTAACCTCAAGAGGCGCAGTCTCACTTGGCTCAGATGGTAACTCCACTACTCCTCCCTCCTGTACATGGCTCTTGGCCTCACTCAGCTGCTTCCTGACCTGAGGGATGAGCAGCAAGCCTGGCTCAGTGACACATCCCTGTGCCACAGCCTTCCCACGAGCCACAGGGACCTACAGGTAAAGCCTGCCAGCCTTTTGGCCTGCACACCAGCTGGAATGCTTGGGAAACCACCTCAGTTTCTGCCAGAGCAGGACAGTGGAATCTGACCAGGGCAGCTGCAGGGGTGCAGAGCAAATGATTCTACTTTATCTGCTCAGAGATGGATGGATGGATGGATGGATGGATGGATGGATGGATGGATGGATGGATGGATGGATGGATGGATGGATCCAAACTCCTGCCTGAGGGTGGTGTTGTGGTGACAAGTGTCCAGTGGTGGGGCAGCTGGCTTTTTCTGCTACACACCAGCTGGAGCAGGCCTTGCTGCTCTCCCTTCTCACCCCATCACAGCAGGAAAGACAGACAAATAAAAATCTCCTCCTGGGTCCCAGCCATCACCTCTGAACGTGTGGTCCCCAGCAGCACCAGGTTAGCCCATGCAGTGGCTGTGCCTTCCTGCCCTCCCTCAGCCCACAGGAAGGGTGCTGGCCCCACAGCTGCTTTGCAAGCCAGCCCCAAGGACACAGCAAGGCATTCCCAGGGTCCCTCCTTACCAGGGCCAGCTCCTTGCTCTGCTTCTGTGTTTCAGTCTTTGCTGCCTCCAGCTGCTCCTGGGACTCTGACAAGAGCAGCCTCAACTGCCAAAGAAAGGAAAAAAACCCAACTCCTTTTATGCACTTGGTTTAGGAACTCTTTGGCCCAAGGAAGCTTTTTTATGATGCAACATCATCCCAAAGAGGTCATGGTGTCATCACATGCTGACGTGCCTGCTGATGCCTGCTCAAGCAAATCAGCCATGGGACAGATCTGTCTCACCTGAGCCACAGAAACCCACAGAGGCCACCCAGGAGCAGCAGACAGCACCTCCACAGAGATCTCCCTGACCCACCACCTTGCCCATGATTCTTGGCTTTAGGAGTCTACAACCCAGACTGGAGCAAACATCTCCATCTGTTTTCCTCTTTCTTTGCAAAGCTGCAGATCCCTGGGGCACTTCCCAGATGCTCAGGGCACTCCTCAAATCCTCAAAACGTGCATGGGTGTGGAGTCAGGGTTAGAGAAAGCTGAAGAAGGCAGCAGCCTCCACACTTACAGCTTCAACTTCTTTTGTGTAGTTCTGGCGCTCGGAGCTGGCCGTCTCCAAGTGATTTTCCAGTTGTGTTTCCAGAAGAGAGGTGTATTCCTTTAGCTGCATAAACAAACAGGAAAGCAGGAGGAGGTTGATTGTGTGAGGTCCAACACATCCCAAACATCCTTTGGCTAAAGCCTGCCCTCCCCAAGGCAAGTCAGGAGATGGGGCCTGACTCAACCTGAGCGCAGCATGTGCCTCTCTGGCACCCGTGCAGAGACCTCCCTCCCCAAAAACCCTCACCTGATCTGTGCTCTGCAGATCTGCTTTCAACTTCTCCACCACACCTTCCAGGGATTTCAGCTGCAGGTGTGACTGAAGCAGAAAGGATCAGAGAAGGACACTGAGCACCTTAGGCTCAATCAAAAACTGCTGGCTATTTGATTCCCACCCTTCGCACTTCATCCTGTACCCATCCAAGGGGAGCTCCATGGAAGAGCTCTCCTCACCAGGGAGGACAAGTCTAACACACACAGGTCATAAATGGTGGAGCAAGGCAACAGCTGTTGCCTGCAGCATTTCAGATGGCTGCAGTCAGGTTTCAACACCCAAGAAACCATCATGAGACCCAGCACAAGCTTCCTGCTGAAAGCACTTTTTGGTCTGGAAGCAGCAATTTTCCAATGAGGTGGCATGGACTTCATTATTAAGAGAGGCCAAGCTACCAGAAAAAGCACTTAAACCCAGGCTGGTTTTTGAAGAGGACTCTGCAGATGCTGAAGTGTTTGGAAAGGAGGAATTCACCTCCTCTCCACTGAGAGGCAGGATTGCTCTGGGAGCTGCCCTAGGGACCAGATGTTCTTCCCATCAGGAACACCATCAGCAGCCATGTCACCCTGTGCAATCCCACAGCAGTGGGCTGAGAAATCAAACATCTCTTGTACAACAACTTCTCCCACCTCCCTGCAGTCCCAGTTAACTCCAAAATCCCACATGATGGATGGGGAGCAGCCATGGAAAACAGCTCAATCTCAGTTCTGCATTCAGGAGGGAAGATTCTACATGAGGTGGGCTTTTTGTCAGCTGGCTTGGTGACAGGAGGGGTAGATTTGGGGACAAAAGAAAGTTCCTGTGTCTCAGTGTCCACAGCTGGCAGGAACACTGAGGGCCCCTGACCAATTTATAGCCAACAGATCCACTTCTCCTGGAAGTCCAGCTCCAGGAGCACCAAACCCAGCTGTGTCAGCAACACACACCTTTTGGAGCTCCTCTTCAGAGGCTGTGAGCTTTGCCTTCCACACCTGCTCCTCCTCCTCCACGCTCTTCTGCAGGTTTCGCAGCATCCCTTCCTGTGGGCAAAGCCTCAGCTGATCCCAAACCGCCTGCAGCCCCCAGCAGGCTGAGCAGTGAAAGGGCTGGAAGCCTCAAAAGCCTCTCCAAGGATTTGGGCCAAACAACAGGGGACAGAATTAGAATCAGGTGGGGCTGCTGGCTCCTAATCCCTATTCTGGCTCAACCAGCCCAGCCATCAGAGCCCTTGCAGTGTCTCATTCCATCACCACCAGCAAGGTTTCCAACACAATCAGGCTGAAGAAGAGCTCTAGAAATTCACCTTTACCCTGGTCCTCTGTCTCACTGACAAATACTCCTCCACACAGCAGCTCCCCCAACACACCACGGGATGCCCACCCTGAGCTCATGGGCAGCCTGGGCTGACAGGAGACCTCTCCAGAGGGGTTTCCAGTGGGAAGCCAACACAGTGCAAAGGGCAGGAACTTACAGTCTCTGCAAGGATCGTCCTGTACTGCTCACACTCTGCCTGTAAAGTGCTTTGCGCTTCCTCTGCCTCTTTTAATTTAAGAGCTGAATCCTAAAAGGAGAGGGAAAAGAAGGAGAGAGATGAAAAGAAGAAACATGTGACCCTCCAGCACACCCTCACCCTCCACTTTCCAGCCATCACTTACTGGTGGCTCTGTTGTGATCATCTGCTGCTTTAGCACACCCACGGTCTTCTCCTTAAACTCCTGTAGCCATGTGTCATAATCCTGAGTTTGGAAAAAAGAGAACAAGAGAGAAGGAGGAAGCTTAGACCTCTCTCCTTCCCATGTGGAGAGGCTCTGGGGAGGGCTGAGGAAGCCTGTCCCACCTGCTGTGAGGACACAGTGACTCCTGGGAGGGCGGAGAGCAGCGTCTGCTTGGTTCGTGTCTGGAGCGCGTCCAGCTGTTGTGCCAGCTCTTCCTGAAAGAGGGACAAACTGCAATGGATGGAGCTCTTGGGCACCTGCTGGCCAGGCTGACAACACTGGTCCTGCTTTTCTGTGCCTACAGGGCTGGGGAAACCAGCCAACACAGAAAACTGCTTGTGCTGAGAACCACAAAAGCATCACTTCCAGTTCAACCATGTCCCTGGTTCCCCAGCCATAAACCAGTATCAGGGATGCACTGCCCTCAAGAAAAATTTTGGAGAAGCTTGCAGAAGAGCTGGGCCAGCACTCTTCCTAAGTAGGCAGGCAACTCAGGGCAGGCCTCCCTGGTGGCTTGGGGAAGCTGAATGTTTCCCTTCCAACACCAGGGCAATGCCAGGCTCACCTTTGCTTTGGTAGCAGCGAGCAGTTTTTCCTCACATGCCTTCTCCACCGTGGTCAGTGCTTCCATTGCCTTCCAGTTCTTTTCCCGAAGGTCCTGTGGAGACCACACACAGAGGGCAATAAGCCACACAAAGCTGCTTGCTGGCACTGCAGGGGATTTCAAAGCCACTGCTCAGGGAGCTGGGTTTGGTCAGGAGTCTGTCCATAAGCATTCCTTTCTCCCCAGTCTTTCCAGTGGCTCCACACACCCCATTGCTCTGGCAGTGCCCTGGATGGGACAGGAGTTCCAGAAGCAAGCTCAGGATGCCTGCAGGAGACACAGGCCAAGTGCAGGGATGCAAGGCGGCCTCCACACAAGTGACACCACCTCGCATAGAGGGATAAGGAGCAGAGGAGGAGGAAGGTGTGAAGGCAATCTCAGAGATTGCCTTGGCCCTACCAGGGTAGGATCTCTCTGGCTTACCAGGTCCTAAACCTTCCAAGAGAACAAGGGATAGACATGTCACCTCAGGCAGCCCACCAGGGGTATTCCTGCTCCCTGGCAGATGAGGCAATGCCTCCAGGGCTCTGTGGGGCTGGAAGAGCCTCTGGCCACACCCTGGAGCCATCAGTAGGTGACCACGATGGGCTGTCTGTCACTCACTCACGTTGTTTTTCACCTTCTGTTGCTCCGCTGCCTCCCGCAGCTGTGTGGCTTCTCTTTCCAAGGCTGAGAGCTGGTCTGTCTTCTCCTGGAGTCTGGAAGGGCAGGATGCAGGAGTGAGCCTGAGCACTCACCCCCCTCACAGGCAGCAAGCTCCCAAGATGGAGACACAGCCCTTCCTATCCTGGTCTGCTCTGGGATCTACACACAGCAGGAGGAAGAGGGAGCAGGACTAAAAACCACAGCCATGGCAATACTGGAGTGGGATCTGGTTTTCTACCCCCTTACCAGCAATAAAAAGCAATCACTTAACTGGCTGGCTGTACACACACAAAAAGAGGAAGAAGCAACCTGATGCAAAGGCCAGGAATTCTGGCTTGCACCACTGGGGCTGCTCCTATCCGTGGCTCATTAGGCTGAGAGAGCCCACAGCACTGCATTTTGAAAGTATCATCCCATTGTCTTGAGAAACCCCAAATCAGGGCTACCAACCAGACAGCAGAAAGCTGCAGGTTCCCTCCATCCCTCAGATCCCCCATCTGCCCTGAAGGGACCCTCAGTTTGAGCAAACCAAGGTTCAGGTCCCTGAGAAGAACTACACACATCTCTTGGGGTCTCAGGACAACTCAACAGCTGCCTTCTTTAGAGGGATGCTGGATGCTTGCTGGCAATGAGGGCATCTTGAGAAATCTTCCCCCCATGCAGAGCCTGGGCCTTCTTGGAGGTTCCCAGCACACCAGCACATGGACAAGGAATAACAGGCAGGACTCATGACATGGGAAACTCCAGTTAAATGCCAGGAAACCTTTCTGTGCTGGGAGGTGGGGGAAGAGGTTATCAAACACTGGAATAGGAACCCAGAGTGGTGGTGAATCTCCATCCCTGGTGATACCTGGAAACATTTTCAAAAAACTTCCTCTGCTTGGCCCAGCCTTGAGCAGGGAGTTGCACCAGAGACATCCCACACCCAGCACCAACACCAGCAGAACCTCCTGTTCTGTAGGAGTGGTCAGACTCCATGTGCCTGCCAGCAATTCAGTCCTACTTCAGAATGGACTGGCTGTTATATGGGGCCAGCACCAGAGCCAAATAATATTTTAATTGAAAATAGAGCCCCAAGCCTGCCTGGAAGGCAGGAAGCCCTCAGCCACAGGCTCAGTGCTCAAGGAAGCCTGGGACACTTGGACAGCAAGCTGGAGGTGCCACTGCAAGGTGTGCACCTGCACCCACCTTGACTGCAGCTGCTTCATTTCTGCTTCATTGGCTGCCTGGAAGAGAGAAAGCACTTTGATGACCTGCCCCAGGCATGTGACACAGGTCAGCCCTTTCTGTGGCATCCCAGAGAGGATCCCAGAGCAAAGACAACTCAGGGATTGTGTAAGCAGTGTCACCCACTCCCCTCCTCCCACCCCAATTAAACGAGCACACAACCTGCAGGTCTCTGTCTTTTTCTGCCTCCCGCATCTGGCCTGCCTCCAGCAGAGCTTCAATGGACTTGATCCTCTCCAGAAGCTTTGCATTCTCCGAGCTGGCATCCTGCAGTTTGCCTTTCACACTGTCCAACTCCAGCAGCTTACTTTTAACCTCTGCCTCGGAGCTCAGCAGCTTGGCCTGCAGCTCTGTTGGAGGGAAAGGTGACAAACACAGTAGGGCAGGTGCAAACAAACCTGGACACTCCTCACCCTGCTCTGCCCACGCAGGATCTTAGCCAGAGAAGCCTTCCTTGGCCAAGGATGCTTTGAGGAGGCACAGACAGGGTAGGCAGGGATGCAGGCCAGCACAGGAGAGGGACAGAACCACGGACCAGCCCATGTCTTGCTCACACCAACACCAGGCACCCTAACTCATCCCTGGATCCATTTGTCCTGCCCCAAGTGGTTCCTCCAAGCTCTCAAAGTCTCCAGTCAGCCCTACAGCCCTCCCCATGCTGATCCCAGTTCCTCACCAGCAATGCTCTGTTGCTGCCCTTTGGTCTTTTCTGCATCTGCCAAGAGGCTCTTGTAGCTGCTCTGGGTTTTGCGGAGCTCGTCGCTGACCTCATCCAGCCTCTTCTGCAGCATCACCTCTGCCTCCCGTTGGTAAGCCTGCAGGGCAGGAAGAGAAGGTTTCCTGGAGTGTGACAGACACCCCAGCCAGTTTGAAGCAAAGCTTCATGTGTCACATAATCTCATTTTTAAAGTCATCCTCCCGCCATGCTCCCCCTGTGCACAGAGCACCCCGCATTGTGCTCACATTTTATCCCGTGCCAGCCCTCACATTGGGAAGCAGACAATACCCAAATGTCTCAGTCCTGGGCCAATTCCACGGCCAACCTCTCCTCTGGAGAGCTCTTAAAAACCTGCCAGAGCCCTGGTTCAAACCGCCCCAGCCCAGCAGGGAGAGGTGCTGGCACGGGGCTTTGCAGAGCACAGACACACAACCACGTTTCCACAGGAGGAGGAATTGTTTGTGCAGTTTGGGCCAGGGAATACTTTTTATTTTCCATCATGGAAAGCTGCAAGGAAGAGGCTGGCAAGGGCAAGCATTTTGAGGGGGAAGGCAAAAAGGGAGGAGGATGAGTTGCAGCTTTACAGGTAAAAGCGGCACTCTTGCAGAGGGAGAAAAATTGCTTTGCATGGAGGGGATAGGAAAAGGTAAATCAGCAGGCCTGTCTCTGTCCAAGGGATGCTTTCAGCACCAACAGGAAAGCAGAGCTGCTCTGGTTTTTGAGGATTTGACTCAATATCCTCAGCTCAGAGCTCCAGATGTTTCTGTGGAACACATTCTCCCCAGCACCTTAAGCACATCCCTGACTTTAGAGTCAGCTTAGCGTGATTTATTTAACTAGCATTAAGGGGTGCAGCGAGCTGACAGCTCTGGAGTTCTCCAAAAGTATGTCTAGGAGCTCCTGCTTTGAGTCAGAGAGGCAGCTCCTGCCTTCACGCCAGCTGTGAGCTCACATCACCCTCCTTGCTCTTTACCTGCAAAAGCAGAAGGAGCCAAATGTAGCTCACCAAAAAGAGAGCCACATCCTCAGGAATACAAAAAAATAAAAGCAAGGATATGGAAGGTCCCTTGCTCTAGGAACTCCTCTACAAAACTGTTTTGGCATGTGCAGATAAAGGTCTCTTCCAACACAGCCCCTTCTTGAAGAGGCCAGAGCAATTCAGAGACATCCCTCACCCTGTCTGCTACACCAGATTAATGCTCCCAGCACACAGCTCAGCAACATCCCAGCTGGATCCCAGCAGGAGCACTGTCAACATGCCAAGAAGATGCTCTTCCCTGTGTGAGTACAGCCTGCCTGCCAGCAACACACCTCTGTGTGCTCAGAGGCTCTGCTTGGGAGGTGTCCTTTCAACACCCCTAAAACCCCCAAACCCAGCCACTCCCTGCTGGCAACCAAAAGAGCCACAAGCTCCATCTCCTACACCAAGGAGAGAGAGCAACAAGCTTAAAACCATCTGAGTTTGAGAGAGAGAGCACCTGCAGAAGAATGGCCTCAACCAGGGCATGCTGCTGCTCCCTGGGCTCTGACGCTGATGCTACACAAGCTTTGAAGCATCCACAGAGAACGTGACAAGCTAATGGGAGTGGAGAGCAATGAGGAAGCCTGCCAGGCAGCTTCCTTCCCAACCATGGGCATCCATGTCCCTCCTAGCCCTTCCCATGGCCAAGTGCATGGATCCCTGCAAGGGGACAGGGTGTCCCAGCGCCTGCCTGACCTGCAGCTGCTCGATTCGCTTCTCCGAGGCCGTCGCTTTGATTTCCCAGCTCTTCCTCTGCTGCTCCTCTTGCTGCAGCACCTCTGACTTCTCAGACAGCTCTTTCATCAGCTTGCTGCACTCCTGCCTCAACTTGGCCAGCTCAGCATTTTGCCTGCAGTAACAGAAGCAGGGTTATTTCAGCCCACAGGCCAGCCAAGCCTCCCTGGTGTTGGTCAGGGAAAACACATCCTCCTGTGGGCCTGATACAGGACCTGAAATGGTGAACTTTGTTTGCCTGTTTCTAGGACACTCCTGGTCCTTCAGGGAGGGGGTGGAAAGAGCCAACAAATCACTTTTTAAAAGCCCTGTCTCAGTCACAGGAGACATTCCTTTCTTATGAAGTAGAGGACACATGGATCTGTGTTCCCAGACACAAGAGGAAGCACTACAGCTGGAGTCCACTCTGTAATTATTTGCCTGCTGTTAATCACCAGTCATTTCAGACTGTCTATAAAAAGGAGTGTGAAATTCTTCTACCTAGCTCCTATTTGTTCTGTTCTCTGTAGCATCACTCCCATCAATGAGCTGGCTGCATTTCTTCTCCAGTTTGAGAGTATGAGCTCCCCTATGGGGGAAAAACACCAGGGTGCCTTCTGATGGGCTCTCCCCCCTTCACTGCCTGTTGGATCTGGCATCAGCACAGGTGACCCCAAAGGAGAGAGGGATTCCCTGCCCTTTCACTTGACAAGAAGTGTTGTTTCATCCTTGTTTCTCATGGTGTACCCCAAAAGCCATTTGGCAAGCTCTTCCTCCCTCATTCCCTCCTCCACCTCCAGCTAGCTGGGGTGTCTGTAGAAGTACCTTTGGGAAAGGGGGTGGTCAAGCCATGGTCTGCCAGAGGGCAGCCCCACGCTCTGCCCCTCCTCCCAGCCTTACTTGCTTTCCATCTGGCTGGTGGCCTGGTTGAGGGCATCCCTCAGGATGGAGTTCTCCTGCTGCAGGCGAGCCAGCTGCGTGTTGGGGCCGTTCTCCAGCTGTTCCTGCAGGGTCCGGATCTAGAGGAGCCCAACAGGGGTTAATGCCACCACCAGCCCTTCTGCTGCTCCTGTCAAAGCCCAGGAGATGAGCAGGAGGGACTGGCAATGCAGGGGAGTGTGTGCTGATGCTGACAGCCCTCAGGGGTGTGACATCCCATGAAAATGCTCCAACGTGCCTCTTCTCCAAGGAGGTTTGGAAGGGGCTTAAAGGGATTGGGGAGGGTATTTAGGGAGTGTGGGGGGTATTAAGTGGCTCTTAGAGGGCTGTGGGGGGACCTGATGGGGTTTGGGAAGGGATCTGGGGGAGCTTAAGGGCTGTTTAGGGGGCCTTAAAGGGGTTTTGGGGGGAAATTCAGCACCATGGCCCAGGAGCACTGCAGGCTCTCACCCCTTCCAGAGGCTCTCACCCCCTTGCATGGCTCAGCCTTCTCCAGAATGTCACACACGTGCCACCAGCAGCCACCTGGCAGAGGAAGGAGGCAGGTGCAGAGCACAGCCTGGGGCTCACCTTGCCCTGGAGCTGCTGGGTCTCGCTGACATGGTCCTGGTAGCTGGCCTGCATCCGCGCCTGCACGGCCACGATCTCCCGCTCACGGGCCAGCAGCTGCTCCTTCAGCTTGCCCTCCACGGCCACCGCCTTGCCCCGCTCAGCTGCCAGCTCCTTCCAGGAAAGGAGGCCCCCCGTTAGTCCTCAGAGCACAGGTGTCCCCATTTTAAGAGGATGTGGCCTCCTAGCTCAGCAGACTACAAAGTTTAGCCCTTTTCTTGCTGCCCCCACGCCCAGGTACATTTAGCACTTACATTTCCTCCTGCATTTTGTTTTGGGCTCTGTGGCCACTGGATGCCACTGTTGTTCCATGTTGGGCCAGCTAAGAGAAAGGAGTAAGACAGCCTGGAATTTTATTTTCTTCCCCCAGGACAAATAACATCACACAACGTTTGGGGCAAAGCAGAAGAATTAAACAGATGGACTTGACAGCCACAAGTTCAGCGTGGCAGGGATCTGTTCTGCCTACAACACCCAAAAAGAGGTGGGGACAGGGGGCTGAGTCAGAAAAGGGCACTGTAAATAGGATCAGGTTCCTTCCAAAGGCACCATCTCAGCTCAAGGGAGCTGAAATGGGGAAGGATTTGTTTTTCTCCCTGGAGGAGAAGAAAGCTGCAATCTCTCACAGAAAGGGTTTTCCCCTGCTTCTCCCATGGCTGCCAACGGGCACTACCCTGCGGTTCTTTGGGCTGGCACCCCCCCCAGACTGGAGCAGCCCCAAAAGAGGAGGGCAGGGGGGGAGATCTCCTCTGCTTCTTGGGAAGAAAACAGCCAACAGGTGAAGGATCCAAAGTGCCACATCAGGGGGCTGAGATGTGGGGAGCAGGAGGCACATGGAGAGCCACCAAGAGCAGAGGCCACAGTGGGGATGCCAGGAGGGCCACCCAGGGCTTACCTTGCTCAGCTCCCGCAGTTTGTTCCTGGCAGCAGCTGCATCCTCCTGCTCAGCAGAGAGCTGCTTCTCCTTCTCCTCCAGCTGCCGTTTCAGGACAGCAACTGGGTCACCCTTCTGCGTGGCCTGCCAGCATGGGGTGGCACATCAGCAGGGACCACCACCTTCAGAACCATCCCCTCCATCCCACACACACAGGGGACATCCTACCCTCTGCTCCAGTGGAAAATTCAGCTCCCTTCTCCCAGACACCCTCAGGGCCAGCCTGCCTGAAAATGGGGTGCTTTCCCTCCCCTTGCACTTCCTGAGGCTCAGCAGAGCCCTACCGTGTGCCAGGTGTCCTGGACGATTCCTGCTTTCTCCGTCAGGATCTCGATGAGCTGCTGGGCCTCCCCCTCACTGAACACCATGCTGCTGACTGTGGACACCAGTGTCTTGTAGGGCAGGTACAGGGCCCCATCCGAATCTGTAGATGCTAGGGAGGAGAGAGGAGGGATTGGGACTTCTGGGGACAACAGCAGAAATACCGTATCATCTCAGCTGGCTTCAAGCCCACAGCTGCCATCTCAAACCATCATCCAACCCAGATTTCCAGTCACATTTGGTACCTCTCTGAGTGAGAACAGTGAGAAAAGTGCTGGAGATGACACCACACACGTGCTCCTTGAGTCAGCTGTCACCTCTGCCTGGCTCAACAACTGGTCCCAGCACCTGGCATCACCCTCTACCAAAAGGAGAGACTCTCAGCAGGAGCTGGGAGTGCTTTGCCAGTGCCAGGGGGCTCAGACATGTCGGGCATCAGAAGCTGGACCACACCAAAACACAACCTTGCTGAAGGATGTCACTCCATGCATCCTTCACACTGGTGCCAGTGACAGCGAGATCATCTCCCATCTTTCACCAGCCAAGTTTGTTCCAGCTCTTTGCTAAGGGAGCAACATGACTCCAACCCTTCCCCTGCTAACCTGGGAAAGCCAGGGAGCATGAGGGACCATGATGCTGCTGTAGGACCTCAGTGCACGATACACAGAGGCAGTGGTTTAGGGGTTCCTGAATGTATCTCTGGCCCTGTGGGCTCCTTTTCCTAGAAAACCACAGAAGGAAAAGCAGTTTGGAGTCCAGTAGCTCCAGAGCCCCTGAAGTCATTAACACCAGGGTCTCCTGAATACAAAGCTTTGGATGCCCCAAGCAGCAAGGTTCAAAGAAGGAGGAGGAGGAGGAGGAAGAGGTGCTGCAGATGTTGGAGCAGAGATTCTCCTCCAGAGAATGGACCCCATGCTGGACAAGGTTCCTCCCAAAGGAGTGCAGCCCATGGAAGGCCCCACACTGGAGCAGGGGGAAGGTGTGAGGAGGAAAGAGCTTGCAGAGAGTGGCTGTAACAAACTGATCACAGTCCCCATCCTCCTGCCCCACTCAGGGATAGGAGGTAGAGGAGTCAGGAGGGAAGGAGAGAAGTTGAGTCTGGGAATAAGTGCTGGGGTGGGGAAGGCATTGTTTTCAAAATCTCTGTTTCTCATCTATTTTAATGAGGAATAAATTAGTTTTCCCCAAGTGGAGTCTGTCTTGCCAGTGACAGCAACTGGTAAGTGATCTCTGGTAGATCCATCTGGAATGGCAGCAGCCGTGTCTGTGCCCCCAGCCACAGCCACTTCCCAGCAGGGCACAACCCCTTGTGCCACCAGGGCCCGAGGCTTGGCTCACACTTTACTCATGCTGGCAAGTGCAGGGCTGCAGGACAGCACATGGCATCCTCTGGCTCAGCCCTGCTGCATGCAGGGACACACCAAGCGGAATTCCGCCCCTCTCCAGGTGGAGTCGCAGGAGAAAAATACCCCAAGCCACTCCTGTCAGATTTGCCATCTGTTTCAGTGCTGAGGATGCGTCCCTGAGCACTCTGAACATCCATTTTTATCTGACACAGAATAATTTGTTCCTTTGCATTTGAGGAGGAGAGACCATAGCTGCTGAAAACACATTGGTCAAACTGCAGTTGGCCTCAAGGCACAAATCCTACCAAGAGCTCTCCTTTGCAAAATCCCACAGGATCAGCTAACACAACACATCTTCACTTTCAGGACATGCAGGACTGGCACTTCATACCCCAGGGAATCTAAGTTTGGAGCACCCAAAAACCTCCCAACTTAACAAATGCTAAAAGGTCATCTCCCAGCCACGTTCCCTCAGCTGTTACAGCTTGGATTTAGGGCTTGGATTTGTGTGTTTTTCACATGGGTGCATACAACAAGCCAGTCACCTCCGGTTTCCCCGGGCTCACCACCCCTGCAATACCCTCCAGGAGCAGCTTCTCCAATCATTCCAAACCCCATCACCGTGTGGAGATGGTCTTTAGCAAAATCCTTCCCTCAGAAGAGCAGATTCAAGGGGTTTAACCCATCTTTGAAACCCAGCAGCTGCAAATGCCTTGCTGAGCAGCAGGCCCTCTTCCAAAATGTGGGTGTGGGAACTGCCAGGCTGCACAGCAGGTTTGGATGTGCTGCAGAAGGGCAGCAAGAAGGGATGTCTTTTAGTTTGGTGGGTTGTTTGGGTTTTGGTTTTTTTTTGTAAAGAAAGAAACCTATGCATATCACACGACATCTCTGAGAACACCTGAAAGATTTCTGCCATGTGTCCACATGGGAACCCTTCCACAGGTCTGAAAGCACTCACGTTTTTAGTGCCTGTAATTATCACTTAACCAAAAATAAATCCCAAACTGTTCCCACTGGCACAATGAGAGGCAAGAATCCAGCAAGAGAGCTGGTTTTCCCCTCCCTACACCTTTTTTATACTCTGCACAGTTCAGGACCACCATCTCTGAGTCAATCAAGTAAGGCACGACTTCTGATGGGTAAGTTTTCCCTTTCCTGTGAGAGACACAAAGTCACTTCCCTCTTATTACTCTACAATCAATCCCCTGCAGTCTGAAACTCCATCAATCCTCTCTGCTTGAAGAATCCTTCTTCACCTCCACCAAAGGAGGAGGAAACACTAGCAGTGACCAAGTGTGGGAGAGCTCCTCTGTACTTTTAACAGTCAGGGCTCTATGGGGAAAGCGCCTCATCCTGGCTTTTCACCCAGATGTGCAGCACCTTGGCAGCTGTCCCTCTCCCAGGACAGGGACATGCAGCTCTCATTCACTCCCATCTGCAGAGCCCCTAACACAAAGCCCAGAGGAACCTGTAAATCTCCAACACCCGTGTGCTGGACCAAAGGGATACAGGCAGAGGATTTGGCCTCACCTGGCTCGCTCTTCTTCTTGGATGCAGCCTTCTTCTTGGCAGGTCCATCATGCTTCTGGTCCTCCTGGGCTGGGAGAGCCTCGCTTTTCTTGACAGTGACAGAGCTGATGACTGGAGCACTTTGCTGAGTACCAACTGGGGGCACTGCCACAACAGGCACCTCCTTGGGGGCCACCTCCCGCACGGGAGAACTTTTGGGGACGCTGACAGGGGGTGGAGCCAGCACCGGGCTTGGAGCAGGCTCTACCTTTGCCACCTTCTTCTCCTTCTTCCTCTTCTCCTTAGGTGATGGGATGGGTTTCTCCTTTTCCTGGGGGACAACTGCCACCGCCGGGATCGGAGTCTCAACTGTTACAGGCTCGGGCAGCACAGCAGGCTCAGGAACCACCTCCTTGGGAGGGTCCGTCACTTCCTGAGTAAGCTGCTGCTCTGGGATCTTTCCATTCGGTTTCTCTTCCTTTTTCTTCGCTTTTCCTTTTTTCTCAACTGGTTTCTCTTTCTTCTTTTTCTCTAATTTCTGCTGCTGGGCTTTCTCAAGCTCCTTGCGTTGCTTGGCCAAGGCTTCCTCGTAAGATGTCTCCTTCATGGAGAAGGTGGACACCAGGAAGATCCCAATGGCTGAGATCACCATGAAGCCTCCAAAGACCATAACACCCAGCGTCTGAGGGTCGTACACATCCATCCTGCCTCGCTCTTCTGTGCCTGCAAGACACCAGGACAACAGTTAGGGGCAGCAGGGGAGGAAAGAAATGCAATGGCTTTTCTGAGAAGGATCTTCACACGGGCATCTGTGCCTTCCACTGGGAAGAGGAACGCTCCAGATTCACATGGCTCAGCCTGACCTGCCTGCACACCCCCGAGTTTGTGCTCCTCTGCTGCCCATGCACAGAGGTCCAGCTGTACCTCAGTGACTAAATTTCACCTCCAGAAGAACCAGAGAGAAGGAAATAAAAACAGGGATGCAATCAGACAGCCACGAGCCTCATTCTGTGTCCAGTGGGGTGGTTTTGTATGACCCTAAGCCATACCTGCAGCAGTAAGAGAGCCCACTTTCAGACTGCTAGGAGCAGGTTGGCCAAAATCTGGGCTTTCCCTGGAGCACCTGGCTTTTTCACTGCCCCCAGATGCATATCCAGGCATCATCTTTGGGATAAAATATCCCCCTGGGAGGAGAAAGCTTTGCAGCAGCCCTTCTCTCTTCCCTTTCCCTGCTGAGCAGCAGCAGAGACCACACTGCCTGCTCTGAGCTCTGGCCAGCAGGGTTTAGCCACACCTGGGGAAAGATGCTGCAGTCTCCACTCCTCTTAATGGCTACTTGAACCTATTCTGGTTTCAAAGCCAGTTTTTGGTGGCCCATCCACGTTTCATCCACCAGGGCATCACTTCCATGTGGCTCTGAGGTGGCTCACAATCCCCCAGATGCTGGTGTCAGGCAGTTCATCTGGGAAGGGACATTTTCCAGGAGTTGCCATGGCTGTGGTTCCTCATCACTGTTACTCAAAACAGAGTGAGCAAAATGCAGGAAGTCCTCAGCTACCAGGAGCTCTCATCCCCACGATTAGCTGTTGACATTATCGAATTTCCTCTTTAAGGGGATGTGGGTCGAGGAGGGAGGGAGGAAGGGAGGGACAGGCTGGAAGGGGAGGAGGCAAAAATAAGACTAAAACTAAGGAGATCAGCATCTTTTCAAACCTCAGTGCTTGCAGGGAGACACCTCAAAGGCCATTCCTTTCTAAGAGCTGGAGCAGCAAACTGGAATCTGCAGCTCAAAACTGCTCGAGGTGGGGACAATGCAGGGAAAACTCATCTCCAGCATCCAAGCAGGGGGTGCAGAGCTGGGAGGAGCTGCAATCTCCCACTGCAGATACCCAATCTGCCTGGGAAAGGATGTTCTAACCAGCAGCCCAGCTCTCCCTGCCCACCTCTCCAAGGTAAAGCAGCAAAGAGTGAAGCTGGCAGGCAGGAGGGCTCTCCATGCCAGCTGGAACCAGCCAGTGCTGTCAGGGCCAATTTTCTACCCCAGGGCACTGCTGGAGATCCCAGCTGATACTGCAGGCATCACTTATTACTATTTCACATCTACCCTGGCCATTTGGCACTTAAATGGCCTCAGCCCACTCTATCCCAGCACATCTGGTGCCAAGTCACAGCCTCCTGACTAGAGAGGGTTGCTTTGGGATGTCCCAACCAGGACATTATTACCCAATAGGTAATTCCTAACCCACAGTGTGAAAAGACTGGAATTCCTCTCTCTGTCAGTAAATAAAAAAATAGGGCTGGAGAACACATACCCCCAATCTTGTGCTGGGTTTAGGGCTATACCAAAGCACCAGGAGCTGTTTTAGGGCCAGAACAAGGCGACCTACATTCCTCACCCAGCAACCCCAACATATTTGTAAAAATAAGCCCTGCCTGACCTCACAGCACCACAGTTTCAAATCTCTATAAAAATCCACTGCTCCACTTTGGGGCAAGGGCATCCCCAAGTGCTGACAAATGCACTCCAACCCCAGCAGCTGGTACTGCCACCTCCAAAGCAGCTTGATGGAGCCCACAGGGGATGGGAATGAGGCAAGAAATCCTAATCTCCACTAGGGAGGATGGATGAGAGGACAGGGGTGGTGAGGTGTGTGAGATGGCAGTGCTGGATGCGGCATCATGGCATCAGAGCCGTGTGCCTGCCCATTCCTTACCCCACAGGACTATCCCCAGAAGCCCTTCCAGAGCCCCATACCCTCTGTCCCTCGCAGAGAGCCTCACCCAGCTCCATGGGCCTGCAGTAAAAGCTGCCTGTACCTTGCCTCCTGCTTAAAAGCCAGGCTGAGATAAGGATGTAAATGAGCACTAAAGTCCTTCCTAGCGAAACAAAAGCACCCCAGCACCCCCCTCCAGACCAAAAGCAATACAGGCACAAAGCAGCTGAGAGCTGGGAGGAGCCCCAGAGCTGCAAAAGAGCCCTGGCAGCTGCCAGAGCTCCTGAGAGGCCATCCAAGCTCCCACTGCTCGACCAGGGGAACCCCACGCTGTTCCTGAGGACAGATGTGCCTGCAGAAGATCCACAGGAAGGAGAGAGAGGTGCCAGCCAGGGAGTAATCCCTGCCAGCAGCACTTCCATGGCAAACCTTGGTGCTGTCCCAGCGCTCGTGCCCTGCAGCACCGGCTCCGAGGGAGGAGCGAGTTCTACCTGTAGGGTTCCTCCTGTGGTCGGGACTTGGCACGACCAGCCCAGCAACTTGTTCAGGGAAGGGCCCATCTCCCCAACGGGGCACAGACAGCCACACAGGCTTGAATCAAGCCAGGCTGGCCTTGGCATTTGGGGGATAAGGAAAAGTCTTCCTGCGGGAACTTCCTGGTGCAGGGATGCCAGAAGCGTTTATGCCACGGTGTTAGCAGCCAGGAGAGAAGCTCTGCTTTGACATTTCCTGACCTCGCCACCTTTGCCCTTCCAAGCGCTTGGAAGTTTGCTCCTGGATTTGCAGAGCAAGACACCATCCCCCTCGCAAGCACGTGTGCCCTTTGGCAGGAAAGCCCTCCATGCTTCCCACCTGGACAAAGTCTTAGCCAGGACACGGCAAAATAGGGCACCAAAGGTAGTCTAACTTGTTCAGCTTGACAGCCACGGTTTGCAGAGGCTCAAAGACTTCAGGATCCTCCCTCCTGTAGCTTCTGGTCCTCCACGGGGCATCACTCCTATGATGGCATTTTTCCACCTGCCTGGGAGAGGGCTGTGTGCCCAAGAAGTGAGTGGACATCAGCAGTCATCAGAGTCCATGCCCAAAAAATCAAGTTCACATCCAATGCTGAGCACATTTACTTCCATGACGTTTCTGGAGCATCCTCCACTCCTCTCCCAGCCAAAACAGCAGAAATCATCTAATATCTCCATACACAAACTCCTTTCCCAAAACAGCTGGTCCACGTAAAGCCTTTCCCCACATCAGAACAGGAATAAGGCGAACTTCACTTGGTGTTCACTTGGCCTTCTCATGTAGAGGAGCTGGCTGAAATGCTGTGCTCTGACTCTTCCACTCCTGTGGCTTTTTCCTGTTATCCATCAAGCTTCCCAAAATCCCAGATAACAGTGCAAGAGATCTGACCTCCCTCACCTCCCTGCACATGCAGCCACCTCTGTTTGACCTAAGCCAAAGTCCAACTCGCCCTAAGGAAGCAGAACCAGAAAAGCACTCAGCCTCGCTGGTTTTTCAGCACTAAACAATTTCCAGGATGAACCAACCCAGACATGTGACATGACAGCACCAGGGCCGTGCTCAGTGTCTTGTGGTCCCATTTGTCACTGACAGCTGTGTCAAAAACCAGGCTGGAATCGTGCCACCTGCTCAGCCTGTCCTCCCCTCTGCAACCATACATGAAATCCATGGGAATTCAGCATCTTTAAGACCCAGCCCTCCACCAACCCTCGTTTAAATCACCCAGGCCACACAACAGGTGGGCAGGAGCAATGGAAGAGTCAGGTTGTGCAGTAACCACAGAGATCTTATTTCTTCCCACAGCCAAAGGAAAATACACGTTATCTCCTGGTGTCGACAGGTGTTGCAGACAGGAAAAGATGCTCTTGGCAAGCAGGACACTGACCCCCTGCACCCCAAGGCTTCCACTTTGCCATGGTATGCAGGTGGCATCTCAGTTTAGAGCAATGCAGCAGGGGTGATGAGGGGCCAGAGGGCAGAGAGAAAACTTGGTTTACACAGACAGGCTCTGCATAACCCACAGCAATGCCTGCCTGTAAAGCTCCTGCAGCATCCCTTCCTCTACATATCCCAGCAGCTTAAAAAAAAGGAGGGAAAGGGCAAGGACGAGGGAACTGGGAGGCCTGATCAGCAGCAGCACTGCTAGCAGATAAAAAAACAATCACCAGATACCTCTCCTGGAGTTTTTCTCTCCACGCTGTTGCAATAGAGACAAAAATTAAAAACAAACGAGAAAAGCCTGCACGCCATGAGCAGATCCTGCCCACGTTGCCAGCAGCCTCTGTTTAAATACATTTTCTGTGTAAGTGGCTGTGCACTTCCAGCCTCCCAGCAGCATGTGCTACTCCACACAGCAACTCCAGATCACCCCATCATCAACAGTTATAGCTCGACTTAATTGAACGTGTCTTAGTGCTCCATTAGCTCTGGCACAGCAGCCAGCTGGCTTGTGCCTGCCGGCAGTGCTGCCAGCTCCCTTCCTCAGCCCAGGAGTGAGAAAACAGGCAGAAAATACATGTGTATATAGGAGAAGAGTGTAACAGCACCACAACACAGCTGCAGCTTAACTAAACTCTGCAGCGGCTATTAGAAATTCTCTCTGCCCTCCCTGGCCCGAAGAGGCATTTCACTGCCGGTCCTCATCAGCTCCTCCCTGGGGCTCACATCCCAGGTAGCCTCGACTCCTTCCAGCCACTTCCCGCCGGTGCAGGGCTTCGACGAAGGTGAGAGCCGGCACTCCAGGCGCGGACACCTCTCCATCCCGCTCAGCCACGTGTGCAGCACACGCTCTTCCGCTGGACCGCTTCCCGGCGGGGCGAGGAGCGGGGCAGCCCCGCGGGAAGGCTGCTCGCGTCCCGGCTGCAGAGCCCTCGGCGGCCGGGGGTCTCCGCCTGTGGGGTCGATGCCTCTGTCTAATAAAAGCTCCGCGCTGCCGGGGGTCTCCGGGCGCCAGCAGAGTTTCGTCGGGGGGGCTCAGTTAAGGAAAGAAAAGGGATAAGGGACAGCGGCCCGAGCGCCGGGATCTTCAGCGGGTTAATCAGATTAGCAATTGTCATCCGGCCGGCGCTGGGGCAGGACGGCGGCGCTGGGGGCCGGGGGCAGCGCGGGGCCCGGACCTCGCCCTGCCCGCACACGCCGCCATTCCGCGCTCAGGGCCATTCATCCGCCCGGCCCCGCCGCACGGACCAGA
>JAYDZK010000169.1:9961157-9984183 GCA_034509185.1 Euphonia xanthogaster
GAGCCTCGCGGAGCTTTGCCCCCGGGCTGAGCCGCCGGGGATCGGTGTGCGCCGGCCGTGGCTGCCCGCCGGTCTTGCCCCGGGTGTCAGCGTCATCCCTGGGGCACAGCGGGGAGAGCGTGGTGCGGGAGCCGGCGAGCTCCCGGCCGGCGGTAGGGGTGCCGATCCGTGCTCCTCAAGGGCTGGGTGTGAGCACCAGGGAGCAGATTGGACCCGAACGATGCCCAGCCCCAGCGGGAGCCTTTACTCCGGGCTTGCAGACTTTGTGCGGTTAAACAGCGCTGGGACTGGTCCATCGCCCAGCAGCTTGCAGGTCCGAGGACAGGGAGAAAGCCATGGCCAGGATGGCCAGTGCCACCCAGGATGGCGGCTGTCCTCTTGGCACATGCCTTCTGTGTGTCTCCCGGCCCTGTTGTGACCTCCCATGGCAAGATTTATCAATCAAGTGCCTGTTCACATCAGAGGGAGTTTTCTATCTGGAAGTGGGTCAGAAGGGACTCCTCGTCAGAAGCAACCACTAGGCTGAACCATTGGAGAAGAGCCAGAGCATCTTCAGGAGATGCTGCACCCTGCCAGCCTGTAATAAAAATAAGAGAACCATCTCAGCCCCATCTCCCCAGGAACGTGTGTCCAAAGCCAACCAACACCTGACACCCAACTGAGTGGCAAAAAGGGTTGGTCTGACAGGACAGAGGTTTCCTGCCTGCTCTGTAACACACAGGTGGCACTGGCTACACTTTTTATCCCAAAACAGACAAAAGGTCTGGTCTTGAGTGGGAATATGTCTCCCATGCCTCCATACCTTCAGCCAAGCTCAGAGTCATCTCTTTCCCTACCCTGCATTCTCCTTGGCCATGCTGTGTGCACAACCAAGCTTCTGCACTCACTGTGCAATGAGAAAGGAATCTTAAAAAGTGTCTGTAAGGGAGTGATAATTCACCATCACAGCACGGGCTGTTGGGACCTTCCAGCCTCCTGGCCTGGCACATCAACATTACTGTGTTTCAGTGGCCAGACCTTCTCAGGGGGTGACCACTGGGGCTGCTCTCAGTGGTGTTCCTGGGATTTGCATCAGCTGCCACTGGATTGTCACCCCCTGCACGGAGAACAAGCCGTGCTATTGAGGCCGGGCTGGGGAGGCAGCAGCTCCTGCCCGCAGCCTGGTACATCTCGACACAAGGGCAAGGGGAGAATAAGTGACTGTTTCATGAGGGCTGATGTGGTGGGAGAAGAGGAAAAATATGCTAATGGAGAAACATTTCAGCTAATTATGACAGCTTCTGCAAGGGGACCTGAAATGGACACAAACACTTCTTGGCACTCATGAGGACTTGGAGCCTCTTTTGGGCTTTCTTTTGGGGCAGGGCAGGGCTCCCCACTTCGAGCAGGACCTGCACTGGGAAAACCCATGATGGCCATGACGCACCCAGGCAAAGCCATGAAGGTTTGGGATCCAGCCCTGCCTCAGTCCACCTGGGACCATCAGCTCATTAGACTCCCCAGGGACCTTCTCCAAACCAAAGCACTTGGATGCAGGAACACAGGGGCTGAACAGCACCAATGTCCCCAGCGCTGTGAGTCCCCATTTCCCTGGCTGCTTGTGTGTGGAGCATGCAGCCAGGCCCCCCTTCCAGCCTCCTGCCACACCATCAGCATCCTGGGAGGCCTCATGCCTGCTGGGTGTGAGACCTGAGGCTGGGCTCTCTCAAGCTCTCTTAGCAAGGCACTGAGCACTTCACTGGCGCAGGGATGGGCATGTACAGCCCCAGCCAAGGGGGCCACGGGGAGCTGGGCTCTCTCTCACCACCTCCAGCCAAAGGAACAAGTGACTGTCTGCTTCAGCATGGAACAATAATGAGGGCAGAGCAGTGGGGAGATGCACAGTGAGGGGTGAAACCCCAGGCAGACAGAGCTGAGGTGTGAGCCTGGGTGTCCCCTGCCACCATGGCACAGATGTGCTCAGGGGAGTGCTCCCTCTGCTCCTTCCCCAGCTGTGTTTGGGGTCTGTAGACAGATGCCTGAAACCCTTGTTTGCCCTCTGTTCCCCAGCCCCTGTGTGGCTGGAAGCTGTCTCATTCCAGAGTGTTCTTCCCAGCACCCACAGCACCGTTGGTCTATTCTTGGGTCTTTCCCCTCACTTTATAAGACATCAAGTGGATACCTCCCATCATGGTGCTTCCCTCTGCACGTATGCTGTTCATCCAGACCACTGGGATAACATATAATCAGTGCAATTTGATTTCACCTTCATAATGAAGGCATTCTCCTTAAATACTAAATTCTCCTTAAATTCTCCCAACTCTTGCCCAGAGGCAGAATCCAGCCTAAATCCAGAGGTCTGTGTACCCTGTTGTTAAAACAACCAAAGTGCTGACAATTTTCCACGGTCGTCTTCACTACTAGAAAAGATTTTTTTGGGTTCAGTTTGAAAATTGCTTGCTCCAGCTCAAGTTTTTCAGTTTCTAGTTATTTTTGCATCCACAAGTCTTTGGCTGTTGGTGAAGAAGCTGTTGTTTAGCTCTGGAATGGCTCCAAATCTTTCCACTGGGTGTATTAGTTATCCTGAACTCCTAACCATAGCTGGGGTATTTTTAGCTCTGCACAGCAGTCATCAAACAAACGCTGCCACAAGGTCTGCAGGACTCCCTGAGGTGCCCCGCAGCCCAGCTCCTTCTGAAGCTCCAGGCTCAGTTGTGCAGAGGTGACCATGAAATCCCACCTGGGGAGCCACCCAGGACTGTGACCAAGAGCTTTGTGCCACCCCCATGAGATCCACATCCAGGCTGTGGCTGAGCACACAGACACGCACAGCTTGTGCTTTCTTCCAGGAGAGTAGGGAGCTCTGCCTGGCCTTGGTGGTGCCCTCATGGGGGTGTAGAGGTGCTTGCCCCCCCTCACACCCATCAGGGAATTCTTCCTGCTGCAGAAATGCACCAAAATTCTGGTAGGAACAAGAGCAGGGCAGCCCCTTGCTCCAGACTCGGCTGCTGCCTGCTCTGTGGATGTGATGCTGCGTTATCTCCTGGCCAGGCTGATCCTCCAAGCAGCACCACATCCACACTTGATCTTTTTGAAGACTCTGGAAGCAGCCTCCCCTTTTTCATAAAAGAAGGAATCAGTCTGTCTGGCCTCCCCCTGGCTCCCTGGCAGTTCCTCCTAGCCTGCACGCCTTGCCAAGCCCTTGCTGGTCTGGGTTTAATAAGCAGCAGCTCTGCTCCAGGGATGGAAATTATAGGTGGATGCTGCAGCAGAGCAAAGTGCAGGGACGTGGTGGCAAGAGCTTCTGGATCCCTCCTCACCCCTGTTTCTGCCATGGCACGGCCGAGGCCTGGCTTAGAAAATGCACCGTGCCACAGCTGGATTTGTTTCTGGAGCAGGGTGTACCTCCTGCCTGGCCTCCTTGTTTTTCCACCTAACTCCACATGGGATTGGAAAATACCACTGGAATATGAAATATGAAGCAGGACCTGCAGGATGACCCCACGTCAGTGGGCTGGCAGCCAGAGCCCAGTGGGACAGCCCAGTTCCCAGCAGACACTAAATCCCTGTGTCTCTGCAGCTGGGCTTTGCCCTGGGTGTTTATAAAATAACACTTTTCCAGGAGCACTCCTGGTGTTCGTGCCTTAGATCTCTGTTCTGCTGTTCCCCTGCCCTGACAGCTCTGCTCTGTGAGGTGCCCCAAATGCTGGCAGGAGGAGTGCAAGTCAGGCAGTCACCAGAAGTCAAAAGTTCAATGAGTTCATCTTTGGGCGCACCGACAGTGGAAGTGTTGTTAGAGAAGTAGATTGGTAAGGAGTTTGGAGTTCAATCAGCTGATGAAGGGTTTAAAAAGGGAACCTCTTGCTTTCCTCCCCTCCTACTTCCCATGTTGCCTGCTGGCCTCATTGTGGCATCTTTCCTTCTGCCCTCCCGGCCATAACTGAGCTCCCATTCAGGTGGAACCCCACCTGAAATTGGTGGAATATTGCTCTGGGCCATCTCAAGGCACAAATAATAAATGTGGTTTTTGATGGGGCAAGGTCAAATATCCATGTGCTTCATCTGTCCCTCCATCCCTCACTGGAGATGTTTTAAGCAGAACTTAAACCCGTTCTCTGGGAGGATTTATTTAAACAGCTTCATCTCCACAGAGGGAGGGTTGTGAAGCTACACCACCCCTGTAGCTCAGCCAGCAATGAAGGAGTGTTAAAACCATCTGATTTCAGACCCCCAGAGGTATCTGCTGTGGATGAGGCTTGACACCAAAGAGATCTCCCAATCAGTAGCTTCACACAAGCAGCTCCTGCTCTCTGTGGCACTCAAGAGCCATTAAATCAGGGCCCCTGATTATTTTCTCTGTATGTGTATCTGTCTTGTTGGCACATGGAAAATATTTTGCATTCTCCTGTTAATTCTTTCCCAGAACTTTGCATTGTTTCAGCTGAGAACAATTCCTGGCAGAAGGAAAGCAGGAGCAGGTGAGTGACTGGCCAAGGATGTGCTGGACAGGCTCAGACCCCATTTAGGATGGCTTGAGGTACCAGGGATGTGCATCTCAGCCTGTGCCAGAATTAACATTCCCTCTGCCACGATGACAGGGAGTGGGATGCACCCATGTCCTGTCTCCTGCTGGTCTCCATCCAGCACATACCACGGTGCCCCCAAACCTCACAAAACCACTTTGGGCTGTTTGGGGTTTTCCATGCACTGGTGGCCTGCAGGGCTGTAGGACCAGTTCTCTGTAGCCTCAGCATCAGCCTAAGGTGACTCAGAAAGGGCAGCTGGTGGACTGAGTGTGGCTGGATCTGTCCAGATGTGAGCTGTGATGCTGCAGTGGAAAACTGTATCCCTGTGCCAGGGCAGGCTTGTAACAGGAAAAGCCAGCCTGAGGGCAAAGCAGGAACACAAGCTAATTTGGGAACACAATGGTTATGCTAATCAAAACACCTTCCAGAGAAGGGAAGGAAATTACCTAATCCTTCACTGTGCAGAGTGGTGTCCCTGTGCCCAGGCTGAAGGACCAGGGCTATGCACAGCTTGGACCAAGGGCATTTCCATCTGGGCAAGGAAGAAACCCCTGGGACCTATTCCCTCCAGACCCTCTCCATCCACATTGGATGGAGGAGAGTCCTCCCCTTCCCATCCCCAAACTGGCTTTAGGTCCCAAAAAATTCAGGCTTCTCTTGAAAGTTTGGCTGGACACAAACTTACGTGACTCAGGAGCTTAGCAAGAAACTTCATCAGAATTTGGCAAACCAGCTGAGAAGGGCTGAAGCAGTTCAGGGAAGTGCAGCCTGCCTTGCTCCACTGCCAGCAGACTGGGATGGGGCAATCACTGGCTCTGTCAAGGGAACTCTTCCCATGTCCCATGGATGATCTTAGCAGGGTTCATGCTCGTTTCCTGACTCAACATCTGGAAACTGTAATCCAACTGAAAACAGCCCAGGAAGGCTCTCCTAACAAGCCAGGAGCAAGCACAGCTCCCAGCTTTGAGAAATCCTGGGCCATGGCCCCAGGTAGAGAATTTAGGGTATTTTGGGGATGCCAGAGCTACAGAGCATGAGTAGAGGACAACAGTGCACTTTCAGCATTCAGTAACAAGCCACAGAGTGCCTCTGGCTTAGAAGAAACACACCTCAGCTGAGGACAGGCTTCCTTGGTTGAGGCTCTCCCACATTCCCAAGGCTCCTCTGCCCACTGCCCCCACACCTCCAGGTAAAACCTGTGCAATGCCTTTTCTCACCTGGCTGAATTCAGGGGCCAACAGGGAAAAAGTGTGAGTCCAGAGTCAGAGGTTTGGATGCACTTGGAAGGACTGTAAAATACAGGCACAAGAGCCATGAAGGGAAAGCCAAGAGCTGAAGGGGTTTTTCTTCTGTTCCATGAAAAAGCACACTCTGTAAGTGGCACATTTTTCTGGATGAGAAGAGCCCCTTCATAGAATATGGATTTTTCTTCTCCCTTCATCCAAATTTTATGTGGAGAAAAAAAGAATTAACTTGCCTTTTTTTTCCCCTTTGTCCTGTTTGAATCTTTCTCCAGCCCACAGACACCAAAGGGACACCCATGGAAGGTGGCACTGATCTGTGAGACAGCAGTGGAGGGGAGATGGGAAGCCATCCCTCTGTTCTGATGGGGGGACAGGAGCCTTCACTGCCTGAGCTCAACACCACCTGGGCTAACATAGCTCCCACCCCACTGCTCATTCCTCTGCTCCTGTGCACCAGCAGAAAGCAGCCAAGCCCTCCACCTGCATTTTGTTAAATCTCTTTATTTCCTTGTCACTTCAAGCCCCTTCTGCTCCACATGATCTTAGAGAGAATTTCTCTTGCTGGGTACAGGCATCAAACACACACCAACTGTTGCAAAGAGGACTTTGCAAAGGGCCAACAGTCCCTCTCTGTCTCTGCAGAAAAAAAAAAAAAACTTACTTTGAATCTCCTGGGATCTGCCACATCAGCATTGAAATGTGTCAGAAGGTCTCTAAAACAAACATACCTAGGGATGGTTATTTACCCAGAGAAGCAGGAAAAAAAGAAGAAAAAAAGAAGATGAGAAAGAAAAGGATACATTTTTTTTAATTGTAATTTTTTAAGCAGTTTCTCTTTCAAAAATGTAGCTGAAAACGTCAGGCTTGGGGTTAAATCTGTGTGTGAGGTGGCACTGAATAATGCCAAGGTAAATCCTAGCTCTGAATTAGTCTCCTCAGAGCAGAGTCGTGTACCTGCACATTGCTGTCCAAGAACATGCTGTGCTCTGTGGCTGCACACAACACTTTGCACTCAGAATCCTGTCTCTGAGCAGAAAAGGGATTTTTATATTAGCAAATACTAAATAAATAAATAAATAAATAAATAAATAAAACCACTCCTGTCCACGTACATATACAATTACACCCAGGTGCCAGGCTGGCATTTTGGCCAGGTGAGGGGCTTGAACCTGTTGCTGAACATGGGTCAAAGCAAGCCCCAAATCTTGCTGCAGCAGCACAACGTGAGGGCTGGTGCTGGAGTGTCAAAACGTGGCGTGTGGGACTTGGGGAAGGTCTCAGGGTGTGCAGGGGGAAGCTGCAAGTTGTGGGAGGAATTCAAAATCCAGGTTCAGGTTTTCCAGAGGCGTCTCTGTTGTCCCCCCACCATGGCACAGGACACCTCACACACCAGTGACTCCAGCTTGGCCTGACACCTCGCTGCTATCTCCTTGTTTTTCAGCTGTGCTGGAACCAAACCTGCCCTGGAGGGGAAGGCACATCCCCAGCCACTCACACTCGGGCTCTGCTCTCCCAGCATGGCCCTGAGCACTGGGAAACCTTCAGCTCACATTCAAAGAGGGCTTTTGGCCAGCACTCACCTTGGCAAGGGGCAGTGTTATTTGGTGTTTGACAAGGGCCTTAAAAGTAAAACTGGAGCAAAGGAGGTTGAATGGGAAGGCTGGGAATCAGGTCACCATGACTCTGGTCAGTTGGAAGTGCTCTGACACGGCAGAGCAGTGCTGTGGACAATGGCCTTTGACGTGCTCATTCCTCCTGGGAGCTGAGCATGGATCCCTCCCAGGCAGCAGAAGTGCTTCCCATTTCCACTGCCAGGGGCAGAGGCTCTTGTAAATCTCTTCATGCAGCCTAATTAACCCCTGGGAATGGCTTATAAAGAACAACATGTTGTAAAATCCAAACATTTAGATGTGCCATAAGTGCCAAGATTACCTTTAAAAGCTCCTGCAGTGAATCCTTTCAAATAACACATTTTGGGGTCTCTCTGACATTGCAGCACATGCTTAAAACTTAACAGAGGGCAGGGAGTTACACTTCTCCGACTTTTTCTCAGCTGTCCTGGTTACACACACACACATGTATATTTATACTGCAAGCTGTACTTTGGCTCTGTGTACTGAGAGAAACACAATGTAAAGCTTGTCTGCATTGCTGCCTCCACTCCTATTTGTATTTTAAAGACCTATTTTGACTCCTGGATGAGATGCATTCTCCTTAAAGTGTCACATTTCCATCAATGCCTAAAAAAATCAAGAGCAGGTACTTGCCAGCCTGCCCTAGTTCAAGTGGAAAAGCAAGTCACAGACTTTTTCCAGTACCCAAGTCTGTAGGTATTACTGAGGGCACTCTCATGACCATCAAAGCCTTGCTCAACCATCAACACCTGTGCTGCTGGGTGGAAAGTTGGTATTTCCAGTGATTGCTCTCCATCTAAGGAGGAGGATCCACAAGCTCCACAGTTGCTCAGACCTATCCCTGCACCAGCCTCTGCTCTCCAAACTGCCTCCTCAATTTAGCTTCCTCTGTTTTTAAATATCAGGCCATGTTCTTCTGTTCTTTAGAAGGTGCTGAACACCTACAGTCAGGGCTTTTGCTAGAAATTTTTCCTCATTTAATAACACCAACCAGAACATTTGATTTACCCATGCTTATTTATTCATTGAGTCTACTGATGAGGCTACATTCAGCCAGTTGAATGTTCTGCCCTCCCCATGTGACCAAACAAATAAAGAGGGAATAAACTCAGAGCAAACATCTATTCCAGGGAGCCCATGTCTTTGTGAAAGGCTGTCTGAGGCTCAAGAAGAAAGGAAAAATATTAATGCTGCCTGATTCTGCTGAACCTTCTCCAACTGCACCAAATAATTTGCAAGGGGCAAGTCCACAGTGAATCTGGTGAAGTTTTAAGAGTGAACTGGGGCCAGCTGGAGAAGGGGACACCCAGGGACGTGCACAGCCCACTTTGAGGGAGCGCCGCCGCTCCTGTACCGTCAGCTGCCGGGAACAAAACGTTTTTGCAATTGGCCAGCAGGAGTTAAAGAAGAAAGCAGCCTGGCTGTAAATATACTTAGCAAATTCAAACAGTGAAAGAGTTCCAGGAAACTGAGATAACCCTGCAGGCACAAAGATCCTGATCCAAAGCCCACGGAAGTTGGTGGAAAAGAAAATCCTGTTAGCTTTTAGATGAAGCCCAAAGAAAGTGAAATAAGAGGTCTGGTCCCAATGAGTCTGTAATTCTTCTCAATGAAACAGCCACCCAAATCTCACATACCTTCCCTGGCAGCTCCTCCCTTACAGCTTGGCCCCCACACTGGGAATTTGTACTCATGTATGTACCTACACTTACATTTTTTACTCTCAAACTGCTCCTGGGTCCTGCTCCTCTCTGGTGTCTGTGACCTTGTCACAAGACTGAGAAGCTGGTGTTTCTCCTTGAGCTTCCTATTGTTACAAGGGTATTTAAAGATTTCCAAAGGCAGGAAAAAAGCCCCTGAGCAGCCCCAAAAGCAGCACACTTCCATGTGACCCCACAGTGTTCAAAACCAGGGTGTGGATCCATGTGTCACTCAGTTGGGACCAGCATCCCACAGCACGGAGGGGACACATGACAGGAGCAGCCAGGGAGTTGCCAGGTTGAAGAAGGCACACTTTACACAAGGGTGCAAAACCCTGGCTTTAGTAGGATCTTTGTTTTGGCTGCTCAGCAGCCAGTGGACCTGGCTGAGCACTTTACTTTTAAAATAAAACGTGGGGGTTTTACTTCACTCCTTTTAACTGCAATTGCCTGGAATAAAAATTAGCAGTTACACAGTGCCTGCTCCAGAGACCACTGACATCAACAGCAAATTGTTCCTGCCTTCAGTGGGCTTTGAATCAGATCCTAAAAATGCAGCCCAGCCCATCCACATCTGCAATACCACAGTCAGAAACAAGTTCAAGCATCCTAGTAATCCAGGGAGGTGGGGGGAAGAAACCCCCAAGGTGACTTCTAGGAAAAGAAATGTGCCACAAGCCAGCAGCTGCCTTGGAGCTCTGAAGGGGGATCAGGAGAATGGGAGGGGATTGCTTGGCATGGCCAACTTAGAAAGACAATTGCCCTCTTAATACCAACATTAGCCAGCTCCAGCCTGGCCACTCAGTTTCTCCATGCTGACAAGTTTTACTGTCCCTGGGCTGTCAGGGCAAAGCTAAGCAATGGTTTTCCAACAGAAAGACCCTTGTCAAAGGAGGAAGTGTCTTCCTGAGAACGATATGTTTATATGAGAAAATATAGAATTTGCTTTTTAAGTGTCCCTTTCCTCCTCTGGGTTTATAGCATTTAAACTAATCAGAGAAAAGATAAGACTGCTGGGGTTTTAATTACAGTCTTTATCAAAGAACAGCTTTTATGACACTGGAAAGGAAAACAAGTTGAGACTTTGGACAACTTTTTCTGGAAACAACTCCTTTTTTTTTTTTTTTTTTTTTTTTTGTGTGTGTGTGATTTCTTAAGGCCATTAAAACCAAAGCTAGAGCTGCATCTGCTCAGCATTTCCCCTCTTTTAACATTTTATCCCCCTGAGCCCTTTCAAACAGATTTTTTAGAGTGATAGAGTTTTCTGGGGAAAGGCCTCTGAAGAAAAGCTCCCACAAAGCCTTCCCTTCCAACCAGAGAGGCAGCTGAGCTGGGAGGGCATCCAGCATGGCACAGCTTGGCTACCACAAGACCCAGAAGAAGGCCAGTGTGTGATCAAGGACAGAAGTTAACCCTGCTTCAAGGTAGAGGTGCCTCAGGTTTTCCATGACTACCAGAGGCTCTCTGGAGGTCAGGTCCCCAGGGAATGAGGCAGGCAGTGGTTTGCAAGCCACGTGCTTCCCAGCCATCCCCTCATAGCAGAGCCAGTCCCACCCTGCTTGCTCATATTTGCCCATCATGGAAAGCATCCCTTGGCTGGCAGCAGGGAAAGCCCTGGCAGATGCTCTGCCCTGGCTGGGGGTAGCCACTCCTGGCTGCTGGTATGCAGAGGATGTGAGCTACAGCTCATCCTTGGGGACAAGCCCTGCTGCAAACTCACCCACCTCCTTCCCCCACCACAGTTCACCCCTCACCAAATCAGAGGCAGCAGATCAGATCTTACTTGCTCTGGCCATATTTGCCTTGTTTCAGTGTTCACTCTCCACTCAAAGCTCTCCATCAGCACACATGGATATCAGCAAGGCTGCTCTTTGTCACCCACCTCAGCACTGGCTCAGACCATGTGCCTGCCAGAACTTCTCTGAAGGCCAAGACCAAAGGGTCCCATCCCTGAAGGAGATTACTGCAATTCCTCGCCAGCAGAGCTGACCATGGCATCTCCTCCAGCCTTCCAGGCTCACATTTTCTATTGTAACCACCCCCAGAGGCAGCTCACATTTAACAGATGTTCAGCTTTGATGCTGCCTTGGTGGGGTCCTGGGCTCACTCTTGCTTTTTGAGCACTTTCCTGCCTGAACACAAAGGTTTCCAGCTGCTTGCAGCCTCTCAGGGAGCCACACCAGAAGGTGCTAAAAATCCTTGGGCCAGACCACCTGCAGCTGCATCCCTGCCTCTCTGTAAGCTGATGTCCTTCTGCTTATCCACCAAATCACTGAGAAAAGCCTGGTCTGCTTTGTTTTCTTACAGTTATTTCCTCTTTCCCACAGGATTTTGAAGCATCAGGAGTTTTTTTTTCTCCACACAAAATGCTTTTCCCCCATCCTTGGGCAGCTCAACACCTAAGAGTAATCCCTTTACAGAAGTCTTGTGGGTTAAATTGTGTGGTGTCTGTTCTGACTGTCATTAATAACATTGGATTATTATTGTCCTTAATATGTCCCTATGGAGATTCCCATTCCCTGGGACTCTCTGCTGAACTCATGTGCTCACAATTTCCTACTGGAAAAATCAAGGATGTAAAAAAGGTCTGAGAGAAATATTCTTTCCTCCTTGCCAGCTAGCCAAGAGGAGCTGGCAGTAAAGGCCAGTTATGGCTGCTCCCCAGTGCTCCATTTCATTTGTGGAAGGAGACTTTTGATGGGCACAGATGTATTTTGAAAGGCTGAGCTTACAGCCCATCAAGCAGGCACTGTTCAGAGTTTAAAAAGAAATATCAGGGGCCACCCAAAGTATACAAAAGGGAAGGACTGACTGAGGACAAGCTGCAGCACAGAGCTTAAGATGGGGAATAGGAGAAGGAGAAGAAGCTGTATTTTCAAATGCAGAGAATTAGTCATCTGTGGGCTTCACACTGCTGTGTTAAATGACATTATTTAAGCTGTTGTCTGAGACCAATCACATCCAAAGGTCGTGTTGCAGGTTTTCCTCACTCATGTCCAGCCTGAGCTCAGCTCAGATACACCAGAAAACGCTGCAGAACATTGCTGCCTCTTCCTCTGACAAGTTCCCATATTAAAAATAAATCCTGGGGGAAGGATGCACCCTCTGGGCTTGGGAAGGGTGTTTGTATGAATGCAGCACCTCAACAGCAGAGCATAAAACCAGCTAAATTCTCATCAGCACTGCCAAAAGCCTTGACCACCAGAAATGTGTCTGCACTGTTGCTGGTAATTCCCAACTGGCACATAAAGCAAGAGCCTTCACATAAGCACACAGCCAGCCCAAATCCTGGCCTCTGTCCATATCACTGACAGCTCAGTGATAGCAATTTGCCTTTCTGGAAAGAGGAAACAGGAGCTGACACAAGAACTGCATCACTGCTGGTAGCTGCAGCCATCAGCAGCTGCAGAGCCCATTCCCTTTCTCTGCCTCGAAGGAGCATGCACACCCAGGCTGGCCAAGAAAGCCAGGACCAAGTTCAGATAAGCCTGTGAGCAAGAAGGTTACCAAATCAGCAAGGCCACCCTGCAGAAGAACTGTGGCACCCTGCCCAGGAACAAGCACGTCAGGCTGGGGAAGGGAGTCCTGAGCTAGGGAGAAGAGAGGTCTGGGATGAGGGAAAGCTTCCTCAGAAACACAGAGAAAGATATTATCAGGAAATAGTCCAGTCAGCAGTGCAGCATTTAGGCAGTGAAAAGCACAGAAATGGTGCTGCCCAAATAGCCAGAAGCTGGGAGTGTTGCCATAATTAATAGGAATTGCAGGTCACACTTGATCAACTCCAAAGGAAACAAACTCACTCCCACTGAGAAGCCACTGCTGAGAAACGCCTGTCCTGCACCTCAGCACAGCCCGTGCAGAGTGGGGCCACATCCCTGAGGTGTGGAAGCCTCAAACTCCCCTTCTAAAAGCACAGAATCCTGCCTGCAGGGCAGCCACCTTTCAGGAAAAGGGCTCTTTACAGTGACAGCTCCACCCCACTCACCCCAAATTCCCCCTGAGGGGCAAGCGAGACGTCTGAAGGGAACAGAGGTGTTCACATAAAGACATTTGTGCTTTTCTTACATTGGAATGGCAAAGATGACTTTGGCTTCAGTAAGGAGAGTCCAGTCTCTGCTTGCTTGCAGAAAGGGGGTGTGCCCAGCAGGGATAAACCACTGCTCCCCACTGGTGCTCAGAGTGACAGCCATTTCTGCAGCTGGCAGCAGGGATGGCCAAGCCTGGATCATGCAGAGGTTTCCCTGGCACCTCCTTTCCTCAAAACAAATCTTCTGAAAGGAAGGAGTGCTGGTGAAAGCCTTGTCCCCAGGAGAGGGGTGGGCAAGGAGCTCTTCCATCCTGCCCTGCTCTTGGCCCATACCGGAAGCCCAAGTGGCTGCCAGCAAACCTGCAGCCAAAATCATGCCCATGATGGGAAATTCTGAAGGTCACAGGTGCAAACAAATATTTGATGAGTTGCTAAAATGCAGCCTTGACCAGCGCTTGCCCAGCGTCGGGAGGACCCCCCTGTGCCACGGCTGAGTGTGAATGCCCTCCAGCAAACCACCCACGCCGTGTTTGAGCTGCCCTGCTGTGTGCACACCTCTTGCTTTGTTAATGTTTAGACTTCCCCCAGAAGGCCTGTCTGGGCTCAATGAGCAGGAATCAGCAACACGAATTCCCAGGAGACAAAGTGTCCCCAAATGCTGCTGCTGTCTCTCTTCTCTAGGTGGAGGAGCCACGTTCCTCCTGGCCTTGTCTAGGTGACCTTTCCCTCCTCAGCTCACCTTCCCCTGGGATCATCTGACCCACGTTTCACCCACTCTGGCCACCAGAAACCCACCTGGCCACCTTCTTTCCAGCCCTTCTTCCAAGCCTGACCAGCCACAGCCCAGCTCCTGAAAGAGTCTGAAGGGCACTGAGGGACAAAGGCATGAGCCCCACTCTGATGAATCTGCAGGGCTGGTGCACGTGTGACTTTGCCCTCAGGATGCAAGAGACTGCTCACAGATGCACGAGGGTCCAGAGCAGTCTCAGGGTTGTACTTGAACTACTGTTGCTGAAAACCATGGATTTTGTCCCTGTAAAGTCGTACAAGATGCCAGGAAACCTGATTTTGACATGCTCAGTAACCTGTAACCTCAGTCTCTCCGTGTACCCAGCTCTCTGCCTCTCTGCGTCTTTGCTTTGCCTCTTCCCTCCCTTATCTCCTTCCCATTTCAGTGGCATTTCTTTCAGCCCAACTCCAAGGACAACCAGCAGTCCTGGATCCTGATGCAGGAATATCATCACTTTGGGTGTGCCTTTTACCTGCAAAATGGGGAAAGCTTTCCTCCCCTCTAAATTGTTGTGGGAAGCCTACAAATTGTATGTCACATGAGGGAAATCTCCTTCATGACATGAAGAAGAAGAAGAAAGCATTTTCCTGAAAGAAGAGACTTGGTGGGATGGAGTTTATCTCTTGTTTCCTGACTCTGATAACTTGGGTGAACCCAAGTGTGGATGTGCCTCAAGCAACTGCTTCCTCTGCTGGGATTTTTGTGGAAAGGTAGGAGAGGGAAGTTTTAGGGTTGCCTTTTCTCCCTGTTCCTTGTAAATTTTCATATAGAAAAATAAACCTGGCCATCCCACAGGCCCTCCAGCCAAATTTCCTGCCCCCTCACAGTGTGGAGACGAGGAGACCCACCAGCTTCCATCTGCTCCCCAGCCAGCACCTCAGCACAGCTCATCCAACCACAGCACAGACTCAGGGTTCTGCTGTCCTGAAGAAAGTCCAGTTTAAAGGAATTAAGAGGATGCTACAGCATTTTTAGAGCATTAGTTTAACTGATATCTGTACCTCAGACAGCAACGAGCCCCAGTGCCCTGGTGAGCTGTAATACCCCTTGCTGCAGCACCTAGACATTTATTCTCACTCTATCCCCCAAAACCCTCCTCAGCACAGAGCTGCAAGAGCAACAAAATGCCCCTTGGACCATTCTTTCCCCTTGGCCCTGCCTCATCTTCCCAGCAAACCAGGTTTGCAAGAGATTGTGCTTGAATTCTCCAGCTACGTGGCTTTTTCTTTTTTAATGCCTGGCTGCCCGAGCACAGCTGTGGGGCTCGATAAAGCAAGCTTTATTTTCTGCCTTTGAGATGGTTTCAGACCTAAACCACCAAAAATTCTGGTGTTAAAAATACACCTTGGCACTTTCAAGAAATGAAAAAAGTGGCTACTAGTTGTGTTAATGTGTTAATTCACCTGTTGCCGGGCTTTAGCATCCCCATATATCTGCAGGGAGCTATTTCCCATTCTGAAGAGGCAGGTTCTCTTGTATCTTTTTTTTCACTTTTGGTATTAGTTTGCAATCTGTGATGGAGGGGCCATTTTAAAAAGCATCCTTCTCTTCTGCAGCAGTTTCAGGTGATCCAGCTTCTCCAAGCCATGCAGCTGCATGGGTTTCTGGGCAGAGGCCCGTGTATAAGAACTATTTTTCTTTAAAGCTTCTCAACAATGGCAATGGGCAGCTCAGCACCAGGATTTCCAGGCTGGCAAATGGGTGTGATCCCAGCCTGCCACTCTGAGGCTGGTGCCTCCCATCTGCTTCGGGGCAAGCCTTTCACTTATGGACCCTGTCCTGTTCCAAAACCATCAGGACTGGCTGAGCTGAGAGAAGCAATTCCCAGGTTTCCCTCTATGGAACAACCTGCCTATGCTGCCTGCTCCAGCCGAGGCTTGATGCACCCAGCTGCAGGGCACAAGGAGGATGTGAAACCTGGATTTGTGAGCAGGAGTATCCCAGCCTGCAGATCACCAGCACCTCCCACACCCACCAGCTCAGCGCCAGCAGCCTCTGCATGGCTGCTGTTGTCACACAAGGCTTGTCACAGCACTTGGCAGCCCCATCTTCAGGGTCACTGACACACCTAGAAGACAAATTATTCAGTCTCAGCTGTTTCTACACATTTAGGCCAAGTTGATCCTGCATCTCTCCAGGATTTGTGCCATGGGAATGCCCTGCAGTTACTGAGGTGATGGAGCACTAAAATTGGAGCTGTGCATCGAGGGCACTGGCCTGGCTGCAAACAGTGTTTAAACATTCTGCATTTTAGCTCCTTGCCTGGGAGGGACTCAAGCAAAATTAGACAACAGCTGCAGAAGGGACATTTCCCAGCCCTACTCTGAATAAACCCCACCAACAGGTGGGAATCACCCTGACATGGTGCAGCAGAAATGTGGAGCAGTTCCCCTCCTGGAGACCCCCTGGCACCGTGCAAGGTGGGTCTCAGCCTTTGCCTCTGTAGCCCCACTCAGTGCTGGGCTTCGGTCTCAGGTGGCCTCCAGAGGCAGCTGAGCTGCAGAAGCTGTCTCTGTGTTTGATCACCCTGGCACGGCACCGTCTGGAAAAACAGGAGCAGATGTCTGTCTGCTGAGGCTGAGGCAGAGATTAACGTGCTCAGGGCCAGGGCAAGGCAGCAAGGGGGACTCTGGCCACTGGGTTTCCCAGCAACATGCCTTGCATGAACACGTGCACCCTGTCAGCCTGGCAGAGGCAGCAGCAGAGCTGAGAACATCCCCTGCTCTCATTACCCACTGATGGAAATGTGTGAGAAAAGGGTGAGAAACCATTTAGCTCAAGCAAAGTGAAAATTGATATTTTGAGAGACAAATGGTAAAAGCAAGGGCTCCTGCAGTTGTCCCTGTGACTGAGAGAGGAGGAGGCAGCTGCAGAGGGCTTGGTGGGGTTTTTTTAACGTGAAACCAAGCGGAGGAAGTGCGAATCAAAACCTGGCAGAGCCAAGATTTTGCATATTTACACGGAATTGCAATACACAAGGTGCGCCTGAGTATTCCCCCACCTTTCCTGGGACCTCTGACAACAGCTTGCAAGAGTCTTCAGCAGCCAGCTATGCTTGTGGTGACTCTAGGTGACATCCAGGGACCACCATCAACTCAGGGCTCAGTCAGATCCCTGGCACCCCCTTAGGGCACCTGCCTCCCGTCTGGATTGATCAGAATCAGGCACCCTGGGGTCTTGCTTCCCCGTCCTGGCTCTTACCCTCTCCCAGTCCCAATCCTTTCGAGGGACCCTGCCAGCAGGGCTGTTCCCCACCTCCTGCTTGGCTTTGCCTCCACGCCGGGCCCACGTCACCACCCACAAAGAAGGGCCTGTGCAGGAGCTGGGGCTCATGCTGTGCTGAGAGGAGTCATAAAGCTCCTTTTAAGATGTCCAGCACAAAGCTGAGCCTGTTCAGCTGCAGGTTGGGGGCTGCTGCCTCCCCTCCCTGCCTCTGCCAGGCACTGAGTCATTGCCCTGCCACCCTGCTGCCAGCCCAGCGCTGGAGAGAGGGCCAGGGCTGGTGGCAAAGCTGCCCCAGACAGAACCTGTGCCTCAAAACACTGCTTCTTCCCAGAGGTGCAAATGGGAAATATTATGGAAGAGACCTGGGGAAAGGGGCAGTGACATGGAGCGGGGGGTAATCTGTGGGAAAAGGCTCATGTGGAATCTTCCTGGAGTTTGTGTTTTCCACCACAAATCGCTCTTGATGCTCTTTGTGACAGAAGGAAGGACACTAAGGTCTCTACCTGTGTCCTTTTACAAGGCAAGAGTGGGAAGTTTGGAGATATTTCCCAGCTTGCAAGACTCGTGGCCTTTGTGGTGTGGGCTTCTTCCTCAAAGACCAGAGCCAGGATTGCAAAAAATCCCTGACGTTGTCTAAAGCAGCACAAGAGACACACAATCTTCTGCCCACAGAGAGAAAAATGGTTAAAAGGTGGATCTCAGCACTCTTTCAAGTTTTTAAAGCACTTTCTTGGCTCTGTCATTTTTATGACACTCTGAGCTGGCAGGAAATCTCACAGGTCAGGGATTTTACTGGTGCCCAAGGTATTGAGGTGCTGGTTCTTTAGCTCTCTCAAAAAGTAAAGCCTAGTTCCTTGAAGGAATATGGAGACCTCTGTAGAGATGTGAGCAGACAGGAAGCAGAGCTAGAGATAGACACTGTGATTTCAATCTGCTGTTAAATCATAGAAATACAAAAAAAAATAAATAAAAGGCAGGGTAAAGCTGGGAAAAGGGTCCTGCTCAGGGCCAGCAATTCCAGGTGTGTTGGAGAAATGCTCTCCTGACTCCTTTACCCTTCCATGCCTGCAATCCTGGTACACACTGCCTTAAAGGCCAGTTAGAAACAGCAGAAAAGTGCAGCAGCCAATTTAAATTGAGGAAAATAAGAGACTTGGAGAGAAAAAAATCATAAACTCCTTGAGCAGCTCGCCTGTGCCCAGCTGTGCAAGCGCAGCAGCTGGGAGCCTTGGGCACTCACTGTGGCAAAGGCTGAGTCACACTCCTAAGGAAGTCCCAACTGCCTGGTTCCACTGAGTAATTGCCTTTTCAGATCAAAGAACTGAAAGCAGGAGGTGAGGGGGGAGACAAGCCAAGCAGCTTAGAATCTGCAAGTTGAGAGAAAGTAACTTCAGCACATCAAAAAGGGGGACTGCATGCCAGGCAGGAGCTTCATCCTCTCCATTCATGTTTGTCTTCCTCTGCTTTTCCTCTCTTTCTTTTCCAAGTCATTTAAGACAGGAGAGCCTCTGCCAGCATCACCTCAACGTCCTTCTGAAAATCTAAGGGCAAGGTAAGCCCCAAGAACCAATTTATAACTTGGCATCAGTGCTGCATGAGCTGATGAAGGCTTCCCACACTCTGCCCTGCCCTGCATCCAAACCCACACCATTTCTGGGTTCACAGATGTCATGGGTGTTCTCTGACAAAGTGGGGGTTTGTCTGATGCCATGATCCTGTCTGGACCCAAGCCCAGGTCCTGTTCTTACAGGGATCTTCTCACAGATTTTAGTGTTGACCTCCCTGGTCACAAGAGGTAGATAAGCCCTCACCCACACCCCTTCTTGTATTCTTAACTGAATTAACTGATTTTAAACGATTTTGCAGGGACACAGGCTGGAATGGGACTCACCAACAAAGCTATTTTAAACCAGGCTTTCCTCTGCTTCCCAATGGTCAGCAATTCCCTCCTCCCAGGAGGATGCTCTGCCCACACAGCCCACAATGCACTGGAGCACTGAGACACAGTGGAGGGGGAGGGCTGGGAAGCCACTGGACCATCCAGGACTCCCAGCAGCTCTTGGCTCAGCCCCCAGCTCCACTCTCTGCTCAGAGCCCTGGGGATGCTGGCCCTGGCTGGGAATCTCAAGCTGCAGCCATGCCAACAAGTCTGCCTGAAGATCCCTTAGCCCTTCCATCACAGCCAGCCAGGAACGGTCTCCCCTGAAACACATCTGGTGAATCCAAGCTGGATCCTTTCAGGGGGACCAAAGCTGGATTTGCCATTCACTGAGCTCCTTTGACAGCACTGCACAGTGCTGCAGACAGTCAAGAGCAGAACACCAGCTGAGTCACTCCCTGCCACCCTCCATTTGCCAGAGGTCCAAATTAACCTCACTGCAGTCCTTCCCCCTCTGCAGCTTCTGGAAGTCACTGCATCCTGCTCCCTGAGCCCTGGCATCCACCTCTCCCGGGCCTCCTCTCAAAGGGCATTTCCTTTCAAGGAAAAGCCCAGGCAAACCATATCCTCTCCCTTTCTTTAAACACACTCCTGTTTAACTTCAAAGCCTTGTTGGGGCTGGCTGTACTCCACAGAAAATCCATGTGGGTATTCCCACCTCTGGGCAATGCTTCACCCAACAGGAGATGTGTGAGATTTTCTGGGGTGGTCTGTGCTGCTTAGAGCCAGACACTTGGTAAGGAAGAGAGAGAGAGAGAGAGAGGGGAACAGAGGGTGGTTTCTCAGTTGGTTCCAGCTTGCTGCAGGTCAGCACTTGGCCATCAAGTTTACATTAAAAGCTACTTGATTTTGGTGGCAATCCTTTCCTTTCCCCAGCCATGAAAAGGGAAGCCAACCCTGCTGCTCATGGCAGTAACTTTGAACAGCTTTCCTTAGCAAAGAGCTTGAATATGGATTCCATTCCAGGCACACAATAAACACACAAATCAGACAGGAACCTGCTGAGGGAACCTCCAGGCACTGATGTGCACAAAGTCCTGGTGTGGCTGAGCCCCCTTGTGAGGGCCTGACCTGCAGCCTCCATCCAGCAGCTGCATGGAAGCCCTGCCAAGCATCAGGAACAGCTCCTGACAGCCCTGCACAGAGCCCTCCTCAGGGTGTCAGGACCAGCCAGCGAGCATGCAGCAGCCAGGGCAGAGAGCACTGCCCCCATGGCTGGGTGCAGTCTGCTCCTGCAAAGGGACCGAGGCACTGTGGCCCCTGGGAGGGGCTCCAGCAGGACCCTTCAGCAGGAAGACCCTGTCCTGTCACACCCCCCTAAAAGCTGTACTTTGCCAGCAGGCAGTGAGCAAGGACCTGCAGCTTTGGCTTCCCACATGTGAGTGAGTTTTGCAGGCTAAGAGCCACCAACAGGCACAGGTGTGATTTGGAGAAACTGCACAATTCCTGTCAAGGCACTGCAAGAGAATGAGGCCTGGGAAATGCCAGGCTTGGCATTTGCAGAAGGTGCTGAGGTGAAGAGCTTAATCCTTACCCTGTAAAGGCAGCTGCGGAGTGACACTGCTCCACCTCTCTGCCTCCCCAGTTTCTCTTCAGGACACTTTCCTGAAGCCCTTTCCCCAATATAAAGGTGCAAGCAAAAGCAGCCCTGACTTCATGGATGAAGACACTTGGCCTTCTGCATCTCACTCACTCAGAGAGTCACAGAAAGTCCCAGAAATTCTGCCCAAGGGAGATAAGAAACTGCCACCCAAAGTGACTGAAACATTCTTCCAGATCCCCTCCTCCACCCTCATATCAATTGTTTTCCTTCTTCCCACACTTTATCCCCTAACCTTCACTTTTCACATAGTCTCAGCCACGCTTACTAGGGATGCTCTGGCTTCCACTCCCATGGGAGTGGGAAACTCCACCTCAAGCAGGACCAGGATCTGAAAAGAAGCCACAAGCCCCCCACAGGGGTGTGGAGTCTGATGGGGCAAGAGTTCAGTGTTTTTCAGAGTAGCTGATATGTGCTGCCTGATGAGGTTCCTTGGCCTACAGACACCTTCCTGCCCATCCCTCAGGACAAGGAAATCCTCCTGGAAATCCTGCTGTTGGGCAATGAGCAGAGCAGAGCAGAGGTCCAGCTCTGATCCAGTTGGGAGGGCAAGGCAGTGCTCCACCCACCATGAAGGTGTGCCCCATGCTGCTCTCATCTCTGGCTGGCTGGAGATGGGAAGGAAGGACCACAGTGTCTGTCTGCCAGGGATCCTTCCCTTCCCTTCCCCATCACGCTGACACTGCCAATCATCCTCAGCCCCCCTTCTCCCTGCTTTAATTACCTTCATTTTCCCTACCTCCTTACCTTCATTTTCCCTACCTCCTTATCTTCATTTTCCCTACCTCCTTACCTTCATTTTCCCTACCTCCTTACCTTAATTTTCCTTTCACTTTTAAAGATTTTCCTCCCCCCGCCCCTGCCCTTCCTTCAAGCTCCAGATTGCCTCTGTGACTCATTGCTGGGTGCCAGAGGTGGCTTTTTTCTTTGTGGAGGTAATTTTGCCAGCCAGCCCTCACATGTGTTTTGCAAGTGGCCGACAGGCACCAGCAAAGAGTGCAGGGAGTGCCTGCAGCCCTGGCCCAGAGAGGACAGCACAGCCTGGCTGGCTGCAGAAGGATGACAGAATGTATTGAAAGAGCTCATTAAACTCACTTTGGTCACACTCCAAAGCATGTTGAAAGTCAGGAGAGAGTCCCCCATTGACATGAACAGGGTTTGGATCAGGGTTAATTCCATTAATCAGGGTGTTTGGTAGCTGCTGAGCCCAGCTGAGTCCTGG
Source organism: Euphonia xanthogaster (assembly GCA_034509185.1). NCBI lineage: Eukaryota > Metazoa > Chordata > Aves > Passeriformes > Fringillidae > Euphonia > Euphonia xanthogaster. Next base: position 9,983,044 of record JAYDZK010000169.1, read on the forward strand.
GGTTATTACTGTGCATGTAAGCTGTCCCTAATAAAATAAAGAAGACAAACTGGCCACCTGTGTTTAATAATCTGTGCTGACTTATGAATCATCTGTGTTTGTTAAGACCCATCTCGTACACAGACTCATCTTTCTCTCACTAGCACCCAGCTCACCCTTCCCTACGGAAACCACAGCCAGCTTTCCTGCAGGAGGTGAATTCCTTTCAGAGTTACATTTAATCTGCTGCAAGCTACCGCTTTAAATCCAGGCTTTTACATCCAGTTACTCCAGAGAATACGAGGAATGCCTCTGCTGGTTTTTCACTGAGCCTATTTAGCCTTTTTTGGACAGAAGGAAGCATCTGAGAGGGAGGGTGCATTTTTCCCTCTTTAAATCACAGAATGAACACCACAGCTCATTCCTCATGTCCAGACTGCTTAACTCTTCCCATATCCTAGCAGTCCTCAGCTGCTGCCCTGCTGGCTCTGGAGCCCCTGGCTGTCCCTTTGCCTCCTGCTCTGAAAGCCTGGCACACAGCTCAGCCACCCTGGCAAGCAAAGGTGTGGGGTTTCTCCATCCTTTCAGGTCTGTAGCCAAGAGAGTTGTCCCCATCTTGATCCTGCCATTCCAGCCACAGCCTGACATGCAGCCCCGCAGCTCCTTGCACAGCAGGGCCCCAGGCAAGAAAGATTCTTCTCTCTCTGAAACAAGGAATGAGTGTTTTTCCCTTCCCACTCGTTTATGCGCTGCCACAACAGCTGCTCTCCACGGGCTTACTGTAGAGCCCTCAGGCTTAGCTCGGTTTTCAAGAGCACTAAATTTGCATCCACACCATATGACCCAGGCTTTAAGCCTGCCCACATGGCTGGCAGAGCTCCTGAGTTTAAGTTTGGCTGCAGGGACCAACTTTGTGATGACCATACCATTACTAAGAGATTCCCTCACCCTCTTCTCCTCCTCACGCTCCCATGGGATGGAATGCCGTGCCAAAAGTCTGGGCTGGAGAGCACAGGGAAGGGCAGAGCACCAGTTGTGGGGCTCCCATACAATTTTTTATTAGATATAGATATAGATATAGATATAGATGATATAGATATAGATATAGATATAGATATAGATATAGATATAGATATAGATATAGATATAGATATAGATATA
>JAYDZK010000169.1:9984283-10043919 GCA_034509185.1 Euphonia xanthogaster
ATATAGATATAGATATAGATATAGATATAGATATAGATATAGATATAGATATAGATATAGATATAGATAGATATAGATAGATATAGATGTAGATATAGATGTAGATATATATATAGATATTTTTTTTCCTGGTGTTCGAGTAGATGTTAAATTATCCATACAAGTAAAATTAAGGGTGAAAACAAAGCAGATCTCATCTCTCTGCTGGGGCCTAAAAGCTGGCCACATTCTATAATCATAGATTCTGGGGGGTTGTACACCATCCTTAAGTTAAAGCATTCCCCAAGATGACTTCAGGTAAGCTTTTGTAACTGAGATGCTTGTTTGGCAAAAGCCCTGCTCTTAATAAATAGAAAATCCCACATGACAAAGCACTGACAACATGAAAATCTGACAGATGTGCCTGTTTGAAAGGCTGCAAAGGAAAATTGTGTAGCAACAGTTTTACAGTGAAAGAAACAATTGATGTCAGATGCTGCAAGCTGTAGGGACTTAAAGAATTCTCACATCTCAGCTGTGCCACATCAGCATCTGCACCTGCACTCCCAGCAGTGGGGAAGACCCAGGGATGGAGCAGCAGTGAGACACGGTCACAACCAGTGTCCCATCCCAGCAGGCTGTGCCAGGACTCAGGAACATCATCCAAGTGCCAGGGCTGACTGTCCTCCATCAGGAACACAGCATCTGTGCACCAGACCACTCAACAGCATACATTTCATCTCAGTTTTGCACAGGCAGAACACCCAATTTCCACCCAATTAGCTGTGGTTCATGCAGTTTATGGTGTCTCTGTGCAGGAAAACAGGCAAGCCATGGTGCAGCCAGGGGGACACAGAGACAGGCAGCTCCTGAGGTGGCACAGAGCCTTCCAGTCAGACAAAAACATTCAACAAATCTGAACCAGAAAAGTGAGTTTGCATGGGTCATTAGTGCCTTGCATCACAAGGCTGGGATATTTTCTGATGTGGTTCTCAGAAACCACAGCATGCAGCTCAGGGAAGGAGCGTGGCAAAGGACAGGAGGTGGCACAGGATTCACCATGTGACAAAACAGCACGGCTGCCCTTGCTTCATTCTGGAGGGCAGAGCCTTGGAATACAGTTAGGGGAGGACCACACAGATGAACAACAAAATTGCACCTCCAATGTGCTTCCAGAAGAGCCTAAGAAACTTAAAACAGTTAAAAAAAAAAATAAAAATCAGGAAAAAACACTCACAAGGTTAGAGATCCCCGAGATGGCAGGACAGCAGCTGTGTAAAACACTTCTAAGCTGACCAAACCTCTGCAGTTGTGATGGTTTCTGCAGGTGGCCAAAAGGACAGGAATAGTCTGTTTCCCTTAACAGCTTCACCAGCCCAAGGACAGGACTCCTCTGAGGGGACACTGAAGTGTGGCGTGCTGAGGGAAGGAGCTTTCCCAGCACTTGCCCTTTCAGGAATAAAACAGGTGTCCTATAAACACTGAACCAGTGATGGGAGATGCAAGTACCCAACAGGTTTGTACCTCCCCAGTAGCCACCATTTATCAAGGTTGGGCACCCAGCACCCAAGGAGAACAAGAGGAGGAAAATGTGACCTCCAGCACACTCTGGAATCTCTTCTGGAAGAGGAAAACCTACTAGAGAACAGCAACAGCACTTCCAGCTTTTCTCAGGGGTTTCCACACCTCCTTAGGTTCTGACTAAAGAGAGGCAGGAGACCCATCTCTGGCAGAGGCAAAGGTGCAGCCGTAGCTGCGTGTTCCAGCAGGCAGGAATTGCCCTGAGCCCCCCACTGTGCTGCTGTGGCCCTCATTACCCACTCCTCAAATCATGTGAGGGCTGCAGCCCTTCTTGCAAGCAGGCTTGATTGCCCTGGTGTGGGGTGGTTGTCACCCTGTGGCTGTCACACATGTGCCACTCCCCTGCTGGGTGTCACCAGCTCCAGCCACACGCCAGCTGTGACTGGCAGAGCACTGCTGGGCTTCACTGGGCTACAAACCAAGCCACGTGGGCAACCAGGCTGGAGAAGGGCTGGCCTTGCCTTGTTTAGCAGGACATGCAGACCTGACCTTTTTCCCACAGGCCAGGCTGTCCCTGCTCACACTCAGGAAAAGAAAGCCAGTTCCTCACCTGGATCATCCCAAGGTGAACCCACAAGGAAGGTGACAAAAGGGAAGAACTAAAGGAAAAAATACCCTAAAACTCTTCCACCCAGTGCCCTAAGACAGGCAAAACATATGGGCAGAGTGTGGCTGGACTTGCCAAGGCAGGGCCATCAGCTGCTCTGCACTGAGGAGAAAAAGGTGACCAGCCTTTTCTGAAAGAGCAGCTTCCCTCCTTTTAACCCAGAAAGGCCATTAATAAAACTTCTCCTACACTCAAAAGAGTGAGCACTTCTTGAGGAAGTGGGAATACACTGTGTGAAAACAGGCAAGTGGAGGAGGCAGACTTAGCAGTAAGAGCACCAGCTGCCTCCTTGCCTCCTCACACAGGCCAGCCCCTTCTGCTGCTGCCTTCCCCTTCACTAGGCCAAAATAGAGTTTTTGACTCTGTGGCAGGGTTATACCCATCTAACCAGGGCAAACAGCTTCCCAACAAGACAATCAGAAAATGGAACAGTGTCAGGCTCCACCTGGCGCATCATTCACTCATTTTGGCCAACTCTGGGTGTAATTTAGGGATTGGAGCTTTTTTGGCCTGAGATATGCTGTCACTACCTTCAAAATCTGACAAACAAATAGAGACAGCTGCATATTTCTCCAAGGCCTTCTCTGAGACCATGCTTGTGGCTTTTCTGGCAGAATATGCCTGTACCCAAAAGCCTAGAGCAGTTCTTAGGAAGTCCACCTAATGTCTCTGGCCATGGCCACAATCTCTCCAGTGGACTGACCTAAACCATCCATTTTACCAGGTTAATTTAGCCTGGATCATTTCCCTGTTTCACTCCTGGCCTCACAAACTGGTGTTGTGGATAAAAAGTGATGCAAGAAGGAGTTAAGACTGTGTTGCTGCAAAGAGAAACATTTGGCAAATCTTTCCCAAAAAGCTTCTTTTGTTTGAGCAGGAGAGGGTGGGTATTCCTGAACAGCACCAGGAAAATGGCTGGAAATTAAATCTTGACCCCAGCAGAGGTGAGCAGTGCATGAACACCCAGGGATGCTTCCCTTTGCTTCCTCATGGGAGCAGCCATGCTGCTTGGGATGCCTGACATGCTCCAGGCTGCTGCAAGGGTGGCATTAGCAGTCCACACACCAAAGGCTGCAATGGAGGTGTGCCCTAAAGGTGCATGTTACACCTTCTACAGTGATTGCAGCAGTTCAGAGATGAAGAAATTAGGATAATGATTTTCATTGTGCCTGGCTTGTCTCATCCCTCTCCCTGCTTTCATCTCTGAGTGGGATGAAGACACCAAGACAGTTTGAAAAACTATCAGACACTTTTTTGGTGCAATGGAACGAACACATCTGGGTTTTGGGTTTTGTGAGGATGGGGAAGGCTCCATCATGAGGGAAGAGGGTTTTGAACTGGAGCAGATCCCTGATCCAATCCACCATACAGCCACTGATGGGGCAAGGCTGGGCAGAAAACCACGTGGGTGACAGCCCTCGTGCTGTGGATCCAAAGTGGTGCTGATTTATCCACACACATGGAAGGGAGGGTGGTATCAAGGAAGGAACTGAAGCAAGGTCCCCACAAAGTTAAGGCTGCTGAGCCTCAAATCAGAGCACCGCCATCTTCCTCTGCTCCACAAGGCAGCAGAAAGCTGCCTGTAGCACTGGGAATGTCGCTGATCCCAGAGGGGCCATGGCTCTGCAGGAATGCTGGCAAGGGCTGCCTGCCCATCTTATCCTGCCCCTGGGCAGCCGGGCTACCACAGCCCCACCGTGAGGCTCAGAGAAAGAAGCTGTAAATCTGCAGCCACGGGGGCTGGCCGACTCGGGAAGGCACCAGGAGATGGGAGATTAGACACATCATTAGCAAGAGCCCTGCTCTTTGCAGCTGCCTACAAACCCTGGTACTTCAAGCCTAAAGCAGCTCCTGGTTTGCACCTGGTGATAAGCTCACTGCTCCATAAATCCCCAAAGGAACATTGCTGAGACTGTGCCCCTTGGCATCATTACACAGCAGAAGGAATCGCTGCTGTTCCCTCTGCTTTGTTATCCCTCAGTCTCACCAAGAATCCTTCCTGCACAGCTCCTGTGAACGGGCTGCACAGAAAATTAATTCTTCAAATGTCTGTTGCCTTCTCCCTGTGCAAATACCAGGCTGTTGGTTGACCAGGGAAGGATACAAATATTTACAGACAAGGTGAGGGCGGGAGCTCTGTCATGTATTGTGCTTGTGGCTGCAGCTGGGCAGCAAACAGAGCTGCCAGGGTACCTGTGGCCTGTGCCTGCTGCACAGACAGACCTGGCACGCCCCAAATTCAGCAACAAATATTCTTTTCTTGGGCTGATTTCAGAGCATTTTGTTTGAAGCTGATCTGAATACAGCTGAAGTGGGAAAAAAAATCCCATTAACGTGCCAAACGATGACAGGCCCTAGTGATACACGAGGTTCTCCAGCAAAGGAACCTCACCACAATGCCCCACATCAGGCACTGGGGCCTCAAGGAGCCTGCTGCCCAGCAGGAAAAGCTGGCACCATTGCAAGAAAGATGAGCAGCCACAGGAATCCCACCACCACCTCCCAACAAATGCCCCAAAAGACCCTCCTTTAGTTCAGTCTTTTTCTTGTCCAGGTAGACCTGGAGTTTGACTATTCCCCTGTCCTCACACAGATCAGCTGGGACAAGCCAGTCTCCCACTGGATCCAAGTGAGGAGGAGGCAGATTCTGGATTGGCTGGGAGTTGGAACCATGACTGTTAGGATGGTACCTGGTGTGGCTTCAGCCCATGCCAAGGAGCTTCATTCTGCAGGTATCCAAGATCTGTGAGACAGCATGGGTCAGACAGCACTTCCAGCAGCAGCAGGAGATAATTTAATGGCACACAGACTTGGCCAGACCTGACCACAAAACACCCTTACACACCTTTAGCTTCCTTACAGCAGTGTAGCCCCCTGCATGGTCCTTTCTCCAGTAGGAGACCTCAGTACAAGCACCCCGGGGTGGGTGGAATCTCTCTCATTGCAGTTTTTGCAGGGACATTTATGGATTCCTCTTTGGTCTGACCTTTGCAACCACGTTTTCCTGGGGTTTCTCCTTTTCCTGAGGCTGGAAAGCAAGTTGCACTTGCCAGGGAAGCACAGCCTGCCTTTGATGCTTAACGGGGAGAATTTCACTCGGGATTACCTCAGTGGAAGAGCATATTGCTCCCAAATTTACAGCAGGACCCTGTAGTATGGAAATACACACATTAAGAAACCTGCTGTGGTGTCCTTGTCACAGCTCATCACCCTCCACTTTCTGCTGCTCATTCCCCAGCCTAGTGCTACACTGCAAGAAGCACCTTACCCAAACACGCCAGGTTATTTTTCCAGTCCCTGTCCTTACTGGCTCCAGGAAATCAGCTGTGAAATTGCTTTAATGGATCAGATTTCTGGGCTCCATCCTTCACCACAACAACGCCCATATGGCAGGAATACATCCAGGGGGCACAGGAGGCCTAAGGGAGTGGCCAGGCAGGGATACAAGGAAAGGGGAGGCCAAAGGGAGGTTCAGGGCAGAACAAAGGTCTTCTTTACCCTCTCCTTCCACCAGGCAAACAGCTTGTGCTCCATCTGGGAGCCGGGTGGCCGGCACAGGGACACTCCTCATCAGCAAACACGGCAGGCACGGATGTGGAGGGATACACCTCTCTGGGCCTGCGTGAGAACACTGAAGACACATTATTCCTGCAGCCAGGGGATCCTTGATTTATCCCAGCACTGTGGGTGACACTGTCTCTCCTCTCCATATTTGCCCTTTGATCTGTTCTTGTTCACTGCAGCATTACAACTCTTCCCTTTAAGCATTCCTACAATTCCAGGCCAAGGGGATGGAGCCTTGGGTTTTTCTCGGGTCCAGCTCTGCAGAGCAAAGAGCCCCAAAGGTTCAGAGGACTCAGGGAGCACCTGCTCCTGGGCTGATCACTTGGAGCTGGGATTGGGACTCCTGTACACGAGGTGTTACACAAACACTACCAAAGGTCTTGCCTTGAGCAGCTTTGCAGAATGCTGAGAAACAGGTTTCTGTGAAGCCAGTGTCCACATGATGTATCCATGCTCTGCAGTGCATCCTGACATTATAGGGACAGAAAATGCCTCTTCCACAGAGCTCAGCAGGATCTGACCTGCTCCCAAACCCACTGTGCAGCCCAGCCTCTTCCACAGAGCTCAGCAGGATCTGACCTGCTCCCAAACCCACTGTGCAGCCCAGGGTGTTGATTGACTCGCTGACCAATTCCCCATGGCATGTCCTGGGCAAAGCAGTTCCAACACGTGTCCATCCAACACAGCACAGCACCCTTCTCACCTCCTTGGGAGAGCAAGGGAAATGCTCTCTGAACACTGCAAAGTCACAGGATTGTGCTGCTGGGGAGTGCTGGAGCTGAGGAGTACTGCCACACCTCTGGTGAAATTAGTGAGGAATCAGCACCCCACCATCCTGGACGTCCCTTTGCAACCCCCTGGGGGACAGACGCCTCCCCACCTCTCCCCTGCCTGCTTTGTCAGGCCTTTGCAGAGCTGCAGGACAGCCAGCTTAAACAAGGATTGTGTAACTTCAGCCCAGAGCTCAGTCACTCACCCAGAAAACAAGTCTCCTTCCCGGGCTGCCTTATCTTGTGGCTTTGGTAGGCACAGGATATGCACACACTGGCATAGAGGGGCAGGCAGAGGACAGGAGGTGCACTCAGAGCTCCCATTTCCTTCTCTCTGTTGTGCTTTTAAAAGAAATTGTCCCTTTTTATACCTCCTGCAGTATCCCCAGAAGTGCTCTACCTGTCCAGCCCACAAAAGACCTCAGATCCATTGTTCCAGCAGCAAGGAATAGATCTGGGGCTATCTGCAGAGCCTGCTCCCCAGGCCACTCTTGCGTGCCCCTTCTTATCTGCACCACCCACTCTGGAGCGGGTTATTGAACAGCAAGCAGGAATATCCAACAGCACAATGCCAACAGGCGATAACACCAATCCTACATCCTTCCTGCTGGGGCTGAAGTCAGGGCAGGAAAGAGGGCAGGAAGCTGTCACCACCTCCATCTTTCCCCAGAGCAATCCATCTCTCACCAGCCATCAGTCAGCAGTGTCCTCCTGATGTCCCTGCTCCTTTTTTAGCTGCTCAGAAACCAAACAGAGCCAGGTGGTTTATTTACAAAGGTTTCTCCACTAAGGCACAGGGATGCCTGTCTCCCACAAGAACTCCCTGCTTGTTGTGTGCACCAAGGAAGCTCTGGCACTTTAAGCCTTGTGTCCTCACACACCACATGGCTTTTATGATTAACCAGTTTCTGCAGACCAAATTACACTGTCTGAGGAAAGCTTTTCAGCCAAGCGTTGTGTTTCTTCCTCCAGAGCACATCCTTCAGCTTGCCATTTCACTGAAGCACGCAAATACCATGCTCACAGTCCCAAGGAGAGCAAATAAATCTTTCATTTTCCCCTCTTCTACTCAAGTGAAGGCTGAGCCACGCACAGCACCCAGGTGCCACATTACATTTTGCACTTGGCTTTTTGCAGCCCAAAGGATTTTCTAAGTCATCCTCTCCAGAGCCCCTTGAAATGTCTGACATAAAGAGATGGGGTGTGTGTGTGTGTGTGTGTGTAAAAGATGGACAGACACACAACCACCCAGCACTGGTTCCATTAGCATTGCCTCCTACCTTTCTGCTGCAGAACACCAAGCTCTTGATGTCCTTTTTGCCACAAAGGAAGAAGATGCTGTCACGAGGTCTCATGCAAGAGATTTGTTCACCCCCAACCAAGTTCTTTAGCCCCTTTTTTTAACAAAAGGATGTCCTGGTCCTCTAGAAAATTAAAAGAACAGGTTCCATGCAACACACAGTTTCCAGAATGGTTGTCATTGACAACCAAATTGAAGATGAGCAAGACCATCTCTGTTTTCATTTATTGCCTTTTATTCCTCCTTTTGCACACACCTAAGGGACGAGCAGGGTTTTGGGTTTCTTTCACATGGTGTTGTTGATATCAGTGAGTAGTTTCTGTGTCACCTTGCACGTTTTACAGGTCAAAGGACCAGAAAAACCCTGAGAATCAGGTGGCCCTAAAGACACCCAGCCAGGCCCTACACCAATGGGCCAAACGGTGCCAGTTCAGCCCCAGAACTAATTAAGGGTTAAGCAGGCATTATGCAACAGATGGATGTGAAGCTTAAAAAGCCCAGCCTCCCATCAGGGAAGAGGAACCCCATCCCAGCAAGGTGAAGACACCTAAAACAGACAGGATTCCCAGCTATTGATGGGAAAATAAGGTAGCACAGAGGGTGGGACTTGACTTGCGCAAATATACCTAGGGTGGGCTGGTGGTGGAAAGGAGGAAGTGGCACTTTGTGGTCAGTCATAAAAGGAAGACATGGATCAGGTGGCCTTGTGGTGACTCCAGACAGACGTCACAAACTGCCTTATTCAGGGCTGGGCAAACACAGCCAGGGAGCCCTGCTGGTGTAAATCAGTCTTGCCTTGACTCGAGTCAACACAGCCATGCCAGGTGACATCAAAAGACTCTCTCCCAATGTGAGAAGAAGCAGAGCAAGAGGGTTGTTTGAATATTCTGCACTGCATCAAAGCTGGGCTGTGGCAAGGCTGGGAACAGCTGCAAGGGAAATCCTGGAGCAGCTTCAGGAAGGATACAGGAGTTCTGGGATTTTGACACCATTCCCATCACATTGGGTGACAAAGGTACCTTAAATTCACCCACAATGTCCCTATGAGCAATTCCAAGAGGGGTCCCCAGAGACCTTGCTGCTGATTTAACACATCATGTTGAAAGCAGTGACTGGTGTACAAAGAGAAGCTGATAAGCACAGCTCCCTTTCCAGCCAGAACACCTCCCAGAATGCCACAGTCTACTTGCAGGAATATCCTCTGGAGCCTTAAAACAAGCCCAGTTTCATGAGCATCAGCTCAAAAACGTGACCCAGAAAACACTGCCAAGCAAAGGCTAAAGCTCACCAAGTCAGACATGGCCTTCTCTTTTTCTGTTCCAAGCACAGCTCGGGGTTGCAATGGTGTGGACAGCAGTGGGACAGAACCAACCCTGAACTAAACAACTGACAAACCTGTCTCTGGAAGAAGGGAAATTCCTGATCCAGTGGTGATCAGTATCTACAGGTGATCAATAATCACTGGTGTACATCAGTGGTAACCTGCTTATCTGGCCTCTGAAGCAGTCCATAGGCAAGAATGACAATCCAGGTGATAGGTGAGGTATTCATGTGTTGGCAGCATCCAGGCAGCTCAGCCTTTACACAGCTTGATGATGTTAATTAACAGTGATGGCTTGACAAAGTTAGTTAACCCACCACAGGCTTGTCTGATCTCAGCTCCTGAGGGAACTGCATCCTCTCACAGAGCCTGCAGTGGAAAGGTAGCACCAACATGTCCTGAAAGATCTGCCTTGAGTCTCACCTCTTACTCATCTCATAAGGAAAGGCCAGCTCTGAACATCTGGGTATTTGCAGGGACAGATGGCCAGCTGCTCGATCTGCACACATGGCCCAAACTGGTGTTCCTACCTCCAGCAGCAGCAGCAAGGATATGCGAAAGATTCCAGGTAGAGAACACAGAGCCAGCACAGCAGAGGCCTGCAGCTCCAAGAGGTCTGAGGCAAGAAAAGGCAGAGAGGGAAGGCAGAGGGAAACAGGAATGAGAGGAGCTGCAGAGTTAAATGGAGAGGCATACACTGAAAGTTTGCTAAGTATCTAACTTCCAAGTGAAAATCCCTCCTGCTTCTCACATTAATCAGGGCACTTAAAACTAGTCCTAACCAGCTGCTCCCACTTCCTTTGTCCAGCTCTTCTTAAACGCGCAAGCAGCCCACTAAGAAACAGAGCAAGTAAGTGCAAAGATTTGCAGACAAAAACAGAGACCTTTGGAAAACACTCCGTAGAAGCAAGCACCCCTCTCCCAGCACAGAGGCAGCTGTGCTTTACAGTAGGACAGTTTCCAATGTTTTCTTTCTCTGTGCAGACGAGGGATTTCCTGTCCTCCATGGCAACCACTTTGCATTTACTGAAGGAGAATGTGCCAATAATCTCCAGAGCAGAATGAAAATTTTTAAAGTGGCACTGCCTGTTAGCTCCTGGATTTCACTTGCTGATGTTTTCCATGCCCATGGTTCCAGTCCATTCTTCTACCCTCCTTAAAAGTGTTGCTAGTGGGGGCAAATCTCCAGTGCTGCATTGCCCATGCAAGAAGGAGTTTCTCAAACACTGGTGACACAAGTCTTTCTGAAGAAGTCACCAACCACCAGCACCTCCCAGCAAGAGCTGTCTGTGCACCTTCCACAGGACAGGGGTTTTGCTTTTTCCAGCAAGGCACAGCTCCCAGTTTGAAGACAGTATCTCTCATGAATTTAGCCCTGGACTTTGATGGCCCAGGTCTTCCTGTTACAGGTTTAGAAGTAATCTTGCCACTCTTTTTTGGAAGGGAAGCACTCACTGGACCAGTGCTGGTCCAACAGTTCCAAAACAGAGCTGAGCCAAACTGAGCCTCCCCAGCAAGGTGTTTTTTCCTACCCTCTCTGAAGTAAGCTGCCCTTGCTTAGGTCTGTGTGCTTCTCAGCTCCAGGGACACAGATTCAGAGCAGTGACTTGGCAAAAAGCCTTTGTTTTGTTTTGGCCCATCTCACACCATTTTAGCCAGTTACATCAGCTTGGCCTGAGGCCACACGAACATCAGGACCAGCCCAAGGCATGCAATAAGAACAAAATAGGAGGGGAAGTGAGGCCATCCCCTTTCAGTGACAGTGAGCTCATGATGAAACTACATCCATTGCTGTCTCGAGCTTTACAGTACTAGAACATCTCTCATTAACCTCTTAGACTTAAAGAGGTTTTGTTTAGCAAGGCCTTCAAGGAGGAGCAGTTCAAGAAAGAGCTGGAAGCTCCTGACTAAATTGTACTAAACCTGAGTTACATTTTTGGGCTGAGTCACAGGTGCAATCTAAACTCCCTCTCCTGTTTCATAGTCAGCTCTCTTCTTTCTCCTTTTTTCTTCTAAAATCCCTTGGCAAGGGAGCAGAACAAACTTGATCCTAACTAAACCAGACATAATAAAGCAGGACATTGTTTTCAAAGCAGGCAGTAGACTAGCACTCAACAGGAACCTTAAAGCTCTTTTTCACTCCTGTTTTATTTCAGTGAGTCAGACTCTCAGGGGCCTTTTCCTCAAACAAAACAGGAAAGTTTTTGGGTAACAGCAAAGCAACATTAAACACAAGGAACAAAAAGGGAATGAGAATCTCTTAACTGATAGGGAAGACTTCTACAGTCTTACCTAAGAGAGGTTAAGGTGCTGCAAGCAGTGAGTGCACACAGTCCACTGCTCTCTAGCTTTGAGTGCTGACAAGCCAAAGCACCAGCTCAGGAGCTCTCACAACACATTTCTACCTGCCCTGGACCCCAGCAGCCTCTCTTGCAGAGAGTGACCTCGCAATTCTACTGCCAAGTAAAACAGACCCACAGAAGAGAGCACTAAAAGTCACTCAAACTGACTGAAATGCATCACTGCATTGGAGTGGAGGCAGACCGCTGACATTGGCAGCTGCCACAGCTGCACAGAAGAGCAGCAAACCACGGCCAAGGGACAGCCAAACTCAAAACCACCAGCACTCATTTGACTGCTTCCAAGAGCAGCTGATCAAGACAACAGGAGCCCTGGAGTGGAATTTCAGATTCAAGTTAATTTCCTGGATCTGACAAAAACTCCCCATGGAACCACAGGCATGTCCCCTTTTCCGCACACCACCTGAATTCCCTGTCCTGTAAAACAGGCACCGTTCCTGCTGCTCTGTTTAAACCATGAAGCACTCCTAGCAGGGATTATTTTTAGCAGGCAAGCATGACAACCCAGCAGAGCTGGACTCTGATCTCAGCTGGGCCTTCTCTATTGGCTTTGTAATATTAAAAGTAAACAAAAAGCAAAGCTGAGCCCACACCAGAGCTCAGCCATGGGGCAGCATTTTGATAGCAGATGAAACAGAACTTTTGGTAAACAGTGAGCTGCAAATCCAAAGCTGCAGCCAGCCAACAATCTGAGGGATTACGTGGATCACCAGTGGCTGCACTCATTCACTGGTGAGCAGTGATCCACCAATGGACCAACTTCAAACCCATTCCAGATATTCCACTCTCAGCAAGCAGTGACGCAGGTGTTCGGGAGGACAAACTGAAATCACTCTTAACTGTGCTCTCAACCATAGCAGCAAGTGCTGGGAGAGCAGGGAAGAACTGAAAACTCCATCTAAGAGCAGGAACTCTGCAGAGCTCTCTGCTTCACAGCACAAACAAGCAGCTTCTCCCAGTCTGTTGAAAGAGATGGCAAGTCAGAAACTTAATACCTGCTGAGAAAACCTTCCCAAGTCCATGTTTTGAGAAATTCACATTTGCTATCAGAAGTGTAGCATGAGGGCCTCAGATCAGAGCTCCTCTACAGAGTATGCAATCCAGAAGAAAGAGAATGGAATGGAGACAAGCAGAATAAATTGGGATAAAGAGCACAAAGAGTACATGCCCACAGCTCTTCCAGGCTTTATGTATCCCAAAGGCACACAAAATATTCTGATTTTTTTTACCAGCTTCAGCATCAGTGATGTGTCTTCCTAGAATCATGACTACTTGCACACGTCAGGGCAAATCAGTTCCTTCCTGAAGAACATTTGATCCTTAATCATTCTCTTTCTCTGGCTACAAACCCATTTTATTGCAGCACCTGGAATCACAGCCTTGTGCAAGAGGACACGTTTTTGAGCCTCTTTTACGGGACCAGCTTGGCTCCCATCTGCAGTTTTTCTACAGCTGAATGTTTAACACACCTTAATAAATTTGACCAAACAGTAGATTTTCCTCTGCCCTTATTCAAATAGGGGGAGAAGAACTGACATCTGCAGCATGTGGCTTTTCACAGCAGTTACCATCACAGTGATAAGGCCTGTGCCTGGTCTCAAAAGCCAATTTTTAACTCATAAACTAGAGGAACAAGCTTTTAAAGTTAAAGTTAACCTGCTTCACAGATGGGATCAGTAAATATACATTAGTCAATCCTTGTTTGGCACGTCTATGAGACTCTGCTCTCATCCACCCCAACCAGCCTTTTAAATGAAGTCTCAGCAATATTTCTAAAAAACTTATTTTCATATTGATGATAACCTCCCTTATCACACTGATTTGCCCAAGCTGATCTTCATTCTGCTAAGGCTTTCTTCAAGGCCCTGCTATAAGAAAAGGCAGGTCCAGTGATATTACATGCCTTAAAGGAATATTTCTGCCCTTCCTTATGAGCAAGCTGCTTACATACACAGCTAATTCCTCTTATGCATCAACATCTGTCCAGCTACCAGGTAAGAAACTGGGGGATGCAGCAGCCTTTTCAGGACTTCATCTCAACTCAGCCTAAGGGGAAACATGGGAGCAGGTAATCAGTGGCTGCTGCAGCCTGCCACCCACTGGCCTCCAGAGGTGTGAGCTGCGCTGGGGCTTATTTTCCAAGTCACAGCGCTGAAACTGACTGCAATGCACTCTGCTGGCAGCAGCTGACACACAGCAGCTTCCTCCAGAGCAACAGTGGCATTGGCAGAGACTGCTTTACAGCTTTCTTGCAGTTAGTGCAATTTAACTGCTACTACAGTAGCTGCAACATCACTATAAAGCCATCATTACAGCCACTTGAAGTGTTTAACATACTTTTAATCTGTTCACATTAATATATTGACTTGGATTAAGGTATGTCAAGAATTTAGAGTGCCAACCACACAAGAACAAACATCTTGTGGAAAAGCTCCAAAAGAGTATTTGAAACAGAAAAACGGTCTCTCAGCTTCCAAAACTGCATCAAACCCACCATAGCCTGTGCAACTTCTGGGGTTGGGACATAAAGTGTTGCTTACCATGGCAAAAACAACTGCACCCTTTCTTTGGAGAAAATGAGAAGAACCTTTGAGCTAGGTTGAACTATTTTAGGACAAATAGTATGCTTTTTTAGGAAAAACCATTCGCCAGCATGAACCATCCAGTTTGGGAACCACTGATGGCCCCAGGACAAGTGCTAGGAGCTTATCTGACATCTGTCACAGGAAGCATCACTGTCACCTATCAGCTATATAGAGGCCACATATGCACAAACAATGTGCTCATGGCAAACAACCCCAGGTTGAAACTATTCCTGCCAAACAAAGGAAAAAGGAGTTCACACATTCTTCAGCTACTCTGCTGCAGGATGGTGTGGCTGGCACAAGCTGCTCAGTTTTCATGGCGTATCAAGAAGAAAAAGCAGTAGGTCACAGGAAAGTAGACCCTTAGAAACTGCCAGAGAGCTGCCCATTCTCAGAGCTTCTCTGGCTGAAGCTGCTTCAGGCAGTCTGCCCAGAGCACAGCCACAGAGCCCACTTTGAGCATGATTAGGAGTTTAGTCACATGAAATTAAGCAAGGCTGAGACACTCATCTCACCCAAGAGCTGCCTTTAGGAGGGTCTGACTCACTGACCTATATCCATGTATGCCAACTGATAGTAAACTATCCAACAATGACCCTGGGGCTTATGGGCTGAGCCACCTCAGCTGTGGCACTGTGAGCCCAGCTGTTTCAACAGGTTTATACCTTACATAGGCTGTCCAGGCCTATGCTTCCAGTAGCCCTGAAGATTTAAACAGCCTCTTGCTGCTAGTAGGAGGTATAAAATTACTTTACAATGCTGTATGTGCAGCACAGGGGAATTAAAAGTTGCAGCCAGCCACTCAAACAGCAATGTCACTTGAAGTCCACACATTTCATTTCAACACCCATTCCAAGAACAATCCTCTTGAGTCAAATATTTCTCTCTAGTGCTCTGAAGAGCTCCAGGTGATGAGTAATTCATGATAGTTCTGTGTCTGAAGCCTCTTTGTCATTTTACATCCCACAAAAATTCTTGCCATACAACAGCTTGTTGTATCAGACATCTTTATTTGCTGTGTTGCCCAAGTGTACAAATAGTGAATGCAGTTATAGAAATTCAAAATATATTGTAGTAGAAATCTGTCTGGGAAGTGGAATGCTAAGACATTCACTTTATAAAATTATTACCCTTAAGTCACTCTCACTTGGCAAGTTTTAAATACATCGGGGCCATGAAGAGACAGATTCTGATCCTGCAAAAAAGGAGTTCTCAGTAAACTTTCTCTGCTAGATGAAGTCAGTCAACAGCAAATTAATTTCTTACATTTGACTCATTTTGAGTTATCAGCCAACAGGATGTTAGCTACATCCAGACAATTCATACACAATTCAGCTCCCATTTATACCAATAATCACTATCAACATACCTAAGTATTAGTGAAACAATCTCAGTGACATTATTATTTTAAGCTAATGAAGTCAAGCCAATAAGTTGCCCCTGGCTATTGAGTGCAATTGATGCTTTTGTCACATTTTCAGAGTAAGACTCCTCAGTTCTTGAACAAGTCAATACAGCTCTGCAGGAGAGACACATTGTTCTGCAAAGGAAGAGAATTAGTTTCAGATGAGGATGACTGATAATTCCAATCCTGCCTTTCACGATGAAGTAGCTTCCCAAATAGTGGGTCTGTCACAGGATTTTGTAGCCTGTGCCAATGCTAAAGATCTCCTACTGCAAAGACAAGCATTCAAGCAGTAAAGAACCAAAACCAGATCACACATTCTGCAATCTGCCTCTTCCTGCAAGCCTACAACCATTAATCAGTTTGTGCTAAGCAGAGGGACAAGAGTCAACAGGAAGCTTTTAAAGTAGGCCAGACTGAGCAGTGTTGTCAAGGCTTCGTGTCACATTCCAGTTCAGCACTGAAGTAGCTGCCGGTGCTAAAGTCCAGTACTCTCAGGGAGTGGGACATTAGACTTTCCTGCTTTAAAGGAAGCTGAGGAGGCACAGTCACTGCTTTGTTCTCTACACTAAGTTAACAGACCCTTGAAGCCTGCCTAGGAAATCTTGGCAGAGGCTGCTATAAAGCCAACGTGCCCTCCACTGACAAGCCAAGTGACAAGGCTTGACAGCCTGATCACAAGCTGCAGGATGTGCTCCTGTGCCAGCACTCAGGAGCACCTGGAAGCAGCAGCTGCCTCTAGACACAGTAGGGGTCAAACCCCACAGATGAGGCTGCCTGATGGGAAGTCAGATGACCCAGCAAATCCTCCCAGTTACACGCTACTCATATTGCTCTCAACCCATGCCTGTTCAATTCCAAAGAGAACACACCTTTGCATGTTTTATTTCCAGTTCTGCCATTTCAATTAAGTTTTTACGGAATGCTGCTATTCTCTTCTGTTTGAAGCTCATCAGTTCTGTAGAGAAGGAAAAAACAAAGGTAAGAGACAGACAAAGTGTGACAAGCAGTGCCCCTCATGTTTCAGGAGTTCTGTTCTGCAGCCCACATTACAGTATTTGATCAAAAAAAGGTTCAAGAGTTAGTCATGCTGGTTTTAGAGAGAGATGCAGTCATCACATGATACACAGACAGCTTAAGACAGAAAAGCTTTGTAGGAAGACAGCTGGAACAACCCAGAAATAAGCCACACAAGCTCTGTGAGAGCCCGGATCATCTAAAAGCCAGATACACTAAAGGAGCAGCATGTATACCATGAAAGCATATTATAAATATATATATAAATATACACACATCTACTCTTCTACTGAGAACCAGTGTTTGAAACTCTGTATAAGGCACTCAGATGTATTGGGAGGGAGCAAAAGCCTGTTTGCACAGCTTTGACTGAGGTAATTAGTTACCCTCTAGTAGTTACATTCACATGGAGGCTGAGTTCAGTCCAAAAAGCAAATACTAGGGGCTTATAAATAAGATTGGTGTAGTACTGACACTGCTCTGCTAGAGAAAATTGCTTTAAAAAAATGTTTAGCTGCATTAGTTTGACAGCACTTATCTCTACTGTCCTTGGGATGTCCAGACTGTTTGTTCAGGAGCCTTCAGTAGCTGAAGGTCAAATGGAGACCTCGACTGCATTAAACTCTCCTTTAAGCATAAGTACAGCAAAGCCTGTTTTACCTTGTTTAGCAGATTCTGAAATCTTTTCAAACTTCTGACAGCAATCCTGTTGATGTGCCTCAGCCAGTCTGACATCCTTGCTCTTTAGTCTGGCTTTGTCTAGAGCTTTGTTCGAGTTCTCATAGTCAACAAGAGCCCGGGTTCGTCTGTACAGAAGATCCTGAAGAGACAGAAATAGCACACCAGAGCCTTAGCAGGACTACTTCCCAAACTGAGGTTACAACCACCTAAGCAGCAGGAGGTTTCACTTCTTTCAGCACCAGATTCTGCTTTTTCAAACAAGCTATTACAGCCTGCTCTTGGCAGCCTTTCACAGTGCAGCACTACATTTTCAGGACAGCCAGTTATGCCTTCGTGAAGGAAGTCTGAGGGCTACCATAGGCATCATTTCTTCCCTTATAGTAGCTTCTCCTGCTGTAAGGTGGATGTCTCCACTAAGAGCAAAAAGCACTTTCTGAATTCCCTCAGTCTACTTCCAGCAGACATTTAATTTGTTGGAGATCTGACAGCTTGACTGAAGCACTGCACTAACCTAGACAGGAGTAGTAGAGGTCTGTGAGCCAATCCCTTCCTAATGCAGCAGGAGTACAGTTGTGATGTCTAAATAAGAGTACACCCCACTAAGGGAGGCTGTAGTGGGTGTTCTGGAGTACCTGACATTACAGGTAAGACACTAGATGAAGAGGCACTGTAGGTTGTACCTAGATCACTTTTTGCAGCATGGTCATCCCCTGTCAAATCAAGTTTTTATTAGAAAAAGGGTTGCCAGCAAGGCTTTTGCAGTCACATCAATCTACCAAAGCCCTCCTGGAAGTTCAGACTCCAAGAGCCTTCACAAGTTACCATGTATTTGTGCTAGGGTACTCTAAAAATCCTGAAATCAATCCCAACTACTAATTAGTCATCATTGATTTTATTGGCAAGTCCGTGACTACTCAGGCAGGGAACAGGAAAGAAACTGCTGCAGACTTAAATTCAGTTTGCTCTAACTTACAGAAATTTAAAGAGTTCTTCCACTTTACATGCCAAAGAAAAATTGATCCAAGTCTTCTGTAAGTGGCTGGGCTCCAGCTAGCTAATATATAGCTTCTATATTCTGCTGTGGTTTAAGAGTCTTGGGTTTCTTAGGCAAAACAAGGGTCCACTTTCCTGTCTTCTTAAAGCACAAAGAACACCATGAATGAGTCATGTTGCCCATAACAAAAATAAGCTTCAAAAAGAAAACTCTTCTCACCTTAGCAGCTTCTATATTGAGCATGTAGTATCTCAACAGTTCAGAGAGCTTTAAGTCTTCATCAGATGAAACTCTACTCTCTACCTTCTGCAGAAGGGAAAAAAAACCAATCAGTTAGTTGGTGTGTAACAGAACAGCCACATGTAGAGTCAGAGATTCTTCTCCCCCACACCTGCCCTCAGCAAAGCTTCTTACCCTGAGTTTCTCAAAGAGCTCTGCAACTTTCAACAAGTACCTATTGAGGGGGGAAAAAAAAAAAAAAGCATAAATAAGTTTGGGATACTTCTCAGTCTGATAAATGCCAGGATCAATCAGCAGGAAACCAGAAAGCTGAGGGCTGGAGTTTACTCCTGTATACAGATCCAAACAAGGGCTTGAAAAAAAACTCATTTAGGCAAAGACCTGGAGAAAAGGTTCAATGTGCTGGATTCCAGCCTACCAGAATAGTACAGCCAAGCAGCTCAACACCATTTAATGTAACAATGCTGATCTCCAGAGCATAAAGGTCTTGTGGAGAATTTCCTTGCTGCTATCCAAGAGGGATGAGCCGACTTGTTTATTCAGCTATACACTCTGTTTTAACAAGGTCTTGGTAAATTGATAGTAAAGTCAAAAGGTGGAAGAAGTCACCTCAAAAAAGGCAACTGAGTTCCCCCAGCTTAAAAATCCCCTACTATTCTGGAAGTGCAAAGGTCCAGAAGATAGTACAGACCTAGTGTAAACTGACCTAGTGCAGTTATATTTAACAGCACATTAGAAAACACACATAAATCCTTTCTTCAGGGGTCTCCAGCAGTTTGTGACCTAAAGAGAATCCAGGAGCTTTTTGTTTAGAAGGATTTTGATGACCAGCACAAGTAACCTCTAGGCCACAACTGGCAAGTGATCAACTAGTTCTGAGTTAGGTGCAATTGATGACATTAGGTCTGCCAGAGCAGGGGTGCCAGAAGAAGGAAAGTTGCATGCAATTCAAGAACCTCAAACCACCTATGACTCAATCCTCTGGATTTAACAGAAGAAATTTGTCATTCCCAGACTCAGGATATGTTTATGAACAGTTGGAATTGCTTACTTTTTGATAACTGTAGGCTCTTCTAATGCCAGGCTGTTCAAACAAGCTGAAGTATAAATATAGTCATCTGCAACATCTGCAAGAACAAGACAAGGTTTTCAGGCTGAAATCATCAAAACTGCATCATCTCTCGAAAGGGCTTTGAAAAGATTCACTTTTATGAGATCTTGTCATCTTATCTGCTTTTGCACATGCATCCTTGATTCTGTTGTAGTAGTTCACAAGAAAAGTCTTCTCTTGCTCAAAAAAATCTTCTACTTCCTGAAAAAGAATACGACCTGTTAAGTCAGGGAAAGCTTGTATTCTGCAATTACTATTTTAGGAAGGGCCAAAGAAACAACCATAGTCTGGGCCTGAGCTGGAGGCCCATCAATCCCTATGGAGAAACTGTTCAAGACAAGATGTGAGCCAAGGGTTTGACATCCCAAACCACATGGGAAACTTCTTCCTCACTACGCAGTGAAGATGAAGTTGGCACTCAAATACTGATGCAGGTTGTCTGAAGCAGCAGTAAGTTATGAGACAGCCCTCAGGACTTCCAACTGCTGGAATTTTATTTCCTAGGCCTTCTGTAACACTGTAGCTAAGGACTAAGCAGTTTACAAGCTTGTTTCTCATCCACACCAAACATGATACATATTGTAATGTTTCATGACACTGCACATAGGACGAGAACCTTATTGGGAAGTGCTGCCATGGCAACACAACACAAAAGCTGGAGCAAGACCAGTTACAGGAGTCTTTGATATTTGATCTTGTCTAGTATAAGCAGAAACCCATAAATCATGTCTGCTCAGAGCTCCAAAGTAGACAAAAGCCACAAGGATATTTCCTGAAGGTACAATTCCTTCCTCTCCAGTATCAGGTACTAAGGCAGGTCTTCTGCATTCAGAAACTTGAATTATACACTGAAATTGAACAGCCTAAAGCCACAATGTCTTATTTCTATAGAAATCAGAATTAATACAGGCTACTCCCCTCAACTGGGAGAGCAGTAATGAGGCAGGTATGTCAGTAGCTGAGCCTCATGCACAGCAAGCCTGAAGCAGACAGGAGTAAGTTGCCTGGAGCAGGAAGCAAGAAACACTCGAGATTAGGGTAAGAGACAAAGCAACAACCTTACCTTGACTCCAGAGAAGAGGACCTCATCAGCACTCTTTACTACACTTTTTAAAAAGCCACCAAACATCTCTTTAGTGTTTTTCCTCCGCACACTCAGCTGTAATAGAGAGGCCAAAGCAGGTTTAAAGCTATACCCAGGGAGGGAAAAAAAGTGACTGTTTTGACACTTGCAGTGTTAGTAACATCCTTTACACTTAGCATATGTCAGAGGAGGTTGATTTCCAAGCCCTCAATAATACCCATATAAAAATGTAACACAACACGTGGCTTGGCTACAAGTAGTTCAACTGTTCGGTGCCTCGGATTTTTCTAATTCCCATAAACAGCTCTGTTTCTCCTTGCATATCTTGGCTCAGCATCTATCACTCATAATTAGGTGTGATGAAATATATGCAGGAGTGACTTTAATACACCTCCACTCCTCCACTTAAGGACCATGCAACACAGCACAGGTACCCCAGAGCCATGCACGTTCCCAAGGTAAAGACATGCAAAGGTGGCTTCCTAACCAACTTGACAAGGATTTAGAAACACGGTGAGATTTATAACAGAGAAAGGTGTAAAGGTCAGGCTTTCGCCCTTCAGTCATCTCACAGAAATACTTGCAATATCTACTTGCTGATGTTGCACATAGATCCACAGAACTTTCTGACTGTGCCCAGCAAAAACAACAGCAGTCCTAACAGTTTGCCTCGCTTGGAAAGAGAAACAAGGAAAAAAGTCTCACGTCCTGGTCATACTCCAGGAAAACATGGAAATTGCGATCTTTGCTGAGCACAGGATGAGAAGCAATCCGCTGCAGGAAGATCTCATGTGATGAGACAGTCTTCTTGAAGACAGCGAGGTATTCACTGCAAGGAAACAACAGACTGAGATCCTCTTTGTACTACCCTCTTCAGTATACAAAGAATTGCTTTAATTTAGCCCATGAAAATATTCAACTGCAGACTTCTGAAATAGCCAGCTTGTGACAATGAAGCTACTTTCAGTCTCTTTACCTAGGAAGTTTTCCAGCTTGAAAGCTGGAAAAGCTGGGCCACTCCCCAGCTCCAGGATTTTTAAGACACCCTTCAAAACAGAGATACTCAAGATCAGTTATCACCAAATAAGTTGCTTTCCCAGGAGGCTTCCCTAAATGCAGCTTTTGGCAGTAGACTCATTTTACTTACGCTTCCAGCTCTTGCTTCATTTTGGCAAACTCTTCTTTTGTCATGGACACTTCTCCTTCCCCTAGCTTCTGCATCTTCTCTCTGGGACCATCAAAGTCAGGCTTTGAAGGTGCTGGAGGTATCTAGGCAGGGAATTGGTTAGTCATGGATATTAGCAAATAAAGTTGTCCAAGATTACTTCTAGCCTTCTCTAGAAGGAGACTCTTGCCTGGTCATAGGAAAGTGTGGTAAAGAGTGCATGATCCAGGAATTCTAGGTTCCTGGTTTGTGTTATCCCTCCCCAAGAGGGAAACCAAGCCAGAGAAACAGCTTCTGTAATCCACCCCATTGCCAGCCATCTCTTAAAGAATCATGATAGGAAGGAAAGCCCACATTTATTAGATTATTTCAGTGTGCCACCTTCAGGCAGATATTAATACCACCACAGAGCCAAGGACTCTCACAGCACCTTTTGCTGCTCCAAGCTATATGCAAAGTTAACACAAATGCCATACCACTCAAGCTGTTCAGGAATTAAGGCAACAGGAAGCATAGGGAACACCCAAGTCACAGAACACCAGTAACACTGGTAAAACATACTTCATGCCCTTATTAGTCGGCAGGTTAGATTGCTACAGTTTTTCACTTAGAATCACATTCTTTAGGAAGAACTTACAATGAGTCCTGCATACTCTTCAGTTTCAGTGAGTGTATCATGTAACCACACAAAGTCTTCGTGCTGCCTTGTAACTGAAAACTCAGGGCTTTGAAAAGCTGGCAGTGTAGTCTGGAAGAGAATATATAGAAGCCCTACTGTTTTGTAAATCAGTGCTTTTAGAAACAGTTCTATTTCCAAAGGAAGCTATTCTGCTTACTAAGAGCCTTGCCCACTCCCTTTTAGCTGAGCTGGCACTTATTCAACTGCACCACTAAGGAGACTGTTAAGGAAAAAAAAGTACTGTTGTAGAACAGCATTAATGCAGTTTGTTTCGTGGCATTTCACAGTAGCTCCCTTCCAGCCCCCCAGCCTTCTGGTGTCTAGCTAGGATTCCTTAGCAAAGCCATCAGCTACTTGCCTCTGTTTAGAGAGTTCAGATCCTAGGAAATCTGAAGTTTCTGCCTATACACATCCTCAGGCCACCTTTAAGTGGAAAATCTCCATCTACTTAGATTTTTTTCATTGCCAAGCCCATCTTTGCAAGTATGTGTACTGCAAATACAACTGTTAACTTGCACAACCTTTTTGTCCATGACCTTACCTTAGTGTGCACAGTGAACTTCACTCTGTCCTTTTCACTTAGGGCATCAGGGATGTCAATTTGGAGAGAAGGATCAACATTCAGGTCTACAGATACAGACCTTAGCTGCAAGAGAATCCACAGAATAATCCTTGATCAAGCATCAAGTAGGTTTAGTGAAGCTGACTGATCATCAGCCATGAACAAGAACCACACTGCACTACACATCTGCCTTCAGGTAAACACTTATGACCAGAATTCCTTTCCCAGTGCTTCCAATAGCCATAAACTGAACCAGCATTCCTTTGGGGGCTTATTTCTTCATTCATTCCAACAGCCTAGGCCCAGAACATCATTTCAAGCCTACTCAAACTTTTCAAGAGCAGTGGAATAGCTTTCTCTGTAGAAGATCCTCCAGCTTACACATGAAGACTGTCTTCTAAGAGGCCTTCCCTTGCTGCAGCCTGATAAATCATTGCTGTTTTCTGCATAAGGGAGAAGCCACCAGAGATCAAGGTCACAACACAGGAAGTTTGCTGAAGAGTGACCACCAGAGCCAGGAGGAATGCTGAAGTTACCCTCTGGAGATAATTCTGAAGGCCTTCTCAGAAAAGCAGGCTAGAGAACTGTACCGGGACTGCTATCTCAGCACCCTGCAGCACAGACCACACCAGCCAGGAGCCTGCTCCTACCTTTGCAGTGTACACTAAGCTTCAGCACCCAAGCCCACAGGCAAATGCTGCCAGGATCTGAGCAATCCTATCATATCACAGGTGGCTAAATACTGCCTCAAGCCACTGCAAAGCTGCCTAAGAACCATTGATAGGCTGCCTGTTATAAGGTGAAGTTTGCTTCCAAAAGGCTCTGGAAGATGCCTCCCCCTAGGTTGGCCATCTGCAGCCCAGATCTGGTATGTGACAAGTGTCTCTGGCTGCCTGCAAAGGACACAGCTGCCAGGACAGGGAGCATCTGCCCTGCCACTGCTCTCCCCTATATCAGACTGCCATGCATAAGTGAGGGGTAGCCCAGCCACTGCACCCTCCAGCCATGCTAAAAACACTTCTGTCTGCTGCAACCTCACTGTTAGCTAGAATTAAAAGGAGATAAGTAATAGATAAAACTTTCTAAGCCTTACAACTATGGAATGGCCTTGCATGTAGCACATGAAGATGGGAAGGAAGAAGACTTTTAGCCCATTGTGAGCATTGCCTTGGCAGTGAGCACACTTACAGAACATGCCCTGGAGCACAGTTCCTTCCAGTCCAGGCCCTGTTCACATCCCACAGGACATGGTGGGACCCCAAACTCTACAGGGACTCCAACAGTAATCACTTCCCTGCAGTCACCACTTAGGACAGACTATTATGTTCCCATACAGGCAGGCAGGCAATTCTGGTCCTTGCTAGGAAGACACAGGCCAAACAGAGGTGCATGGTTCAGAGGTCACTGACACAGGCTTGGGCAGAAGCTGCTCCCCCCAGGCACTGCAGGAAGGACAGGTAGAAGGCCACCAGTGAGGCACCAGTTTCACTGGGAGCACAACTCACTATCTGTTGCCAAATGAAAGGCAAGTTGGTTGGTGTTTTCCATTTCCCAGCCCGGTAACACCACCAGCCAAAGCAGCAAGATGCAGACCCCAGTGTTTTACATCCTGCTTACTTCTATTTGCTGTCCAAACAGGATCAGCAGTGCTAACAATATGAACTGCTGAGTCTGGAAAGTATGATAAGCCAAAGGAAACCATTTCCTCTCAGCTAAACTAAGGAAAGGATTACACAAATCAGACAGTCCTGAATTTGTGAGCTTTCTTTCTTTCTTGTGGAGAAAGTAACCCGTGATTAGATGCTGTCTAGGCCCCTCCATGCCTAGTAGTTGCCTACACAGGAGACAGACAAGCACAAATATTAGGTGGTCCTGCTTGGTTGGATTAAAGCAGTTAACATGTCACAAGCATGTGTCTCCTGGCACCCTGCACAAACTGCAAATACGATCTGGAGCTATACGAAATCAAGGCTTGTATGACCCCAGTCTGCTCTAGTCCTGTGAAGGTCACTGTGGGCTCCTAACTCCAGGCCAGAGACCTTTAGGATTACAGAATCATGGCTCAGACTACAAAGGGGACATTTACACTGTTTGACTTCAGGAGGAGAGAGTGCTTTGTTTCCTGACAAAAAGTGCTGGAGTAGCATTTGTCCCCTGAATGGGGGAAGCAGGAAGCCCCACTCCTGTCAGCACAGCTCTGTAAAGCACTCACTCAGGGAGCACCCATGGCAGATGTCTCACACCAACCCCTGACCCACACAAGCACCTCTGCAAGCAGGACCTTTCATGCCACCATCTCTCCTGCACCCATCCTACAAGCAGGAATGGGGACCAACCTCCTCATGGGCACATGAAGGCTGTGTAGAGCAAAGGAATTAAACATCCATCTCCAGGCCCCAGGCTTGTCCTTTTACCACAGCAGGCATCCAGCCCAAGGCTTTCCCAGGTCACCCTGCTATCTTCACTCTCTGGCAGCTCCTTCATATCCAGAGGCATTTCTCTGATAGGACATCACTGCTTCCTCCCTGAACTCCAAGCAGTGGGGCAAGAGAACTGAAGGTTCTGCATCCAGTTACCAGAAACCAGTCTGTCACTCCATACCCTCAAGGGATATAATCCAAGCTCAGCAGCTGGGAAGGGATTATTCCTCACTGGTAGCAGATGCCCAAATAGGTACGGAGGACACACAGAATGGAAACAGCTAGGTTGGGCTGCAAACTGAAACACCCACCCAGAGCCAGCACAGTACTCTTGCTTTCAACTCTCATTTCTCTTCCCCAGAAGCAGCTTCTGGTTTGCAGTGACTCCAGAAGCTGTTACAGCTTCTCTGACACCTCCCACTTCCAAACTCAGGACTCGTCAGAGACTTTTTTTCAGGATTCCTAGGGTTTCTTGAGGATTCAAGCAAAACTACTCCCTGTTCAATACAGTTTACCTGTCCAATTGGTAAATCAGAACAAAGCAGAGTCCTTCACAATAACATAGACATCATACTGGTTAACATATCTAGGTTTCAGGACTAAAAGACTATAAATAGATATTATGGTACTAATTAGGACACCATGATAAACACCTGATCTAGAAGCCCAGGAAACAGCAGAGATCATTACTGTGCCAAATCCAGGTAGAATTTTAGAAAATTTGCTTTTTTTTCTATTTGTTAGAGATGCTAGGGGGAAAAAAAAAAGATCACTTAAATACAAGGCAGTGATGACCATCAGCTAACCAGACTTCTGCCTGACAGACATTACATTTCTGATGTGCAAACAGATCTTGATGCTTGCAGACACCCAGAGGGAGGAAATGCCCTCAGCCACCGAAGTCTCTTAGTTCTGGTGAGAGGCCTGAGCTGCTGCTTTTACAGTTCCACCCTTTGCAGTTTTAGCATCAGCTCCTGATGACTCGGTGTCACTTCTGCATTCTAACAAAAGAATCTGCCAGTGCAAGCAACTGCATACAACTTCTGACTGCTAGTGAAATATTTATTTGTTATCAAAGACAGATTAATCCGGGTGTTTTCCACATAGCCACACTCTTGGAAGGAGCAAGGAGCACTTCCACAAGGGCTCACATGTCAGAGTTTTCTGCTTATTGTCAGCTACCTTTTAAAAACCTTCTTGCCTTACTGATCACCTCCCTGCTGTCATTCAAGCAACAACCCACAAACAAGACTTCAGAAGTAATTACATCTGCCACTACCTAAAACCCATTACTTTTTACAGAGCAGGCTTTCTAATTAAAGCTGTTTAGGTGCTCTCCAGAGAGCACTAAAGGATCATGGTGTTTTCTGGCAGTTTATACAGAGCCCTCTGTTCCAGAGGGCCTTGTTTTGACACCCAGGAATTAGCCACCAGAGGATCTGGCCAGCAGATATCAGCAGCATTAGCTGCTGGAATGACTTTTTAGTCATATTCAGCACAAGCAGCTTAAGTTTCCTTTTAATCAGGATACTAAAAGGACATCTGAAAGTGCACTGCAAGCATGCAGCACTACAGAGCACGCATGAAGCTTGCATTTTGCAGCCTTTATGGCAGTTTGCTGTCACCACTCTGACACTGAGCTTAACAGTCCTGAAGTGGTCTGGTTACACACAACCACGAAAATTGAAGCATTGCTTACTTAGTCTATGGAAAATGCTTCCCCAAATTTGAGACTTCAAACTGAAGAATTCCAGTGATGCAAAGGTTTCATTATTTTGCTTAAAACGCCGATAAAGAGGGAACAACAGCTCAGTGTAGTCACACTGAAATGGCATTCCTCAGCAAGTGCAGTGCCTGCCAAGGAAGCAGAAGGCCCAGAGCACCTGTTGCCTGGGCTGTGCAATAAAGTGGCTCTCTCCTGCCAGAGGGATCTCTGCATCACTCTCTGCAGGAACTTGCAGGTCACATGCCTCCTGACAGAGGGAAGGACTCTATAAACATTCAAGGATGCCACATTCCAAGCAAAAGCCTTGCTGGCTCACCCTGTTCCACCAGCAGCACACAGGACACCTCCACCCAAGCCATGGATTCCTCAGCTGAAGGGGTCAAGCACAGCTTTGGCCGTGCAGGGCAAGCCCCCCGTGTGCCTCCAGAGCACAGCCTGGGGCTGAGCACTCCTGGCCCAGCTCAAATGGGAACTGTGCAACAGCAGCAAACCCCAAGCCACAGTCAGCATTCCCCAAGAATGCTTTGCTGACCTCCTCCAGCGAGGCCAGAGCTGGTGGCAGGGATGTCAGGAGCAGGGCAGCCTCGGCGTGCTGGCTTCATCTTCCACTAGCCCAAACTGCTGGGCCAGCTTCGTGGAGGCTGCGTGTCCTTGAGAGGGAATCATCCCTGTCCAGGGGCTGGCACCTTGTAGCAGCTCACCTCCCTGCTTGATTTCAGGCTCAGCAGCATGCAGAAGCAGGTTTTTTGCTAAGCACAAGATCCAGTATGGTCTCATTCCTTCCAGAATGTGCAGCAGAATTTGTCCAGCAGAGTCACCATTTGTGAGAGATAACAGCAAGTCCCAGGCCATGACACAACATTTTGTCTTCCACTGATTGCTTTGTGAAAGGGGTGCTACAATACATGCTCTTAGCATTTTGATCTAGCATCTCAGCTGCAGACTGAAGCCTTCAAATACCATGAAGCCAATGACATTAGGAAATACCAAGGTATTTACTCAAGCTTAGCTTGGAAGGCCCACCACTGACTTCGAACTCTGAAGTGCCTTTTCCTCCCCCATGACAGATTATACCTTATTTTCCACTGCACTTTCAATCACCTTTATCCTACCCTCCCTTCCTCTTCCTACATATCCTGATCCTCTCCTGCTTTGCCACCTCAGGGTCAGTTTTTAGTTTATACTTAACAGTGGCTCCTATTTAGGTTAATTCCTACTGAAGTTTCCTTTACAGGCATGAGTTTTATCTACTGGTCACACACCAGTTCCATGTTGCTGTTTCTTTGCCTAAACAGGAGCAGACAAGATAGAAGCATTTCTATCCTCCCCTGTGCTGCTAGAATCCCGTGGCAGCCCCACAACCTAAAACAAGCTAATCTTTGTCCACTGAGCATCAGAGTTTAAAGCTACTCCAGCCCCCACCACGAGAACATTTTCCCGTCCCCCGAGTATTCCTCTCTGAGTTAGAAAGGCACATAAACACTCAAAAGTTACCAAATGTTGCAAGAGAGCTGATATTTGACCTTCCCCTCCAGTATTCTCCAAGGGCAGACACTTTAATACAAAGAGTTTTACATGCAGCAGAAAAGAAAGCACTGGCCAGCTCGCAGCAAACTACTAGAAAATGCTTCTTCTACAAACTCTTGCCTGTCTTATTGACTCAGGATTATTTCAAAATTAGATTCATATGGAAAAGAAGCAGAGAAAAGGAAATTATCCAGAAGTCAATAAAGGCTGGTGTATTTCTAGCCCCCAAGTTAGTTAATATATATGCTCCAAAAAGCTGGAGAAAACACAGACTGGAGAGACTTTCAGCACACCTAACAGCTTAAAGCAAAGTCATCTTCCTGCCAGTGAAGCTTAGTCACAATGCAAAACCACATGCAGATGTGACAATATGAAAGGCAAATAGGCAACTTGCTGACTCTTACAGGGCTGCCTTGCCTTCTTCTCAAAGTGTGTTGAAGGTAGTTATTAAACCAAGGAGTTTAGGTAGGTTAACCCAAGGAGCTCATCCCGTAGAAGAGAGAAGTCTAATCACTGTCTACACTACATAAACATTAATTCACAAAGTTCCTGCTTCAGCATTTCACTTGCGTTTCCTCTGAGAAGCTGAGAGTCTTAACATTAGGAAATCCCCTGTGCTGCTTTAAAGAGGAGACGCGAAGCTCCTTGGCGCTTACAGCTTCAACACTTCTCGGGAGAAAGGAAAACCAAGCGAGCTGCTGATGTGACAACCAAGGCAAAGGGGCACCGCAGGTGAGGTGACAGCTGACAGCCCAATTATCGCTGAGCACACCCAGGAAGGCCGGTCACAGACCCAGCAGGGCAGCTGGCCCACCGGGGAAGAGCAAGTTTAACCCCCTGCAGCACTTTGCCCGCAGTGCCCGGGGCCAGGTCCCGCTCCTGCATCCATCACCTGCCAGGCCCGGCTCCCGCAGCTCCAGGGCCGCGGTTATCACCTGCTCCCGCCTCGGCACAGAGCGCAGCCCGCACCGCCTCTCGGCAGCTGCACAGCCCTGCCCTTCCCTCCTCTTCCTCCTTCCCACCCCGGCTTTAATCCTCCCACCCGCTCACCTTTCCCCGGGCACCTCTCCCCTCCGGGGCGGCTCCCCACGCTCACCCCGGCCCCTCTGACCCCCTGCCCTCGGGGGACCTCGGCGCGACAAAGGCACGAGGGCTAAGGCGATTTATCTTCTTTAAAAAAAGTCCTAAACGGAGCAAAAGCCAAACCCTGTCACTGTCCCAGCGCTGCCGGGGGCAGAAGGAGCAGGGAGCTCCCTCTCACGCCGCGGGGCCAGCTCGGCTGCGCCCTCACAGCCCGCCCCAGCCGGACTGGGGCCGCCACCCTCACCTTGTCCTGCGAGTCCCCACAGAGCAGAGCCATATCTCCAGGCGCAGACAACCACCCTGCACCTTTCTCTTTCTGCTCCTCCCCGCCACCTCCTCCTCATATAACCCGGGAGGAGCCGCCGCCGCCACACCCCCTGAGGGGCACTCGCCATCTTTGGTGAGGGCAGGGCGCCGGTTGCCTTCCTCCAAGACGGCACCGCAACGCTTTATTTTTCGACTTGCATTTAAAGATTGGGGTTGTTTTCCCTTACAGCCTTTCAAAAAACACCAGGAGAGCGCGAAATGGAGCAGGCACGCCCCTCTCGCCACCTTTCGGGTCGCTCCAGCGAAGCAGAAAGGGCCGGGGGCTTGTAGTGCAGGAAAACTACAAGTCCCATGAGGCAGCGGGCGGCGCATGCGTGTGGGCGCGGCAGAGGCGGCGGGCGGGGCGCGCCTGCGCGGTGGCGCCCGCGGCGGTGGCGGGAAGCGCGGCCGAGGTAACGCGGGGCCGCGGATCGTGAGGGCCGGGCGTGCCTGAGGGTGAGGGGCGGACAAGGGAGGGGAAGGAGGGCAGAGGAAAGGTGCTGGTGTTCCTCTAGCCCACACTGCCCTCGGGCCCGTCAGCGAGCGGGCCGCATGGCCGGGCTGCCGTGGTTGGGGATGCCCGCGTCCGGCGGGGCTCCTTGTCCGGAGTGGGTTTTCCCGCTGTGCAAAAGGGCGGGCTGTCCGGCACTGGGATTTTCAGGCATGCAGAAAGTTTATTTGCCCGAGGGCACTTTGTGGTCACTGGTGTTGGCCCAGCTCTTTCACAGATCGCAAAAACCGCTGAGTTCTTGTTACAGCCCTATTCCCCACTAATTCCCAGTGCTGATCTGGGAATGGAGCTTGAACTGGGAACTGATGCCTGTTGAAGCTACCCTGAAGTAAAGCTCACAACTGTGGCCTTGTGCTTTAAACGGAGTTGCTGAGTTGTCTCACTTTGTGCTCTAAACATCCCAAAAGAGGGAGGCGTGTTTTTAACCTGGATAGGTTCAATAATGTATTTTGAAAACTGCGGGGAACTCACAGTTATACCTTCCCCAGTGGATTTCTTCTGCTTGAATTAGGGACAAGGGGCAACAGGTCTGTAGGTGTGTTTAGGAGTGCTCTTTTTTGTTATATCTGAAATAAACCAGTGCTTTTTTTTTTTTTTTTTAGCTGGTTTCTGTGGAGAAAGAGCCATACTGGTTATTATGAAAAAACACAGCTGGAGGTAGGTTTTTATAGATGTGAACTTTTCCCTAAGTAATCCTTTCTAATTTCTTCAGTGAAGCCACTCATTCCTATACTGGAAAAAAAATTCCTCACTTGTGTTAGCTCAGTTATTGTTGGAGCTGCAAAGTCAACTTGCTTGGGACAGTAAAGTCCTCTTGGGGTTTTTTTTTAGCTCCAGGTTATTTTAATTTTTTTCAGTTTTCCATTGTGGCTCATCATGCAACACTTGGAGCATTTCTGCCAGTCTTCAACCACAAATGCTTTCAGAGAGAAGGGAGACACTTGCCCAGAGAAAAATCTCAATTAAATTCTGTTCTTTGTGTACAAGAGTAGATCCTGACCACTCCATTTCCTTCTTGTAAGTTATCTGCACAGAAATGCCACTTTAGTGATTTATTGAAAAACAGGGGAATTTATTTATTCAGCAGGGCACAAGGGTTCCTTATTTCTTAGCAATCCTAGAACCTCTTTCCTTTTGTAGAACAGGACAGCAACTGGCAAACTCTTCCTTTCCTGGTGGTTGTGTTCATACACTGCACAAACATTTCCACAAGTACTGGAAATTCCACAGGTGTATTCCCCAGCACAACAAAGGCTGTCAAATCAAAATTCCTGCTAGTCACTGAAGCACTGTGTTGCACTAAATTTAGCTCTGGAGCTTGTAATATTCCATATCTCAATAGCTCCATGGTTCAAAGCACGGATCTGGTATAAATTTATTCCTTGGGAAGTGTTGAGGGAGCAGCTTGCTACAAGTGAATTTGTGCTGAATCAGGCATCCTCTTCTCTTGCTTCCTCCAGTGGCTCAAAGCCCGAATAAACTTTTTCTTTTGTGCTGTAGCTTTATGTAACAAAGCCACAGCCACTGGCCCAGCATTTGCTCTGTTCTGATTAGTGCATGTCCACAGTGACCATTAATGAGCCTGTTAATAATCATCAAACAGCAGCCTGGGAATCCACAAGCTTGGGTACTGTCACACAGGAATAAGAATAAAATTTTCCTCTTTTATTTTAAATCCCAGCTCTGGCACCTCTAGTAAGAGGTAAGCCCCAAGAGGGAAGGGATCCATATTTCTGCACTGATGAAGGACAGCACTTATGGATCCCAAGTCCAAAGTCTCAGCCTGCTGCTCAAGGTGCCTTGTTCTAATCAGCTGCCCCATTTTTGGCAACTTGTGCGTGACAGATGCTCACCCACCCCCACACTGGGGCCACTGCAGCTGTGGGATCTGTGCACACAAAGGAACTCCCAGGGTTTTGTTTCCCGTGGAGCCCAGGGCTCAGGCAGTGTGGGAAGAGCTGTGTGAGGAGCCTGGGGAAGGAGGAGAGCAGCGTGGAAGGGCTTGTCAGGAACAGGATGCTGCTGTTGGCTGGCAGTGAGCAGGGGTTCTGTCTTGCAGTGGTTGGAGGGAGCTTTGGAATGGTAAACTCCAGTAGGAGACTAGGGCCTCAACTCTTCATGGGAAGTGCCGCTGTGGAAGTGTTACATTTTATCCATGTGCAAGAAACTTCCTAGGGCTTCCAATGCAGCTCTGGAAGGTGTGCTGAGCCTGGTATTGCTTGTCTGCTGTTCTTGCTTTTAAATTTCCTAAGTGGCTTTGAGCACAACTGTGTTTGAAACTTGGTTTGGAAAAATGTGTTTATATTTTATCCTGAACTTTAAAAAAATTTCTTTGAATCTGAAAATATCTGCAGTGCATCTGGTTCCTCTTTGCCTTTTCTAGCTTCAAGTCTCACAGTTGTATATACTACTGCTGTCTGTTTTCTCCTAGAAAACAGAAAATGGTGGGTTTATACCCTCTAAGGTACCCCACAATCCCCTTAAGTTGGTCATTCTCTATAAACTTTAGAGTTTTAATACCTCACAGCAGTGGATTGGCTTCAATGTCCTCTGTGTAGCTTTAATTTCCCCCTCCCCCTGTTGGGGGTTTTTCATGGCAGGTCTGGTTTTTGTCCCTACCTCCATGGCAGTTCTGATACTGTTGCTGTAGGAATGTCCTGTGATGCAGCTTTAGCTACTTGCAACAAATCTTCAAGTGTTGTTCAGAGTTCAGATTTGGCAGGCCAGCAGCTGTTCTTTTCAGGACCTTTTCCTCTTTTCCTTGGTCATTGTTTTTTATCTTTTTGATCTGAAGAATAAAGGTGGTACAAGGTAAATGAAGACACTTTGGTCATAACAATTCTTTGTTTGGCAAAGGGCAAGAATAGGATAGTTGGCAGAGTTTTATGACTCTGTAAATCACAATTTTTTTTTCCACAGGAGGAAAAAAATATGGTAACCACAGGCTGTTGCTGACAGAAGGAAGAAAACTCTTAAGTGCTCACAAACACTTCTTGTCAGGATGCAATTCCTACAGATCCTGTCCAGGAAACCAGGGAGTCTGGAAGTGCTTTTTCAAATACCATTTTGCCAAAAGCAATTCCCATACACGTGTCTGTCTACCTCTGCATGTGTTTATAGCAAAAAGAAAAAAGGAAACAGTTATGACCAAGTTGACCAAGAAAAATACAAGAACTTGGTCCACTCTGTTATATCTTACAAAACCAGCGCCCAAACACCAGAGTCAATACTTGAGGAAGACAAATTGTTATATGGGCCACCAGCTAAACACACACCTCCAATTAAAGCTGGGACAAGAACTCCCAAGAATTGGGTTCCTTTAATAAACCCCAGCAAGAGAATTCTTCCTGTCAGCAGTGACTCAAACATGCCCATGAAGATCGGGTTGCAAAGAACGAAGATGCCCAGCGTTACCCGCATCCTTCAACAAACTCTCTCTCCTCAGCAAGTCTTCTATCTGGAAAGATGGAAGGAGAAAATGATAGAGGAGCTTGGAAAAGAGGGATTTGAAGAGTATACCAAAAGTAAGTCTAGCCACAGTGGGATTGCAGAGTAGAAGCAGTAGTTTGGATTGCTGGCAGGTACAATGGGCCAAGTGGTATGGAAATCCATGAAGTTGTTTCTATTTCATGAGGGCATGTTGTGAGTGTACCTGTTACCAATGAGCCTAAGCTCTGGTCTTTGTTCTGGCACCACTAAAATGGATTTAGAAAATTGTGGAAAAGGGGAGTCAGACTGTAGGAATACTTTGCTCAATCCCGTCTGACTTTCCTTTAGTTCTCGATTTGCCAGTATCTAATTAGAAATATGTATTTGACAGATGATGTTACTGAGCCTCTTTGCAGTTACAAAGCTACTTTGTAACAAGATGGACATAGGCATTTTGAACTCATATAGTCCCTGAGCCTTTAAAAACCAATGTGTCCTGCTGTTTATGGTGAGGTTTTTCAGTAACTGTTTGGTTTATCCAGTGTATGTATGAGTAATCAATGAGACTAAAAAAGTGAAGGAAGCATTAATATAAGGGATACCAATTTCACTAGTGACAATTTATTTCTGTTTCTTTCCCTTCTCCCCACACCCTCAGACTTTCAGTACAAAAATTGGGACTGGTTTAAGAGCTACATTGTGGAATATATAGGGCACTACTCCAAAGTAGTGTCTAAAATGTGAGGGGGTGTGGCATTCACGTTCTCTGAAAAAACCCCTTCGCTCAGGATTTTTCTCCTGGGAAGCCAAGAAGCCTCAGAGAAAAGGAAAACAATTCTTATCTCATTTGCTTCTCCTCTGTTTTGCTTATGTGGGATGTGTTTGGAGATTGTTTACCCACAGGTGATTGCTTGATTGGATTCTGCTGTGGGTTGTTTTGACTCTTTGGCCAATTGGGGCCAAGCTGTGTCCAGACTCTGGAGAGAGTCACAAGTTTTTATTATTATCTTTTTAGCATTGAGTATCTTTTCTGTATTCTTTAGTATAGTTTAGTATTCTTTAATATAGTATCATAAAGTAATAAATTAGCCTTCTCAGAACATGGAGTCAGGTGCATCATTCCTGCCTTTGTCGGGTCATTCCCTGCAAATACAATAAGGAGTTTTTCCCATTTTTCTTAGATCTTTTTCTCCAAGGAGAGCTCTTCCATTCAGCTTTGGAATCAATATTCCTGTCTGAAGAGACAGCAGCTAGGGACCACGGTGAAGATGATGTCGTGGCTGGCTACTTATCCAGTGTGGAACGTGTCTTGGAAGACATCAGCGAGGTGAAGGCTCTGGAGAGTGGAGTTCACCACGAGACCCTGCAGTACCTGGGCCTGGTCGACTGCGTGGCCAAGTATCGGTGAGTGCCCTTCCCTAAAACCCCTGTCATGTGATGCTCTGGGGGCCAGGGTGTGATTGAGTGGTTGGGGGAAGCTGGACAGGTCTCTGGGACTGGCAGGCTCAAGGAGCTCCCTTGGATGATCCTCAGGGCAGAAGTGCTGGTTTTCCTGGTGGGGAGCTCCCTACTGGAGAAGGGACAGGTTTAAGCAATTGTCATCATTTTCCAGGAACTGCAGCAGGTT
Source organism: Euphonia xanthogaster (assembly GCA_034509185.1). NCBI lineage: Eukaryota > Metazoa > Chordata > Aves > Passeriformes > Fringillidae > Euphonia > Euphonia xanthogaster. The sequence goes on from JAYDZK010000169.1 coordinate 10,019,918, forward strand.
TTAGTAAGTTAGTTTTAGTTTGGTTGGTTTTTAGGATCTAAACTGCCAGTGTGAAAGAGACTTGTTTAGTCATAATAATGAGCAACGTGACACCAGAGAGAAACAGGCTGAGAGTGAAATTCTTTATGTGCTGTCTCCCTTATTTCTTACTTAAGACTAAACTTAAGTTTAAACCATTGTTCTGTCTCCTTCTCCTGTGCAGGGGCCAACTGTGTGTGATCGACTGGAAAACTTCAGAGAAGCCTAAGCCATTTCTGCAGAATACTTATGACAACCCATTACAGGTTGCAGCATATATTGGAGCCATAAATCATGATGCCAATTATGACTTCCAGGTCAGTAGGCCTGCTGCATGCCAAGACAAGTAGCAATGCCTGTGTGATCTTCATTTCTTCCTGCCTTTAGAACCTGCTGCCGACCGTGGAAGTGTTGGTAGGATTTGTAACAAAGGAGCCCAGTCTGAGATCAGGTTAAGATGTCATACTGTGAAATAATTCCATTGCTCCTGCTAATCCTGCTGCCCTTGGCTGCCAGTAGTGAGTTTTCAGTGGTTCTGAGGAAGTGCTCAGTGGGACCGAGGGATGCTCAGATGAACTCCCAGGTACTTGCCATGTGGGCAATCCCCTGTGCTCTGTCCTGTGTGGGTTTTGCTTGTGTCAAGAGTAGGAAGAGGCAGGAGAGGAAATAAAGCAAAATAACCTGCAAACAAGAAAATGGTGTGGGAGGGTCTTGCCTGCATCCTGTCTTGCTGTGTCCCACTAGCAAATGAGGGACTAGTGATGCACTTGGTGTCTGGGAGCTGTACTGTATTTCCTCAGGGAAAAGCAGTGTGTTGGGAGTCACTTCATGAGAAGACTGTGGAATAATGTTTTTAAAGACTACAAAAGCAATTCTAGCCTGCCTGCTTGGCCTGAAGGAGTTTTACCTCAGTACAGATATTGAAGGGGGAAAATATGAAGCAGAAGAGAGCAGGGTAATTTGTATGCTGTGCAAAGGACTTTCTAGAATACTGTAGAGGTCAGTGAGCACAAGCACTCCACAGACATGATCCTGACAGAGTGAAATATGGGCTGGAATTCTTCTAGTACCTTCCTGCCCCCCACTGCCAGTGGCTGTTATTTGGGATTTGTCAGGTATGAAAGATGTCAGAACATACCTAAGTAACCATTTCTATCCAGACTGAAGCTGGAGGGTGGCATCAGTCTGGTTGTATGGCCCCAGGCAAAAACTCCTCAGTCTCTGGCAATTTTCCTGGCATCTTCAGGATTTAAATATCACTCATCCTCAGTTCATGTCCCCTGGTTTTCACTGGAGGTACCCAGAGCTTTGAGCTCGGGGTTTTTGGAGGGTTTGAATGTTAAGTCTCCAAGTGTTTTACGATGAGCTATTGCCCCTTTTTATTCCCCATTCCTTATGTGAGATGTGTATGTTGGGAAGATGTTTTGCAGTGGGGTTTAGCTCTTAGGCTTGCACACAGCTGTTGGGTTTGTGACAGCCCCTGTTTGTGCTGCAGGTTCGCTGTGGGCTCGTTGTGGTTGCCTACAAGGACGGCTCGCCGGCACATCCGCATTTCATGGATCCTGACCTGTGCTCTCAGTACTGGAATAAGTGGCTCTTGCGCCTGGAGGAGTACATGGACAAAAACTGACCCAGGCTGAGCACAAGCAAGTGGCCAGAGACAAAGGAAGAGACAAAGGAAGAACCTTTTGTTTAAATATACCACTTTCATGTTCTTTTTTGAGTAACTTTGGGTAATTTCTTACTAGCAGGGCTCCCTTCTCTCCCCTCCCAAAAAGTAACTTTCAAATGGGGAATATCTATTTCCTTATATTGTAGGTGACTTCAGTGGTCCAGGCAGAAAAAAAAAAACTTATTTGGCCTCTTTTTTATCCCACACAGTTTATACAGCCTGGGGTTGATAGAAAAGTTTCTACTATCAAGTAAAACTGCTTGATCAAATAATTTTTTTTTCCTCAAAAATCACAAATGAAAGTTGCAGAACTGAGTCTTTAAAAATGAAATTTGTGAACTGAAGCAAAAAAACCATTTGTGAGGTATGAGCTGAGAGAAATGCAAATGATGAAGAAGTGGATATAGTAGACTGGGTTTCAGTCAGTTGTTGCTCATGCCATCATCAGGCATGAGCAAGAACTGACTGAAATATTATTATTTGTGGTTTTTCTTACAGCTACAACTGGAAAACCTGTGCTGAGAGTTACAATGAAAGTCCTCATTAGTTCTCATTTAGAACAGTACAGCAAAAGTGGCCACTTAGCAGAAGTGGCTCAGCAAGAGAGGAGCAGAATTGGAGCCAACACTCCCAGAAATTTCCAGCAAGTGTTCTGAGAGGTGGGAATGTTGGCTGCTGCTAGTGGCTCCTCCTGCAGGTGTTTCAGCACCCAGCCCACAGAAAAGCACTGTGAGATGGGCTGTGTGCCTTGGCTTGGGAGCTCTGTGCTGCCACTGCCTTGAGCTTTCCTGACTCTGCTGTGGGCCTGAGCCCACGAGGAGCCCACCCCGTGGAACAATCCCCAGTGCCAGATGAGTGAGTTTGTGTATCAAAGCAGGCCTGTGGCTGTGAAGCAGAGCCTTCTGAGGGGTGAAGAGCTGCTGGTTGGGTTTTGGGGGCTGTTTTTTATGGGTTTCTCCTTGTTTTTTGGTTTGTTTTTTTTTTTCCAAATAAGTTTGTGAATTAATGTTTTGAAACAGAATTTTTACTTTTGAAACACATAAAATCAAGTCTGTAAAGCAGAGAATAAGCCTTGATCATGTCAGGCAGTATTGTTCTGGAAATTTTTTTTTCCTCATTCTCTTTGTCTTCTATGACTTGTATGTGTGAGTTTTCACAATAACACTGCAGCTTACAAATAAAATTATGACCAACCCCTGAGCTTCAATAAAATCACCCAGAACCCCTTGGGGAAGGCTGCCAGCAAAGCCAGTTTGTAAACCTAAGTCCCAGCTGAGTCTGTACCTCAGAGAGCCAGGAGGAGGCAGACAGCCTTCAAAAGACAGCAGTGGTGGGAGTCACTCGTGTCTGGCACTTCTGAAAGCCTGGCTGCTGCCCTGGGCACCCCTGGCTGAGCTGTGGAGCAGCACAAGCTGGTTTGTCCTGTAACTGGACTGGCAGGTGGCTGTCACCAGTGTCACACAAACCCAAACACACTTTGTGACCAGTTTCAATTAAGTTGCCAGATTGTTAGTGATGCACCCAGGGCACTGCTACAGGCACTGTCTGTCCTCTGCAGAAAAACTTGCAGTTACTTCAGCTCTGACATCCAGAGCTTCACTCTCCATCCAGGATGGCTTTTTCCCTGTGGCCTGCTACCTGCTCCCTTTCTCTTTTGTTGGGAATCCTTTCTATGCCCAGCTCACTGTGCCTGTGGTGCTGTCAGCAGGGATGTGCTGTGGCAGTGACACTGAAGGGAGAGCAAAAGCAACACTGGTGGTGCTGGAGGGATAAAAGAACAACCCATGCACGCAGGTACACACACAAAACATGTCTCTGGCTGGAGAGGAAGGGTTCAGCCCCAGCTCTGCTGTGCCAGGGAAGGGCTGAGGTTCCAGCAGAGCTGAGCGCACAAATCCCATGCAGTCAGGTGAACATTATTCCCATTGCAGAGTGAGCAACCTTCCCTTTACCCTGCTCAGTTATAAGACCTGGGGGTCAGTGTATAGAAACTTTAGCTTTCTGCAAAGTCAGGATCTTCTCATTTACCTCAGATGCTTTTTTTCCCCCACCAACTTCCCATTTATTAAAGTATTCTACAAACTTCCTGCTACATAGGATAAGTTTGTTCTAAACACAGTAGCATAATTTTATTATCCTCATTTTCAAGGTCTTGAGCACCAACAGTTGTGCTGAATGAAGCATTAACATCCTTAGGAATGCTTTAAGACCCCCAGAATCTTTTCCCCACAAAAACCCAAGCAGGTGCCTGAACAAAACCTGAAGCAAGTTGAAAAGATTTTTTTACAATTCTTGCAAAGTTGCTCAAAATGTTTCATTTTAGCAGCAATGACTGTGAAAGTCCTGGCTAAGCCTGACTTTGTATTTTTGGAGGAAGGAGCCTTCTACACTTAGAGTGGTCACAGAGGAGCAGCCAGATTGGTGCCTGCAGCTTTGTACTGATCTCCTGAAGCAGACACAGGCTCAGTCCCCCTTTCCACTGCATTGTTGTATTAATGAACAGGCACTTGAATACAAAAGACAAAAAAAAAAAACAAACCAAACACACACACACACCATAAAATATGCACAAAATTGCATTTCATCATGACAGAAAATACTTAATTTCAAGTCATTACAGTGCTTTCTTTGGGTTTCTGGGTTGCTATTGGTGTATGTTCAAAAGATGTGGTAATAATCCTCCAAGTGAGCACAGCAAGTCCAGGAACACCAGAGCTAAGATTTCACTTGTATATCAACATGATAAAAGTTCATGGCTTCAAGTACTTAAGACACAACCAAAAGTCTGCCCTAGAATAATGTCATTTGCTAGTGGAGAAACTTTGAGAAGAAAACATTCTCCATCCTTTGGGAAGAGTTTCAACTCACCTTGGATCCCACTTCCATGAATTGTTAGCAGGCTGCACAGGGGGCAGAGCTGAGGGTATTTGCACTCGGTAACTCATTGGATGATACAATGCACTCCTGTTCTTAAGGCACTTCAATTAATGTTGCATAGAACCGAGTACCAGTAGCGCTCTTACCCAGCACTTTTCACCCAAACCTCTCATAAGTAATTTGCATGGGAGGTAGCAGTTATTCACTTTACAAAATACAAATACACCTGGGGAAAGGTGAGCTCATTTGTCAGGGGTGTTCAGACCTGACAGAAAACAGGTCACCCAAATGTCAGTTCAGGAAATACTCCATCCGAGAGGTGACAGCCTTTGCAAGCATTCCGTTTTTATTGGCCAGATAAAAAAAAAGTCTGACGTTTCCATCACAAATGGGAATATTTCTGTCAAGCTGAGCTTTTACCAACATCAAGAGAGTCCTGTTAACAAAAGCATCCCTTTAATTTCAGGCGTTTCTTTCAAAATTGTTCTTAAAAAAATAAGATACGTAGTCCTACATGTAAACTTCATTCCTGCCGAGCACCGAGCATCGGTGAGCGTCACTCGTCCTTGCCCTCCTCTTTGGAGTTCCTCTGCAGGACGGGGCTGAGTTTGGTTTGCAGAACAGCTGCGAGTTTTTTGGAGGTTTTCTTCAGGAAGGCGCTGCCGGGGTGGACGCCGCTGACGTGCAGGTACAGGTCCTCCTGCGTGGGGCCCGTGTAGCCGCAGTCCTCGCACACGTAGAGCTTGTCCCTCCTCTGCTTGTAGGCGTACTGCTGCTGCACGCCGTGGATCTTCTTCAGGTGAGACTCCAGCGAGCAGCGCTGCGTGAAGGCCTTGTTGCAAACCTCACACTTGTAGGGACGAATGCCTGCAGCGGGGAAGGACAGAGGTTACTGTGGCATTCCGAAAAATCCCTTCGCTCAGGATTTTTCTCCTAGGAAGCTGAGAAGCCTCAGAGAAAAAGGAGAACAATTATTTGCTTCATTTGCCTTTCTTGTGTTGTGCTCACAAGATTGTTTACCCACACGTGATTGTTTCATTGCATTCTGGTGTGACTTGTTTTCACTCATTGGCCAATCAGTGCCAAGCTGTGTTGGGACTCTGGAAAGATTATTATCTTTTTAGCATTCAGTAAATATCCTTTTCTGTATACTGTAATGTAATATAGTATAGTATAGTATAGTATAGTATAGTATAGTATAGTATAGTATAGTATAGTATAATGTACTGTAATGTAATGTAGCATGATATAGTATGATAGGATATAGTATAGTATGATATAGTATAGTATGATATAGTATAGTATGCCATGACATCATATCATACGATATAATATAAATATAGTAATAAATTAGCCTTCTGAGAACATGGAGTCAGATGCATCATTCCTCCCTGCCACCAGGGTCCCTGCAAATACAATAGGTTGTGTCACCTGTTGTGTCATCTGAGGCTTGTTTCCTACAGCCAGCCAAGAGCAAGGCTCTGGCACATCAGCTGCTGAGATGGTATCCAGCAGCCCAAGGAGCTGCCTGTCTAAACAAAACATCCTCCTTTCAGACTATGGGTTTATATATTTAGTCATAGAAAACATAGGAATGTTATCCTCAGCATCTGCTAAGGATAACAGATGCCCATCAGTGGTTTGGTCCTAAGGCAGCCATTATCAACTCCTGCAAAACTTATTTTAGACCCCTGACTATTTGAAATCCTGTGATTAGGTAAAAGTATCAGTTTCAGCTTTTATAATGAATGAAAGCTTCTGTCTTGGTAAGATTTTAATTTTTCTCATTTGGTTTAACGAGGCTTCAGTGAACAGCAGTGAATGTCCAGCAATCCCAAGTGCTTCCATACCATACAGTTTTGATGACTGAGATTACAAATTCTAAAGAAGTGCAGGAAGATGAAAGAAATAACTCTGTGTGTTTCCAGAGGAGGGAGAAGAAACTGGCTTGTGATTTGAAAGCCCAGACAACCAACACCACAAAAATCAATTTTACCACCAATCAACACTGATTTAACAACAACTCCCCCAGTGCTTAAAGAGCTGAGGATTTAGCAACACTTGAAAGAACCTAAACCAGCAGGAATTCTGCTTACTAGACTAGATCAGTAAGTTTCCAAGCAAAGACCACCCTTAAAACTGATATAAGGAGTCACCTAACCCCCTTTTTTTCCCCAGGGAAGGTGGAATGCCAGGGTCTGGAAGATCCTATGGTGAGCCAGGCAGAAATGGGTAAACCAGATTGGTCTGCTCAGACAGTTTTAACTTTGTGATTGCATTAAGTTACCAGTCAGGACCTGATCTATCCAACAGAAATCCAAGCTAATTAGAAGTTCCAATAAGCAGCATCTCAACTGCATTTTTGTTTGGTTAAGAGAGGTTATCCCAGTGCACCAGATTGAACTATCAAGACAGAAGTTTCCTAATGCCTGCTACTGTGAAATTGCTTCATTTCCATTAAACTGCAGTTGGAAAGAAAGCCCAAACCTTCATTAGAATTCACACACAAAAAGCAGTTTTGTGCTCATTTGAAGGCAATTTAAACCTCCACCATCCTTGGTGCCTGCTCCAGCACTCCACAGGCAGGAACACAAGCACAGAAAGGGCAGTGCCAGGATGACACAGCCCATTAGGGCTGTGGGAACTTCTTCATCACTTAGGAACCATTTTAAATCATTTAGGAATCATTTTAAATTTTTCTGACCAGAGACCATCTTGGTTTATTTTTTGACTCTCTGATGAGGAGACAGCTTGAAAAATCACTTCTTTTGGAAGCACTGACTCCACAGTCCAGCCATACCCCAGTGGCAGCTCTCCTTCTCACATGAAAGCTTTGCAAACAAACCCAAACAGCCCAAAACATTGGCTCCAGGCAGTGCCTTCCCATCCAAACAGGAGTCATCGTTTTGGGGGGCTCTACTACTAAGAAACAGTTCCTGCCTACCAACATCCTTGTGTCACTTCTAGCAGTTCACCTGGTTAATGGGGCTCTGCAGAGCAAGCCCAAATAATCTCCAGCTCCCATTGGGTGACCACACCTCTGGAAAGATGGGATGTGCCTGTGAGACGTGGTGGATGCACCTTTTGGATGCCCAACAGTGCAAAGTCAAAGCCTGCTGAGCACAGCCAGCCTGGCCACCAGGAAGTATTGCCCTTGGAGAGGATGGGGTTGATGTTTATTGAAGCCATTGCTTCCACCAAGGGAAAAAGAAAGCCAATCAAACTGGCAGCTTTCTCCCTGCTCCAGGCTGGGGTAAGAACTTCTGGGAAAAGTGAGCTGGATTTGGGGCAACAGAAACACAACCATTGTGATTTGGGATGGACTCAGGAACTGACCCCTCAGCAGTGGCCACTGACAGCACATCCTGCAGCCCAGGAGAGGCACAGCATGAACCACACTCTGCTTCCTCCAGACATTTCCAAAATCAAGCCAGAATCCCATCCTGATGGGATGAGAGCACTCAAGAATGGAAGCATCCGAGATTTTCCTGCTGGGTGAAACCTTCACAATCTCCTTCTGATCAAGTGTGGGACTTCATGAGCACAGTTTGGGACTGAGGCATCTCTGGCCAGCTTGGATTCAGGGGTTAAAACAAATTCTGTGTTGTGGTTTCCTTCCAGGGATAGCAACCCTTATCTGGCTACATCTGTGAACACAAGGGCTTAGGCTTTGAGCACCTTTCTTGCTCCTGCACTCAGCTGCTACCCTGGATGGAGAAGGGAAGTCCTCTCTGCTGCCAGAGAGTTGTTTTATGTGCTGCCTTCACTACCACCTCCAGCTGCTCCAGGTCCCTCAAAAACCATCCTGCACAGCAATCAGCTGGGAAGGCTCTCAACAGCAAAATCCCCAGGAAACTGCTGCTCATTGCCTCTAGAGGGCAAAGCGTTTTCATGGAGCTCCTGCCTCCATCCACATCGCTGTGCACGGATAACTGCAGGGATTTGCTGTCCTGGGGTGGTTATCCCAGGCAGGTTATCCAGGGGATGATCCCAGGCAGGTTATCCGGGGGGTTATCCCAGCCTCGCTGCCCCAGGCATGGCAGCACAGAGCTGTGTCTACACCAGGTGTGGATGGCAGGCCCTGCACCCTCACTGCTTCACACGGATTGCAGTAGCTCTCCTCAGACTTTATCATTCCCAGGACTTTTCTCTGTCCACACCACACATACTCTGTCTTCCCCTTTTCTCCACTGCATTCCCGCTATTTCTGGCAAATGTTGTTAACCAGGGCTTCATGTTATGATCTCACCAGGTTATCCCCACCCTCTCCTTGTCCTTGTCCCATCCCACCCCTTCTCCCGCCGGTCCCCAGGGATCACATTCTCACCAGTATGGGTCCGGACATGCCTCTTCAGATCAAAGGTGTCGTTGAAGCCTTTTCCACAGAAGGTGCACAAGTGTCTCTTCACCTGGCTGTGGCACTTGATGTGCCGGTTGAGCATCCTCTGCAGGCGAAAGCCTTTGCCACACAGCTCGCAGCTATGCAGGGCAGCATCGCTGCAGGTGCCCGTGGTGAACTGGGGAGTGGGAGAGGACTGCGTGAGCATTGGCATGAACCAGCAGAAGGAATAAAGCAAAACAAGCAGGGCTTACTGCGGCATTAAAAATAAAAAAAAAGGGGGGGATATATTAAATATGAAAAGTGAAAGCATTCAAGATTTTCCCACTGGGTGAAACATTCATGCTTTCTGTGCCATTAAGTGGGGGATTTCATGTGCACAGTTTGGGACTGAGGCATCTCTGGCCAGCTTGGATTCAGGGGTTAAAACAAATTCTGTGTTGTGGTTTCCTTCCAGGGATAGCAACCCTTATCTGGCTACATCTGTGAACACAAGGGCTTAGGCTTTGAGCACCTTTCTTGCTCCTGCACTCAGCTGCTACCCTGGATGGAGAAGGGAAGTCCTCTCTGCTGCCAGAGTTGTTTTATGTGCTGCCTTCACTAGTCACACCTCCAGCTGCTCCAGGTCCCTCAAAAACCAGCCAGCAGTGATTAAAAAGGTGGTTTTGGTGAGATAAAGCCAAGGCACGTTGTGCTGACTCAGCAAAGACTGAAACAATGTCCCTAATCTTGCCCCGCTGGTGTCCCCGGCTCGTTAATTAATAGCAAAGTGACATTAGGGGGTAATCTCATTGTCACTCCTACCACCAAAAGCATTGTGCCAACCATGACATAACTTGACTAAAGAAGACACTGATGATTCAGCTCCTGGGAAGATAATTCCTCACAAGGAAGGTTTAATGTCTGGAAAATGTAAATACTGCACTGCTAGTTTAATTATTCCTGGCGGAACACACGGACATGCCCCCTGTTAGACGCCAGGGATGAGGGAAAGCCAGCAGAGCAGACAGGACCACGTGCACACATCCAGGGGCTGAAAAGCCCAGCTCTGCTGAAAGGTTTTGCTGTGACAGTCACAAACAGCCCAGGTTAAATTATACAAAGTGGGTTAAAGTCAAACAGCAGCAGGGCAGGCTTTTCACAAGGACAGGAATACGCCTGGGGTTTCTTTTTCCTGAAGAGCCAGTTATTTTTCCCGGTCCTCCTCCTCTGCTTACTACTGAAGCAACGCTACTCGAAATTGTCAAGAAAGATTAAAAAAACCCGGCAGCTGTGAAACCACGAGGTGTGAAACTGGAGGGGGAGCCATCTGGGAAGAATCTGTTGGGCAACAGGGCTATGACTCCACCTCAAGCAGCTGCATATAATCGGGGTGAAACCTAATCATGAGGCTTCAGAACACGGTGACTGAAAAGCCGTCAGCCCGGCACAGACAATGGTAATCTTTACAGCTCCATCCAGCACAGCAGCAGCCGGGGTTTAACGAGGTGTTAACTACCATGGTAAACACATCTCCTGCCTAGCGCTGGAGTGGCCTGGCTCTACGTCTGCTGAGGGGACCCTGGACGCTCAGAGGGAGATGGGGAGGTCGCTCGGCGTTGAATTCTCAGGTACCAAGAGGACCTGAGGCACCATTTGCCTTCTCCCAGCCTTGGGAGGAAAATCACTGCGCTGCTCTGCTGGCTCTGCCCAGGGAGCAGCCAGAGCTCCTGCCCTCGCAGCAGAGAGGCTCCTCAGCAAAGCCTGTGAAGAGATGATTGCTTCATTTCACCCAAGCCCGCAGGTCCACCTCAAGGTGGCAATGGTCTTTCACAGCTATGGAGGAGCACCTTTAGCTGCTCTCTTGATAGGCCATGGTGGGAGGGAGGCAGCGTGAAGGGTCACCCCATCCCTCCTTGCTGAAGGCTTGAGTACAACCTAGAAGGCAGCTTTTAAGGAGGCCCCACGCTAAGGAACAAGATCCACCCACGCACCATGGGGCATGACTCCTAGCTGCCAGGGCTGGTCCTTCCTGGCTGGGTTCAGAGCTCCTGTGGGACCCGAGCCAAGCAGGTCAGGGGCAGCACATCCCAGGCAAGGGTAAGAGAAGGCAAAGGGCACTGGAAGATTATGGCACATCGCTTACAAGGCTTTCCCTGCCGCTGCCACCCTACAGCCGGCTGCTCTCCCAGGCCTCCACCTTGGTGAGCGGGACAGGTGCTGTCACCACCGGCACAGAGAGCCCGAGGGACTGCTGTCACCTGGTGTCCTCGGGCAGCAGCCAGGCCTTGACCTTGAACAGGGGTCACCCCATTACCAGAGAAGAGATGGTTGGGGTGGGGGCGCTTACCTTGATTTTTGACCTGACCATGGGCCGCTTGACAGCCAGGTCCAGCAGCATCGCCCCGCCCGTGCCCAGCTCGCCGGGGGCAGGCTGGGGCGTCGGGGGGTCGCTGGGCTCGGCGTCCCGGGTCCCGCTGCTGCCGCTGCTCTCCAGGCTGCAGCTGTCTTCATAGCCCAGCAGCACGCAGCCGATCCCGCCTGCAACGGGGTGGGGATGCGATAAAGCGGGGGGACCGCGGGCAGGGCAGGGAGCGGGCGGGCGGGAGCCGGCGGGCCCCGGTGTTTAACCTGCGGGCGGGCCGCTGGCGGCGGGGGAGGATCCCCGGCTCCCGCTGCAATCGGAAACTCAAACACGAACGGTCCCAAAGTTCAAACAAGCCAGCTCCGCCGCCTTCCCGTTATACCCCGGGCAAGGGCAGGAGGAGGAGGAGAGGGGGAGGCCAGGAGTACATCACTCCCCCCTCCCCGGCCTCCGCCCTGGGTCCTTCCTTGTCCTCCCCCAGCCACCTTTCTCATGCAAACGAGGTTTCCCACCTTCCTGGACACACACACACACACACAGGCACACATTCCCCCCCAGGTCCGCTCCCCGCCCCGCCATCCCCGGGGTGGGAGACGCTGCCAGGCATGGGGGCGCACGGCCCGGCGGGGCTGGCACCCCTGTCGCCGCCCGGGCACTTTTCCCCGAGCGTTGTCCGTGTCCCCTCCACCGCGTTTCGCACAGCTCTCTCTAAAGCCGCCGCCCGCCCCCTCGGGGCTTCCCCGGCCCGGCAAATCCCCCTCCTTCCCGAAGTCGCCCCCTCCGCGGACCGCCGGGACCCCGCTCCCTCCGTTCCTCCCGGCGGCGCCCGGCGCGGGGCGGCGGCCGCCGGGCCGTACCTGGGATGTAGGTGTCGGCTCTCTCCTCGTCGGGCAGCCCATCCCAGCTGCGCACCGCCGGCTGCGGGCTCCGGCGCTTCACCAGGAAGGCTCTGGGCATGGCGAGGGCAGGGGGCACGGCTGGGCACGGAGCGGAGCGGCCGCCTCAGCCCCGCCGCCCGCCCGCCCGCAGCCCGACGGGGCTGCGCTGCCGTCCGGGGAAGCGGGACCGCACGCACCGGGCAGAGCCGCTGAGGCGCGGGGAGGGGAAGGGGAGGGGAGGAGAGGGGAGAGGGTGGGGGGGGCGGGGGGGGGAGGAAAGTTTCATAAGGTGGAATAGAAAAATGCACCAGGAAACTTGGGAAGGAGCATGCGTGCTGCAAACATAACGGTGTCAACAAGTCTGCTTACCTGTCCGACCGGTTGGAGCAGCTGAGCTTTGTTCCAGCCCTTCCTAAGGCATGAATGTTTGCAAAAGAATTTAACGTCTGAAAATTAAAAAAAAAAAAAAAAAAAAAAAAAAAAGAACAACAAAAACCAAACCAAACCAAAAACCCAAGCGGGGAGCGAGCCCCGCCGCTGCCGCCTCCCCGCCGGCGGAGCCCCCGCCGGGCCGGACCCGCTGTCCCTCTCTCCGCCGCCGCACCGGGATGCCCTGCCGGGAATGGGCGCCGGGATTGCTCCCCGTTCGTGCGGGTCCGCCGCCCACGGGGGCCGAGCAGAGAGCCCCCCGGGACTGCCTGTCGAGGGGAAGACTTGCCGAGGCGCCGGGAAAGAGGCCGAGCTGTCCTCGGGGCAGCAGCAGGAAGAGAAAGTTCTTATTGCTTTTCTTAATGACTAGCCTTTCTTCTGTTCAGAAAGAAAAAGAAAAAAAGCAAAAAATAAATTTATTCTTTTTTCAGTCATTGATTTAAAATTCAAAACGTGTCACAGCCTTTTCTCTCCCTCTCCTTGTTTTTTTGTTTTTTTTTTTTTTTTTCTTTTATTTGCCTCTTGTCATCTTCCCCCTCTTCCCAAAGTGGAAATGAAACAAAGACAAGAGGTTAGGGTATTGGGGAAGGAAGCAAAAGAAACAGAAGAAAACCCACAAGAAGTCTGCGAGCAGAGCCTGCGCCTGGCGTGGCCTTGGGCGTTTAACAACATTCGGGGATCCCTTCTCCCGTCTCCTGTTCAATCTGCTTTTTTGTTGAAAGCAGTGGAAGCGCATTTGTTGCCTCTGTCCCCAGGCTCATCCGTGCGGCAGAGAGGCTGGGGCAGCTGCGGGAATGAGCACCGGGAGCTGTTTCCCTGTTTCCCCACAAGAAGGAAGAGGCCTTTCAAACGGAGTCACTCCTATTGGGGGAGCCGCTGTCCTCCCACAGGGCAGAGCACGGACCGGGGGCAATTGATGGGAGTTTCATTGTCGGTTTCATTGAGACCAGGATTTAACTTCAGGGGCTGGACCTGGAGCCTCAGAAAGGAACACGCCTTCAAAGATCACGGCCAGATGAAAGAGCCCTGCTGGATGCTGATGTCCCCTTTAGTGTTCTGGGTGTTCTGGAGCCCCAGGGGCAAAGCTCCAGCCCCACATCAGGTGATGCACTGTCAGAGAGCTCCTCCAGCAGTCTGAATTTCCACCATGGTATCCCAGCACCTACTTGCTCTCCCTGCTCCTGTGGGGAGTTTACATTTTCCGCAGGTACCAGGTGGGAAGCCACCTCAGCATGGCTTCGGGCAATACCTCAGCGAGACCGCACATAAAACCTTCCCTTTTTCTCTTTCAGGCTATGTAATTCCTCTGTTATGTCTGAGATTTTGCTCCAGGACAAAATACAGCTATGTGGGGCTTAATTGATTTTTTTTTTTTTTTGCAGCGCTTTCAACTTGAGATTTCTCTTATTTTAACGACTCCTTGTCTTTTAAGGTGAAAGAGGTAGCAAATGACATTAATCAGAGTGCTTCCAAGCCAAGAGCTTGCTGGGACGACTTCATTGTCATCTGGGCTTTCTCAAATCCTGCTTTGAGTTTCTCACTTAGTGAGGTCCTGGAGCACACACTTCACTTCCACTGGGTGCTCTAAGTCAGACTTGCAGTTACAAGCATGGCTGAATCAGGAATAATAACAGTAACAACAACGACAATAACAACAATAACAATAATAACAATAATAATAATAACAATATCATCATCAGCTCTGGAGCCTCGACACGAGTGGTCAGGGCTGAGGTGTGCCCAGCACCACAGGAGACGCAGAGTGGAGAGAAAGTCCTGCAGCCTCTGGCAAGGCAAGAGGAGCTGGGTGGAGAAGCACCAGCTCCATGAAGGAGAGCATTCCAGTGGTAGTGGGCTGCCTACGTGCTGAGCCACCAGCTGGAAATGCAGACTGTTGATGGTTGGTGCTGCTTGGCCAGAGCCCATAGGAAAACCATCCTGCCTTTCCTACAAATACCATTCCTTGGTATTTGCCAACCTGGAGGAGCCTGAGGAGCGTGCTCACAGCATGACCCCACCAACTCCTTGCAGAGAGGCACATGCAGCACCATGAAATGGGATTTTTGGGGATCTTTGGGGATCCTTGTTGTGAGCAAGGCAGCCCACAGACATATCACTGGATGGCCACGTCCTTCTCCGTGCTCCCACTGGAGCAATGCTGCATGTACAGCTTCAGCACTGTAATTAAACTCGATAAATAATGATGCTAATGAGGTACTGGCAAAAACATTTCTGTAGGACCTTGTATAATTTTCAGCATTACTTGTGTGTGGGAGAAAATCTAGCATGTTAATATTTCGGGTCTATATCAAATTAAATGTACAAAATGCCCCGTAGGGTCAAAGCACAGTGGGACCCACCCCTGTGGATTTGACTACTAAACTGTGTTTCATTTCACTCAGATCACTTGGGAGTGAGGAGGGAAAGATGGGATCAAAGAAAGAACCAGCCCTGTGTTGCTGTCTCAATCACTTCCCAAACTAATCCTGGGTGGGGTTGGATTAGTGGCCACGTGCAAGGGGCAGGGGGACTCATCCCCCCCATTCTGGAGGACCCCATGTCACTCCCAGCATCACCCTGTTGATGTGGCACCCAGGAGGGAGTGGGGACAGTGTGCCTGGGGGCAGGGACCTGGCTGTAGGGAGCCATGGAAGGAGCTGGGCTTGAGAGGAGCCCAGGAAAGGAGGTGTAAGGAGGGCACTGCTCAGGGAACAACTGCTCAGTTTGGTCTGTGAACAGGGAATATTTCAGCTGTGATCCCAGGGAGCCCTGTCCATTCTTCTTGCCTGGGCTACTTTTCACCATGACTGGCACGGTGAGGCTGCAAAGGGACGTGGCCTGGGAGGGATGAGGGTTTGATTGCACAGCCCATCAGAGCTGAGTGTAGCTGAAAGGCACAGTCCCTCAGCAGTGCCAGGGCAATGCCTTCAGCATGGAATCCAGCAAAGGGACCTTCCTGCTCAACCCCCAGTGGCATCTTGTCCCCAGCCATCACTCCTCTGGCATGGGAATGGAGGGAGTCCAGCAGGCCCACCTGCAGGGGCTGCTCTGCCCCTTTTCTGGCCATTTCTCATTATTTTGAGCCTAACCAGGCCAGACAGAGATGAGAACCTGGCTGGTACAGCAGCTTGGCCATGCAACCTTTGGTTTCTGGCTCCCAGCAGAACTCGGGTGAGGAGATTTATACAAGTTTACTGACCATGCAGGAGTGGCCACAGCTTCATACCCTTGGGAAAATAAACCTTCATCTTCAGGGTCTGTAGTGTCCTTGACACACCAGGGCTGGGACACCTGGGCTGCTGCAAGTCACCCAAAAGCCCAGCTGACAGCCCCTTGGCTGGTGAGCACTCACACTGCTCTCAAGATGCATTTTGGGAGAGATGGGGAAGAGTCTGAGAGTCAAAGCACAGCCCAGACCTCTGCAGGACACACCCTGGGTTCCCTGAAACGCCCCGGGGCAGGATGGTGAGCACGAGGCACAGTGCAGCACCCAGGAGTGGGCACTGCCAGGCCACCAGGAGCCCTAGGGTCACAGAGAGAGGCTCACAGAACATTCAACTGAGGCAAGATTAGAGCAAGGGAGAGCATCTCCTGTGCAGCCTTTTTCAGCCTCCAGCCTCCTTGGATTACCCAGTGGAGGTCAAGCATGCCATGGGTTCAGGCAGGATTGTGAGGATCTCTGAGGACTGTGTCTTGAAAGCCCACAGAAAAGCACAAAACCCTCTCCTCGGACACACGCTGCTTTCCAGCCCTGGCTTTCCTCCCACCTGGTTGTCTCTGTGTGTCAGAACCCAGGACATTCCTCTGGCTGCCCTGGAGGGCTCGAGACCCTGGCAGGGGGCTCACAGACCCTGGCATGGAGCCAAAGACACCTGTGCCTTCGATTTCAGCCCATGGAAAAAATTACCAGCTTTGTGTGAGGTTTACAAACCACAAAAATTTGAGTAGAATGATAGTGAATTTATCACAAAGTGAGAAAGTAGAATTTTGGGGTTTTAGAATGGGGGTTCAAGAGGCAAGATTAAGGAATCCGGGTGTGTCCTGTCTTTCTTCATCTTCTTCTTGTCCTCATCTTCTGCTGTGATGGTGGCACTTCTAGACTGGTCTAAGGTAGAGACAGACTGTCTAACGTAAATAATAGGTATTAGAAAATTATTGTAAATTAAGTACACGTAGTTCCTAGCATAAAAAACTAACACCGCCCCAAGGGCAGTCAGTGTGCCTCAACCCGACCTGCTGGACAGACCTCTGCAGGTCCGAAAAAGAATGTATTAGATAAAAGAAAATAAACAACCTCAAAAACCAGAGCTGAGGAATCTCGACTTCTTCTTCGGTCGCCGGGCTGGGAAAAAAAGACTTTTTAATACCTTGAGAGCCATTTCAGCAACACAAAACCCGAGATCTGTGCCGCGGCTCAGCATGTGTCTGTGAAGAGCCGAGGCGCTGCCGGGGATGCTGCGGTCCTGCCCGCGGCAGCGGGGCTGACTCAGCCGGGTTTCGGCAGCGCCCGCCCGCCCGCACCGCGCCTCGCCTCGCCCCAGGGGCTGCTCCTGCCTCCGAGGGCAGGCTCCCACCTAAAGCACGGCCTTTGGGTGAACACCGGCCCGCGGAGGGCAGGGGGATGTGAGCCCTGCTGGGCAGAGCAAAGCTACTGCCCCGGTCACCGTCTGTGCTGCCAGCTCTGGGGCCTGGCCACTGGAAAGCCCTGCTTCCAAGCCAGGTTTCGGCAGCTCTCCTGCTTGGATGAGGAAACACCTCACCGCAGCGGCAGGAGCCAGAGCGGCTCCGCGCCAGCATTATCTTGGAAGGAGGGAGCAGCGGCTCTGCAGGCTGCCCCAGTTTGGAGGGCGATCTGCTTTCCTTGACTGAGCAGGGAGGGATGGAGAAGGTGCCAGCTGGGGGGAGATGCCTCCCCAGGCTGCGGCAGAACCTGCCCTGCCTGTGCTTCGCTGCCGCGTTTCAAAGCACCCCACCAGGCTGACTCACCGGGCTCCTGTCTCCCTGCCTCCCACGGCCCCTGCCACTCCCGGCGTCTCCCTGTCTTTCTCGACCTATGGCTCCACTTCCTTCCCACTCTCCCCAGCGGCTCAGCCCCGTCTCTCTGGCTGCCTGTTCACTGTGGCTCTGCTCCCTCGGGGCACCCAGCATCACCACAGGTTCCCACCGAGCCCAGAGGTCCCACTCCCTGTGGAAACGCCCCCCCTGTGAGGTCTGTGGTGGCTGCTGGACTGCAGCACCCCCTGAGCATCCTCCCCACTGGTATCCGTGGCCCTGTGCTTGGGGGAAGGGCCTGCTGCAGGATCCTGGGTGCCTCACATGCCCTACACATGATCCAGCACCAGTCTGGGAGCATCTCTGCCTCTTGGAGAGATGTCCGCTCTCATGAGGTGGCCAGCAGAGACCTGAGCTCTCAGACTGACATGGAAAGGTGATTGTGTGAGCATCTGTCTTTGGAGATTTCTGAAGCCCCTTGCCAGCTTTGCCTGTATTGTCTAGCTTGTGGTTTTTTGTTGCTTGGTTTCCTGCAGTCCTACTGCCCAGTGTTTCCTCCCTGGGAACTTCAGTGTGCTCTTACCAGCCTGATCCAGCAGCAGAGGTTCCAAAGGCAGTGAAATCACAGGAGTATCCTGCAGGAGTAGCTAAATAATGGACAGAAAGCTATTCCTTCTGAATGTTTCTGCTGTGCTTCAAAATACATCACTTCTTTAGACACCCGCAAATCCACATGGGCTCCAACTTCCAAAAACTTCCACGTAGTCAGAGCTCCTTCAACCTCTTCCAGTAACCAGTCACTCCTGGTGGTGGCCCTCAGTGCCCTGTGTCTCCCTGGTGTTTTCACAAGAGACCAAACCCAACAGCTGTGTGAACAGTGAAGAGATGTGGCAGCAGCCTCTCACCCTTCTTGCCCAGTTGTTTGGATTTTGGATTCTCTCTGTCAGGTCACAGGAACCCTCAGCCAGGTGGGTTTGGACACTTTAGCAGCTTCCCAATTCAGTCTCTGGAGGGGGCTGCTGGAATGCAGTGGAAAGGATACCACAGGTGGTCTGCTGACACCCCACTCCCTGGCTTTATCCTTGTGAGAGGCATTTTCCTCCCTTGCATTATGCTCGACTCATCATCACCACATCTCCCTGTTCCCATTTTGCTGCCTGGCCTGAGTCTGCTTCCCATGCAGATGGGAGGTGTTGCCCTGGAAAAGACACATTTTCCCTGGCTCTGGGATGCACAGCACATCGGGATGCACTGCCACCAGGACGCAATGTTGTTGGGATGCACTCATGGAGGCTGAGAGCTCAAGAAAGGAATGTGAAGCCCTGGGATGACAAGCATTTGTCAGGGTTTGGGAAGACAGGGGGCAAGCTCTCCGTGAAAAACTGGTGGAATAAAGCTGGATGAGCCACAACTGGGGGCTGACTCAGCCAGTCTCTTTCCAGGTTCCTGAAAAGAATGAGCGCGCCTTTGAACCCGGTGCTTCCCGCAGCTGGCACGGCGTGATAAGCTGCGCTTCCCCCCTCCCACAAGCCCTGCCATCTCTGCCATCCCCCGCCAAGCTCAAACCTCTGGTGGTAGAAAATCCCCTGTCCCCTCCCCAAGGACAAATGGCACCTCTGGGGCCCCCCAAGGCTTCCTCATTCCTGCCGGATGACGGCTGCCATAAATCCCATTGTATGCGTAGGGAGTTCAAGCATTTCTTTACCATTTCAAAAATCTCCAGGAGGGGCTAGGCGCCGTCCCTGCCATTGCTCTCCTTTATACATTGCAGGATTATTAGAGTGAGAAAGAAGTGATAAGGGCAGAGAGGAAGGAGTAACTGTCCCCAGCTGGGTGCTCTGGGACAGTCCCATTGCTGCCACCCCTGGCTGAGCACCCTGGCAGTGTAGCTCCCTGGGGTTTTGGCGGCAGAAGAAAGAGGAGATGGTTCTGCTGCGCTCCTCCCAGCTCCTCCCCGATGAGGAAGACCACCAGGACAGCCTTGGCCACTAGCAAGGCAGTGGTGATGCCAGCCCGGGCACAAAACGGCCCCAGGCAGGGCCAGGGGACAGGACAGGATGTTCCCATCCCTGTGTCGGGCACTGCCTTGTTAGAGATGCACCTTTCCTGCTCCTTGTCCCGGTGCCACGCGTGCAGGGGCAGGGCTGCCTCCAATGGGGATCCAGCGCTGCTGCTAGAGAGTCCCTGCCTGTCCCGCCTGTGCTACAGCAGAGCATGTGCTCCAACACGCCCAGGAGGAGCGGAACGCCGGCACACACACACACACACACACACACACGCACGCACATCCCCGCTGCTGTGGAATGGCCATGGCAGCGCAGTGGTGCCGCTTCCAGCTGTGCTCCTTTCCTTACAGCTCTGGCTTGACCACCGAGGGGGCTCAGAGCTGGCTGCAGCACCCATGGGTGCCTCTGGCCCCTCCACACACACCCAGATGAGCCCCCCTCTCCCTGCTGCCTTCACGGCTGCAGCCCAAGAATCCCTTCTCCCCATGGGAGAGCCCTGGCAGGGTGTGAGCTGGGGGTGCAGCTCACCCTCCTTTGGGGGCCAGGACCCCCCCCACCTTCCTGTCTTGCTGCAAAATTACCCCGCCAACACTTTGGGGTTCTGTGCACAACGGTTTTGCTCTCCCAGAGCCTTGGGCAATGATTTCCAGGAGAGAACAAGCCCAGCCCTAAGCCAGCAACACCCCTGCCCTCAGTTCCCAGCAGCGCTGCCGCCGCCGGCCACGGGCAAGGGTCCGTGCAATTGCCGCCAATATAATTATTACTGCTGGGGTTACATCCTCTCCCTGCTCCTGAGCAGGCAGACTTTGGCCTCTGCTCGCATTTCATCCTCCTCCCGGGGGAAGCACTTGCAGGAGGAAGCCAGGCTGCACTCCCTGGGTCAGGTACCCTCTGCAGCACCCCAGAACGAGGGGCAGGGACCCACTGTGCCATGGGGAAATCAGGGAGGGATATGATGGGGAGGGGCATCCAGACCCTCCTCCTCACTCCCTCACGCTGGTGATGCCAGGGAAGGAGCTTGGGGTGTCTGGGGGCCCCTTTTCCCCCTCTGCCCAGGGCAACACGAGGTGTTGGTGCCCGGTGGCAGCCCCACACCTTAGCTGACGTAGCTGGAGGTGACCCGCTGGTGTCCCCGGGGCTGGCTGCCTAACTGCATCACACCAGCCCGGCTATAAAAGCAGCACGGCTCCAGCGGCGGCTGCCCGGAGCTCCTGCCCTCTCGGCTGGAAGGAGGAAGTGCACGGGGAATTTAAAATCCAAAGTAACCGTTTCACAGGCTGCCCTGCAAACGGAAGGAAAGTTTCAGCGCTCCTTGCTTGTAAAGAATTCTGTCATCTTCCCCCCTAATTTATCTTCACTCCATCATTCAAATCTCAGGACGATCAGATTTGCTTCCCTTCAGCTCCATGCGAAGAATTATCAGAGGGCCCTGGGGCTTGTCTGAATGGGAGGAGCAACAAAATTCATCCAATTTGCTGGTGAGAACAGGTTCACAGAGCTCCTTTCTGTGCAAGTGCTGAGGGGGTGAGTTCCAAGGGCTTTCACTTCATTCATGCCCATCAAAAAATATAACTCACCCAAGCCAGGCACACCTCCACCTGCCTGGAAAGAAGGCTGACCTGGTCAAAACAAAGCATTTTTAATACATACATTTCATGAATTTAAACTACTTTTGGGCTTTCCCTGCACAGAGAAGCCTCCCTACCCAGGAGGGACACAAAAAGTTACACATTACAATTTTTTCCTCTGCATGATGCACTTTTGATTACAAACAACATGACCCTGCCAGCAAATCCTACAGAAACATTTCCTGCAGGGCCAGGGTGGCTGCACCTGGACCATCAGTGCCTGCACCACCACAGGCAGGTCCATCCCTGTTGTGGAGGGATGGGAATAATTCTGTTTCTGGGAGAGGAAAAGGTATCACGGTGAGATAAAAGTGCCAACAACACAGGAATTAGCTCTTTTTGCTGCTATCATTAGCACTGGCATAAGGAGAAAATCAATGCTTACAGCAGCAGGCACAGCCTGCTCCCGTCCCCAGCTCTGCCTCTACCCTGAGACCTTGGCAGAGCCGTGCAGGCACCCACTCCCACACTCAGCCACACTCAGCTTCACAGGGCAAATGGAATTTGCTGAATTCAGGTTTTGGGTTTTTTGTCTTCTTTGCCACTGAGGCAGGTGAGCACCTGTGTCTCAGTGGAGAGCTCTGGGTGTGTGCAAAGTCCCTCTCGTGAGCACACAGACACACAGACACACATGCACAGGGAGGGAGGGAGAGATGCCTCTGCAGAGAGGGAAGGACAGCCAGCAGCCCACCAGAACGCTGGGGGGAAACCAAGAAAGCTTTGTGAAAACGTGCCTTTAGGATGGTTTCTGAAATTGTCATCGTTATTTTTTGTTAGTTTGCGGTTTGATAAGAGAGGTTGGTTCCTCACATTACGGAGGACAAATGGAGCAGGAGGGGGCTGTGATTCAGGACCAAACCTGGAGATGGGCTGTGCTCGAACTTTTCTCCCTCCCCTTCCACATCTTGCTGGGTTTCCTTAGGCTTCAGTCCTTTTTCTTTTGCCACTAAGGCAAGCCACAAGTGAGCAGCCTGTTTTCTGGATTCTCTGGTGGCTAATACAAGCTTGAGCTGACACTGCCACCCCTTCTCCTCACAGGATGCTACCCAGAGTGACCACCCTTGACCCAAAGCTTGGCCAGAACTCCTCCTCATCCATCAGAACGGCTGGAACAGGGAAACAAACATGGAAGTCTTGCTGAGACAGGGCCTGCAATGCAGCCCTATCAAAGAGAGTGCCAAATGCCCGTGAAAGAGCGTGGAGGGTGGGTGAGGCACACAGGGGTTGCAGGAGCTGAATTTTCTTTGAAATCCAGGATAAAAATGCCCCCTAAGGATGGACTGCAGATGTTATCCGAGATCATTATCCAGGTCTGAGCTGTTTGCCCAGGGGAAAGTGGCCTTGAGCTTTCCAGTCGCCTCCAGGTGTGACCCAACCCTTTTCTGCCTGGCGCTTGGCCCCACCTCCGCCGCTATTCCCGGCCCAGCTAAGGAGGAACCAGGCACAGGAAAGAGGGCACCAAACCTCTGGGCATAGCACAGATTTCCCCAGCAGACAAACCCTCCTGATCCACCTTTCCCTCAGCTTAGGCCCATCCTCTGCCTCTCCGTCTGGGAGTCTCATGGACAGAGCCACCAGGCTTGTGTTTGTCAGGCTGAATTCTTCTCTCCTGTCCTCCTGCCCACCAGCAGCTGGGAAGGTTTTCCACAGCAGGAAAACATCCCCCACTGGTGCACCTCCATCCTCTCTGGGCACTCCCGCCCTCCCACCTCCATCACACCACTTCCCAGTCCCTGCAGCCGGGCTCCGAGAAAGGGAAAAGGGCTCTTAATCCAGACCAGCTGCTAATCTGGGCTTGGGAAAGGTCCCCTCACCCCAGAGCATGGAAAGGGGGCCTGAGCCCTTCAGCGAGGCGCAGCCCTTGGGAGAACGGGAGGAGCAGGAGCACCTGAACCACCAGGGCAGAAACTGACATTGTGAAAGCTCAGCCTGAATGCTCCCTGCTCCCCGGGGATTTTAGTCCTTCCAGTGATTAATGATGGGATTGGGTAGAGTTGGGGGAGCTGCACCCTTCCCCAGTGCCAAGGGTTCTGTGCTGGCTCCCATCCACCAAGCTCCTGGCTCGACCCCGTTCTCGGCACTCCAGTGGCCCTGGACCCCTTCTTACAAGCACTTATGCACAAACCCTAATGAGAGTAAACACAGCACCGTGAGCACAGCCATTAGACTCGATTGGATATTACCATCCCCACTAATTTCACCTTTCATTTTAATCACGTTCATTCAGCAGAGAGATGAAAAAGATTGTAATGAGGAGGGAGCAGCCTGGACACGAGTTTGATTTCCTTCTTCCACTGCAGACAGGGCTGGGGATGGAACGATTCTGTATTCAGAGCACGAAAAACTGGCAAACACGAGGCCTTAAGGCCACACACTGAACAATGACAAGAAACCAAACAATTGAAGAGCGGCTTTCTCCAGCTGCTTCTCCCATGCAATTCGGGATTTCTGGGCGAGAAGAACGCAGAACTGGTGGTCTTCACTCGACAAAACCAGAAATGTTTCTTGCACGCACAAGAAATCTCCTTTTGTTCGCGTTCGCCGGCAGGAAGCTCCGGGGAACAGCCCCAGGAGACACGGGCACAGCTGGGCACAGCTGGGCACCCAATCCCCAGGGGCGCTGAGGGAACAAAGGCCCATTTTTAGCACCCCAGGGCAGGGTTTCTGGCCAGCAGGGTGCGAGTTTAGCGCCCCATGGCAGGGGTTCTGGCCAGCAGGGCGCGAGTGCCCGATCCCGGAGCGGCACCTCCGGGGAGCCGCTCCCGCCGCCCCGCCCCGCATCGTCGCTCGGCTGCTCCGGCCTGGCTCGCTGCGCTCGG